>CM052098.1:4701178-4719501 GCA_028453745.1 Agapostemon virescens
ACCGACTTTCATTTCATAAACATTTAAAACAGTTTTTACGGGCTAAACAGTGACTGAACAGTGTACAATACTTATTTTGTGACTATTATAAATAATGTAAATGTACATATATTTGCAATTCTATTTAAAAACACTATAGGAGAAAGTTTGCTATTGCTGTTGATATTAGCAACTACGACCTCCTTCAGCTTGCAGCTCATCCTGCTGCATGCTCGCTGCACTTTCTGCTGTGCATTTTCGCCATCACCTCCGTGATGGTGGAATTTAGGGCATCCTTGGCATTGCGATACTTCGCATTTACGGTTGCGTCGATTATGTCCCATATCTAATAGTGAAGGAGATTGCAGTCGAGGTTATTGGGACGCTACAAGTCAGAGACTAGTCGTAACAGAGATTTTTGTATAACTTGATTTACTTTCTTTCTATCGCGAAAGAGTTTCGCGCTTCTCTGGCGATCAGAACTACTGCTGTGAGCTGCTTCGGACACTGTTATCTCCTCGAAAAAATTTCGACTGTATGATGTAAATTGAAAGGAAAAAATTCAACTATTTAGGAATTTTCTTAGTTCATCGACGACATTTTATTATTACCTAACGAAAAATTGCCTTAGGAGCTCAATTGGTCCAGTAGATCGTTCTGTATCGTGTACACAAGATTCAGAAATATGATATTGAGAAAAACACGTTTTTTCGACTGTTACAGTAGTAGTTATTGAACACTTCTGGAGGAAACTAATTCGCTATACCAGGGCCATATAGTACGCCTTCTGTGGCTTCAAAAAATTCATTTTGCTCCCATAAGTTATAACAGTTATGATCGGTGTTTTGCCTAGTCACGAAAAATTGATAAAAATGTAAACCGTTACACGATAAATTCAGTGACGACGAACGCTGCTCGAGGGAATATCGACATACGCAGCACAGCTGCTCAAATCGACATTAACTTCAACGAAGCCATTCATTGTACCATACGTACTAACAACTTCACTAATTGATTTATGATTATATCCAAATAATCCGCAGCAATTCCGTTCGCGGACTTGACTCAACAATAACTAAAGTACCATTTTACTAAAATTATAATTGTCCCTTCAACTATGAATACGTATTCAGAATTTCATTTCGTTAATTATCAATGATTTATTAATCTCTGGACACTAGAACTACCAAACCAGTTATTTTAACTGGTCCCTAATTTTTTCTTTCGCAATTATTGAAGTTATAAAAATGTTTTCATTAGAAATTTTCGAATGTACTTTTTTAATGACGTATACCTTGCAATAAGTATGAAGTTTTACCAGATGCATACAAAGCAATGTATATCGTTGGATTTATTGTTCGGTAGTTCTAATCTTTACACGGATTACTAACGTTAAGTTAAAATATGGAACTAATACGATGATTATTATTTATTGCGTTAATATATTATTTAACCTAACAAATTTCGTTTACAAGAGGCTGCCAAATAGAACAAAAGAAATTTGACCAAGTCTCAAATAAAGCCACATCTGACATTAATTTTAGTTACGTCACGTAGCATAAAAAAATGGTGATCATTAGAAATATATGACGCCGGTAGCTAACGCGAAAATAACATGGGATTTCAACGTTCGCATTTCAAAAATTGTGTCAAGTGTAAAAACTTTACCGTTCGAATAATTACGAGCGCCATTGTAAATGCGTGAAGTCCATAACCTGGCATTTACACCGACGCGACGTGTAAAAGTTTCCGTACAGAAAGATTTTTTCCATTTTATATTCCGGAAACGGTGTCGAAAAGATTTTCCGCCGAGCACAGAGAAAATAATGAACGGTATTTAGTTTCGCATTCTTCTCTCTGTTGTACTTTTACGTTCAACGATAGATTACATATTTTTTGACGTTAGTTTTACAATTTACGACGGTCCAGTATCGTTTACCGCCCTGAATATGTCATCTGTATTAATATGAAAAAATTATATTTACAAAATTTGCTTGATGTAGGAGAAGAAATATTGTAATGCGAACATTTTTTACATAAACGGAGGCCTTTCGGAGATTTCAAGCTCACCTTGTATAACATCCGGTTCGCCGCGGTCTCGTATTCGAAATTGTAAGTTCTTCTTAGGGCGATTGCGTTTGAAAAACGCAAAACGGGGGACGATTCTCGATATCTGAGTATGCGACGAGCGATTCGCAACTCTTCTTCGATCTTCACCAATACCGTCGTCCAAATTAACCCTTAACCCTCCAATGGCTCCTCTGAGGAGACACTAAAAATTGCCATACTATTATTCGAAACAGCTTTTGTGTCACTATACATATTTCCGTTTAAGAAGTCGGTAAAAATTCAAGTATTGCACGTACGAGTTATAGAAATAAACTGTCTGTGCACGAAAAGAAATAAACCGTGTACAAATGAAGCTATTGTACATTAAAAAGTATCTCGATCTCTTAATTAAAATCGCTTGGATTGCTAAGGGTTAATATTGGACGGCTAGTTCAATGCTTTACGGTGGACCGTGTTACAGGGTGCGAAAAGTTAGGAAGATCTCGCGACGATATATCTTTAGCAAAACGTAAGATACACTCCCAAACGATGGTGTATTTCGCGAGATTCTAAATTCGACTTGAACGTTAGTCGAATTTATTTGTCTCATGTCCCGAACGATGGTGAAAGATTCCAGTCTTGATCGACTCGCACGATAGGTGATCAAGTCGAAACGATTCGAAAAGGTTGACTCGGTAGTTAAATTGATTCTGCTCGACTCGATAGTCAAATCGATTCTGATCGCCTTTTTCGAAGTCCGTGTGACAACTCGAAGGTGTGGCCGATTCGATGCACACACCACATCATTCGTTAATTTTCACCTGATGGGGGAGGATTTCAATGAATTTTTCTGCATGTGCATAATTATCACAGAATTACCAGATGCATTTTCAATATTTTTAACACGTGGCTCAAATAAAAAATATTTAAAAATTTCCGTTTTTATTTGACATGTAATTCATGCCAATTGCAACTCTTTCAAAATCCTTTTGGCGTATTATCTAGTAAATCAATGAATCTAATTGCTCAAGAAATGTGAAGACGTTTTGATCGAATCTTAAAAAAGTTATTTAAATTTAAATAGTGTCCGGATACTTTTGCGAGCCACCGTAAGTCGAAAATCGTTTTCCCGCCGTTGCGTTGTAACTGCACGTGTGCAATTCCAGTTGCTTTCCCGGTTTCATAAAATTATCACAATCCATCGCGTGCATATCTATAGTACACTGCTTTTCACTATACCTGTATCCGGAGTTTCATTAAGGATCGATATTCACCACCGAAATACTGCGCCACGAATCTCGTCATTCCTCGAACGGAAGACCTGGAATAACCGGGACACGATTTCCGAACATATCTCATGCTTACACATGATTCGATTATGCGAGTCGCGTGCATTCACGTACAAGTAATTTATTGGAACTCTCGATGTATAAGATCTTCGCATTTTTTGGCGGAAATATGCGGTTCACGTGAACCCCATAGAAATTCTTTTTCGTTGGGAGATCGCGATCCGGTGCACGATCGTAAAACCTGATCTACCTTGCACCGCTTTATCATACACCGGTTTTGCTTTTGTCTTCCGACGGCGAATACAGGTTGTCACGATAAGCCCAGAATTTCGTTCAGTGTCCTTGAACGCTATAAATCTCCCTTTGTACGTGGGTGAAAAGTACAAATTCTGGACAGAAATTATGACACTCTATTCACCTGGGTCCCGTAATTGTATAGAATTTTATGGTGAGCGCGTAACACGTTTTCGAGTAGGTCGTTTATTGTACCTCGACTACAACTACGGGATAACATATCGTAGAGGATTTTCGTTTTATCGATGCGCATATTTTTAGATACGATAATCGAAACTGTGCAGTCGGACAGATAGACGATTGTATTTTTCATCTGCTAAAATAATATGCAAAACGGCGACTCATTCCATTTAAAAAACTACTGATTATATTGAAATTTCTGAAGTAGTAGTGTTGCGTCTGCAACGACTAGCGCTGTGCGACGTTTTATAGCAGGATGTCGCTATTGTTTACCCTGGGCCTTGGCTCATTGACTTTAGATTCTTAGGCTACTGTGTGGGCATGACACCGCCACAGCTGGCAATCATTGCCGGCCGACCCAAGGTACAGGGGCTGCGCTTTAGGCAACCTTTAAGTCATAAAACGTCGAAGATTGTACAAGAGACCTTTTGGATTACGCTTTTCGAGGCGATTGGGTTTTTCTACTACTTACACGGGAACATATTCAGATGCGAAAAGCCGATTTTGATGAAATTTATGGGAGCTCATAGCTTTATTGTTTAAACAAAAGACTTCTGTTAAAATTTTCTTGCGCGACTACATTTCCCATTGAAAAACACACAATTTAAAAGAACATTCCAATTTTGTCGACCCCTGGTTTCCGAGATATCTGAAAAATACCCCAACTTTGAGGGCTGTTTTCACCCGTTCAAAGTGGATGGTTGCTGATAAAAAAAACATGTGTCAAATATTTTTCAAAGAGTTATAAGCTCCCATAAGTTTCATCAAAATCGAATTTTCGCATCCGAATATGTGCCCGTGTTAGAATAATTCCATCGTCCACGGTTCATTTCTTTTCGCGCATATCGAGTTTGTTACCGTTACTAGTACGTGCAACGCTGTAATTTTTAGCGATTTCTTCGGCGCAAACATAGCGATGCAAAAGTTGTTTTGAATAACAGCATAGCAATTTTTAGTGTCGGCTGAGAGGCGTCGTTGTAGCGCTAAAAGTTAAAACATTATTAAAATTAACTTCGTTCCGTTTTATTCGTTCTATCTGTTCGTTATTCTCGTTGAAAAATTAATTATCCAATTTGGAAGACTGACTGACGGTTTGGCAATGAGTATGCAGATTAAGCCGAAGAAAAAACGTATAATTTCCACGCGAAACAGGAAAAGAATCCAGCGAATCCTTTTTATAACCGACATTTTGCTATGCATACTGAATGGCCCAAAATTTAAATTCCCTTCCTCTTCGACGATAGATAGCGAGTGATGCGAAGATACATAGACGCTTCTCTGACGTACAGCCACTGAAGAATTCATGGAATTTCACATGCACCCCGCGGGTATTAATTCCAAAGAACAATCACGCATTCCTGTCCACTTCGGGCCAACTGGAAGAGAAAATGAATAATTTGTTTGGCGTACTCGGAGAAAAAAAAGTCAGTTTCGGCTTCTTTGTGGCCGGAGAAAAATGTCCAAGGCGCGTCGGCAGCGAACCGAACTACGGTAATTCGATTTCTGCGACCAGCTTCAAAGAGGAACTGCCGCGAAAGAGAGCGAGAGAGCAGTAATTCACTACGACCTCGTGCACAGTAATTGCGGTGTACAGGTGTGCTTCGTTATCGTCCTGATGCTTACGGAATTCAAACTTTGTCCCGATTCCACTGAACATCGTCGCCGGAACCTGTGACATCGTATTACTGTGGAATAGTTTACTGGAATCGTTATGTTACTGTCGTTGTCAACCCGCTGAATTAACTCCGGTATGATTGCGGCTGGCTGATGCTCGATTCGTAATCTTGGGATTTCCTCGTTCCACGAGGCACAAATGCACACGCGAGCTTGATAATTTGTTCATGTAAAACGCAGATGATTTTCCATTAATCCACGCGCACTCTAAAACGAGCACGTGAAATATTCTCCTGCAATTTTCATCCATTTTTCTTTGTTAAAAGGGGCGACATTTTACCCGAGAAACATGCGACCACTAATGCTATTGGATCTTGTAAATTATACGACAGAGTCGTAGGCTTTCAATATTAGCTATTTGTTTTGTTTGATATACAAGAAGTGACTAGAATGTACTAGAATACACCATAATATTCCAGAATATACAGAAATATATTAGAATATCCCAGAATATATTAGAAAAAGGCAGAATATACCAATATATGAGATAACATACCAGAATATACGAGGATGTACCAGGATGTACAAATATTTACTGAAATGCACCGGAATATACAAGAAGTCACTAGAATGTACTAGAATGCACCATAATATTCCAGAATATACAGAAATATATTAGAATATCCCAGAATATATTAGAATAAAGCAGAATATACCACCATATGACATAACATACCAGAATATACAAGAATATATTAGGATGTACCAGGATATACTGTAATATACTGTAATGCACCAGGATAGACAGGAAGTAACAGGAATGTACTACAATGCACCGTGATATGCCAGAATATACAAAAATATATTAGAATATCCCAGAATATATTAGAAAAAGGCAGAATATACCAACATATGAGATAACATACCATATACGAGGATGTACAATTATTATATTGGTTCATATGAAATGTCGGACTTTCTTTACATGTGAACGTTTGTCTCAAATGACCTTCGACTTGTTACAAATGACCTTTCCTATTTTGTATACAGGCTTGTCGAGGTAAATTCAGGAAAGCCATTGGATAACAAAATATTGTTTGAATTTCAAAAAAATGTTAACACATTGGTGACCGATGACGAGTTAACTCGTCATTGCACTTGCATCATCTATTTCAATTTATCAAACCCAGGGCGAATATAGAATATTGCAAAAGCTTTGCGCAATATTTCAAAAGTTATATAAAAAATATGTCTAAAGTTCAATTTCATTTCATTCAGTATAAACAAAATTTATTGGAGTTTATTTCGAATGTTTTACTTTACTTCCATATTCAATTACAAAATAATAGCCGGTGACATTTCATAGTTTCTGTAAAAAATTGCCGGTCAGCAAAGTGTTAATATATTATGTCGCCAGTTTGTGCAGGAAGTGAAGAAATTATGTGTAAACGCTAATACAGTTAAATTTTACACGTTACGATCAACGAAGATCCCTTAGAAACGTTTGGTGCAAAGTTAACCTTGACCGACTTTTTAAAGGTCAAATTGTTTTAGAATTGTACTGTGTTCCACTCATCGAGAGGAACGAACTTCTCGCATTAAGCATAGATTGGAACTTAACAGTTCTCTCGGGGAATGATTTGGAACTTCCAATAATATTGAAGTTTACTTCGTGGTATGTTTATGTTTCGTAATCAGATGCGAAACGTATAGGCAACCGTATCATGCAGTTCATTATTTAGCATCTCCGAAATGTCACAGTTCTGCTTAATGCTTCGTTGTTATATTGCAATGAAATTCTGAATCAAGTAAGTTTATGCATTGCGTTGGTGCATATGAAATGTCGGATTTCCTTTGCATGTGAACGTTTGTCTCCCTGTTTTCGTTATACTTTTGTTTTTGCATAACCTCGTTTATAATCGTACCGTCCATTGCCAGAGTCACATTTCAACGAAGAAGATTTTCTCAAAAGTGATCCATTTTGTTATTTGTTTCGAATTCCGTAAGGATAGGAATTCAACCGATATTCGTGTAATTTCTTTATACGTGTATAAACTTGGTAATAATGCTGCAAAAGCTGCGCGCAATATGAACCAGGCGTTTTGAGAGAATATTGCTAACGATCCAAATGTGCAGCGTTGCTTTGAATAATTTCGATCTGCTGATTTTTCCCTACAAAATGAACCGCGTGGAAGACTCAAAACGTCTGTGAAAAATGATCCTTTGAAAGCATTGGTGGAAACGAATCCAACTGTATCTACAAGGGAACTTGCTACCAGAATGAAAGTTGACCATACAACGATATTGCGACACCTTTCTAAAATTGGCAAGGTAAACAAAATGGATAAATGGGTACCGCACGAACTAACCGAGCGAAATAAGCTGGATCGATCTATGTCGTACAAAACAATGCGAAATTAAATGAATTAAAATATGAAATTTTGCAGCACCCAGTTTATTTACCGGATCTTTCGCCAACCGACTTTCATTTCATTAAACATTTAAAACAGTTTTTACGGACTAAACAGTATGAAAATTAAGACACTCTGAAAAATTCTATATCAGAGTTTATTGATACTAAAGATCAGGTTCAACAGGCTCAACCAGGTTCAACCAGATTCATCAACAGGCGTTTAGGGAGAATACTGTTAACGATCGAAAAGTGCAGCGTTGCTTTGAATAATTTCGATCTGCTGATTTTTTCCTACAAAATGAACCGCGTAGAAAATCATTGAAAATTGTTTGGCCAGTTAAAAAATTGTATTTAATACTATATATTTTATTTCTTTTGTATTGTACGTGCAAACATTGAATGAAACATTATTTACGCAAAAATTCCGTATGTGTGTTCAGTGTGGCTCTTAACTGTAGTTTAGTTACACGTGTTTTCGTAACAAATTAATGGAAACTGATCTACAAGTACAATATGTGACCGTCTCCGTAGGAAAAAACAAACCGAAATCTAAAAGAAATAGTATTTATATACTCTTGCCTTCCTTCCCCTTGGCGACCATCAGGCTTTCTTCAAGAAGGGGATGAGGCTCGCCAGAGTGAATATTTGGCAACGGCGCGGCGCAAAGTGATTGGAATTGAAAAATTCGGTGACACTTTAATATAACTTTTGAATGGTAAAGGATATCGATGTGAAACTTTAATCGATTAATTATATTATGTTCATTTATATGTCGTTGAAAAATCAAGAAATTACCAGCATGATACGTTCCAATAAAAACAATAGTGAAGAAAACTTTCATTGCATTGTTGCATCGTACAAGTTCACCCTACTTCTGATTGTTTATTATTCCTGTTACTATTAACACTTTACCGATCGACGAGTATTTCAGAATTTTTCTCAAGATCTCTCAAAGCTGACGGCAATTTTTATTGTAAATCTACATGACATTAACGTTATCTAATAATTTGGTTAGAAATTACAATGTAAAAATGGTTTGTTAGGCTTCATTTTGTTATAGTGCAAGTATTGAAAATCGTAATAATTGGCTTCCGGTCGATAAAGTGTTAACATCATTGCTAACAGCATTGTTATTATTGTTGTTAATGTTATATTGTGTGCCAGCGTCATTCTTGGACCGTCGCTCGTTATTGTCAATCGACATTAAAATCAATCCTCGTTTTCTTATCATTTTTTAAATCTTTATGTCTATTTTCAAGAGCGTGAACAACTGCCTGATTGGTAATGGAGAATATAATAAAGTATTTTCGCATCTACCGTCAAGAAGAAAAATAAAATGTGTTATGAGTAAACAGAATTATATTCCGACGCGAGCGAAATATGAAACGCTCTGGGACAAGTTAATTGAAAAGTATTTTCCAGTTCGCTCGATTTCATGTCGAGAAATTAATCTCGAGTGAATGATTAAATGAATCAATCAAGTTGGTCGAATATAATAACTTTTAATATAGGTGTTTGAACAACTGGGGCTTGACTGATAAGATGATTATATTTCGTATATTTCGCTTTATATGACAGATTTTAAGCCAAAGGGCGCACCAAACAGTGATGAAATTTTTAGTTTTTCGCAAGGAGAAATGTCTGAGTCCTGAGGCTTTCCGAAAGTTCGCGTGAGCGTCAACGGATGTATTGTTTGAGAGTTTCTTAGAAAATTAAAAATATTTTCTTGCTTGATTATTTCGCTCTTCCAATGAATCTTTGTGTTATTACGCCGCAACAAATTAAATCTATAATTATATATTCTGATACGAAAACATAATGAACTGAAGACTCAGTAGGAAATAGACACGAACTCTCATATATTACAAAATGGAATTAATTAAAGAAAATATAATAATAACGTAACGTTAACTAAATTTCAAAACCTATTTGAGAATCGCTCGCGAAATATTTCACTGATGCAGCTGGAATAATTTTGCACGACTGGTCTAAGACCACAATCAGTCTCAGTCGAGATCTTATCAGTTCTAGAGCATACACATTTCAAGTAGGTATAATCTAAATAGAAGCTACAGTTTGCAGAAGAGTAGCTTGGTTCGCCGCAGTGTTCCTACGATACGCACGAACGTGTGTGCATAGTACACGACACGAACGGTTTTAAACAATAACAATTGGAACAGTGGGAAATGAGACTTGTACGATTATATAGTAGAAAATGTGCTAGGAGTATTCCAATTTGTTGCAATTTAGGATTTCTCGAGATTAGTAAAGTATAATTTATTAACTGTAAAATATTTTGAGTTCTTTGTTTCAATTGAAAATTTAATCTAAATCGGTTATCGCCTTTTTGGCGTAATCAAAATATTTCGATGAAATTTTTAGCTTTCATGTAACTTATCGAAATCTACAAAAAGCACTGTTTACATTTTCGTTGAAAGCTCGGACGAAAAAATTTAAAAGCATTACTTTTTTAATTTGTTTTCTAATTTCAATCAATTGAAATTTTTATTTAAAAAATTCTCGCGTATTGTCTAATAGGCTAGTTGTTCGATCATCTAGAAAATATTCAAACTGCTCGGTCCAATTTTGAAAAAGTTATTCCGTCGGTTGGTTTTAATTCTCACTCCTGTGAGAGATGTTTAAAAAGAAAATTTCACAGTTATCTGTTTAAAAAGCAATAAACATTTACTTCACATTTATATAAGAATCTTGATTTTCTGTGCAAAATGTCACGGACATTTTCAATTTAGATCACTATGTTGCGCAAGTTTTTTCGTCCATATATAGCCAGGTCCTTCGAAATTTTGCCTGGCTTGCACGCACGTGTTGGCCAGCAATGTGCACCCTTTGGAAAACTCTGGGCTAATGGTACACATCCGTTTACATATCGAGGGTTGAGAAGATCAAAGAAGCGAATGAGCTTAACAAGAAATTAAAGAACCATGGTCAGAAACACCCTCAAAGACAGCAGTTCCCAAGCGGACCACAAACCCAGGCTGTAGCGGCGTTAAAAGTTCTCATTAACTTGTTTTCAAGAATTAATAGAACAAGTGCTTACAATATTCATAAAAATATCGGTATATAAATCAAAATAATTAATTCAACACTTTCGGCTACAACAAACGATAATATATTTAACCCTTATCACTCCGATCAGCAGTAATGCTGCCAACATTAGGCCAACAATTTTTTCGTTAAATACAAATGTTACATTTTACCGTTCCACTTTAGTTTTAATTAGATGTATTATTATTACTGTTATTACGAAGATCAGAAATTTTGTAAATGTAGAATTATGACACTGACTGAACGATGGCAAAAGGTGATCGACAAAAACGGACAATACCTAATTGAATAAAGTTATATTTTTAAGGAAAAATTTGGAATTTTCATTCTTACTTAAAATCCGCAATCACTTAGTTGCCAACCCAATATAATGTTGTTACGACGTAACATCGTACTTTGTACATACCGGTAGCATCAGTCAGTACTTCTACTCTCGTGAACATTGTTATAATATAGTCCTTCCTACAAAGGGAAGGTGGTCCTTCGAGAAGGTAGTCAAACCATTACATTTAGTCGACGCACCACGTGCAAACAGCCAAAGTCTGACGGATTGAAAACTCTAACTTAGATCGCAATAAATAGATAATAGGTAATGATGAATTTTGAATATATATAACTGCGTCGTAAAACGTACAGTGCGTCTTTTTACGTCACTTTGAAATGACCAAATTTTGTTTGTGATTGATTAAAAATCACTCTGTAATATTCTTTAAGTGAGAAAAGTTAAAGAGAGAGAGAGAGTACCATAATGAGTTTTCTTTTAAATTTAATACGCTTCAATCACATATGCGAATATTTCTCTCGAATCATTAGTAGGTGCTACTGAATTAATATTATGCTCATGCGAACTGGTCAATGGGAACAATTACCTAACACTTAAACGTACGAGAACGATCGTGAATAGGAACGATTAGGCACTTCGCCGGAATTACAGCATGATTATACTATTACATTCGTGCCATGCCTGTCAGATATACCTGCCCGTCATTACAATAAACGATTATTGGGTACTTGAAACTGATCACGTCTGTGAGAGGATTGTTTCAATAAGATGATTTTCATGGTATGCAGAAACCTGCATTGTTCATAATAAAACTGACTTCGTTTCACAAAAACAAAACGAGTGGAATTCTGTAGAAATAATTTTTCAAAAGTATTTTCTTATCTTATCATTTCGTTTTCTATTGAACATTATGGAACCATTATCTATGATATAATTGCCATTTTTTTGTTAGTTAGTGTAATTTCTTGAAAAGTTCTATTTGTTTAAAAAAAAATGCATTAACACTTTAACCGCCAAACTAACAACCTCAAAAATCCCACACAATCAAAGTAATTTATTTAACGAAGCAACAACTGAAAACTTGAAATTAGTGACACAAAGTTATCCTTCTTCTATTTTTCGGATCTCAACTAAATTTAGCGCAACGAACATATTAATGTACAAACTAATTTTTAAACGTGGATAACAATCTTGTCACCCGTATATGGGTGGCATGGCAGTCAAAGTGTTAATGGGATACAAATTTTTAAAGTAAGAATAATATATCTTATATTATTTGAGGTGCAAACGTTTCGTGACTCACCCTGTATATTGATATATTAATTTTAGTGTTTTATCTTTAATTTACGTAAACATTGCATCAGATAATACTTGATTCAACAAGTCTAAACAAGTTTTAGCTCGCATGAAATAAATCTAAATATATCAATTTGTTAACAAATAACAGCCACCAGCTGAACAAATTTTAAACGTTTCTCGTACACGTTTCAAACTGACAGTTATTATTTCGCTGATTCTCTGACGCAAACGGAGACGAAGCAAATTAATTTTCTTTATCAATCCTTTCGATCATTCGATTTGTGTCGCTTCGTTTCCTACGGTGGCGTCCATTATTGAATAAACCAAATCAAGATGGGAATGTACTAGAACTTCATTTATACAATTCCGTCCAAGAACAACTAAATCGTATAACTGGGTCGGTCATGTAATGGAAATTCACCTGATTCTATCCTCTATTTCTGATTTTTCGTTCAAATAATTGCAGTTCCCATTCAGGTATGCAGACTTCGGCAAACATCAGATGTTTAATTAGACGTGTACTAACGAACTCCGCTAAAGGGCGTTAATGAGCTAACAGCGAGCGTGCGAATGAAATACATATAGTCGTGTATTAACCCTTAACACTCGACCGGTGACTCTGAGTCACCACGGAAAATTGTCGCACTATAATTGAAAACAATTTTAACATGGATATCATTGAATCCAAGGAATGATAAAAAGTTACATATGCACAAAACGAAATAAATCATGTGAAATGAAAATGTGAAATGTGTTGAAACAGTTTCGAGTGCAAAGGGTCAATAGTGAGTGTCTGAAAGTTTAATCGGTGACTGCGAAAGCAATTGAGTTTTCTTTTTTAAATTCGAGGTCACTGAAACAAAGCAGAAAAATTGAGAAGTATAATAAAATAAAAAGGACATGGAATTAATCACGAAAGTCTTCATACGTGCTTTAACAAAGCTCATTTTTATCAAAATAGAAATTCGTTTCGTGCAATATGATACATGCACAACTCATTAACTATTTTACAAAATTATTAACCCTTTGCACTCGAGCGGCGACTCTGACGCGCCACGAAAAATTGCCATACTATTATTGAAACAAGTTTTATATCGCTAGATTTGATGTTAAGAAATCGATATAAATTTTAGTGTCCTAAGTACGAGTAACAATAATTAATTTCATATGCACGAGAAGAAATAAAGTATGTAGATTGGAGTTGTTACAGGTAAAAATATTGTTTCGATTTTGGCATGTAATTGCTTCGAGTGCAAAGGGTTAATAGACGTAATAATACAGTATACGTATACAGTGTACGCAATACATATACGATGCGATAATATATAATATATATTCTATATTATAAGTATAGAATCAGACAGTGAAAGCGATTTTGAAGATAGAATTCCATATTCAATTACAAAATAATAGCCGGTGACATGGCATAGTTTCTGTGTAAAATTGCCGGTCAGTAAAGTGTTAAGAACGATATATATAGAATAATTAGTAGCGGATCCGGTAGTAGCGGGAAGGGCGTCCAATTGTCCATCTGTCCATCTGTCGATAAGCACAGGAGATAGAACCTCTGCATTATTCCCTTGCCAGTGATCAATGATATCTGCGCAAGTTCCTTTCTACGATGATCCGCGTCAGAATCCAGGAAAGACGATGGGGTTGTCGCGCAGTAAGGTTTGCTCGATGACATTGCCGTGTTGATAAAGCTGCTCCCTGTGTTGGTGCTGGTCTCGCATAGTGGCATGTATGATGATGAAGCGTTATCACAGGACTTCGGTCGTCGTGAGCACGCTGCTCGGCCAGTTATCGCGGCAAGGCAATGAAGTCGTCTTCGAGCCTTCTCGAGCTGTAAATGCTGTTGTCCTAGCAGGGCCGTTTGAAGACGATTCGTCGCCAACGATCCTCCGTATTGTTGAAACAGAACCTACGCCACTTCAATTGTTACAATAAATAAGTATATTTGACAAAGGGTGTAGTTCAGATATATTCCAGATGATATGCTATGTTAATTGGCTCATACGAGATACACGTGGATACACGTTTTCATTGCGACACTCGGTCTGTGTGCACGAGTACTTATTTTCCGCCGCAGGATTCATTGTGATCTCCTCGACCTCCTCGATGTAACGTCCACCGAATTGCACCACCGCGAAATCATACTTCGCCTTGTTACTTGTCACTCGTCCCGCGACGAATTGTGACACGAGTTACTTAAACCGCAATGCTGGTTTCTGTGGCCAGAATGCTGGAACCTTCGGCGTCGTCGTTGCGGCGTGGCAGCGCTCCTTTCGACGGTCGCACTAACAACTCGCTGACACGTATCCAATTTTACCGAACGATCACGGCGGAGTCACCAATTTGGCGACGGCTGAAATGTATGTGCGCTGGCAGGAGAGAAAAGAAAGGAGAACGTTCTGTCCTGCTAGAAGACTCGTCGGTGATAAAGCTAACTAGCAGACCTTGTCTTAGACGCTGGAATATCGGAAAGTAGTTAATACAGATATATACAGGGTGGTCCACGCAACGTGTGCACCGTTATAACTTCCAAAATATGCGTTGCACGAAAGAATATTGTATAGAAAAGTTACATGGTTTAAGTGGGTACACTATGTAATGCATTAACACGTTGAATGCGGAGCCATTTTGCTTAGCTTTCGCGTCACATTTTATTTACCTTTAACACTTTAACTGTCAGAACGACAACCTCAAAAATTCCACAAAATCAAAGTAATTTATTTGATGAAACAACAATTTAAAATTTAAAATGTACGACACATAGTTATCCTTCGACCTTCTCGTATTCTCCAGATTTCAACTAAACGTAGTGCAACGATTATATTAATGTACAAATTTATTTTAAAAAATGGACAAATTACTCTGTCACCTCTATGTGATTACCAATTAGAATTATTTCAAAATTATTTTTGCATATCATTTAGTAAATCAATGCTGCTAGTTGCTCCAGAAATGTCAAGTTGTTTGGTTCAATTTTGAAGAAGTTATTTAGGTTTTGAAGAGTGTCCGAATACTGTCGTGCGCTACTGTATGTTCGAAAAAGTTGAAATCGTTGGAATGTACACCTTCTTTCATAAGTGCTTTACAATACCTTCTAATTCGTTTAAATAATATGCATTATTAGCACATAAAATCTTGTTGGACCGAAACTTAACATACTTAGAAACGGCATACTTATACACGATATTTGCAACGAAATATAGCAGTTACTTGTGCAAATAAACTTTCTAAATTGACAATTGTGGTTGGAAAATTTTACGTTTCATTTTCAGCTGTACCATTTCCATGTTCCACTGGACAGCTTTTAATTTTTCAATACAAAAGACGTTGCGCTAAAAACATAAATCAGCGACTTTAGAACGAGCTATAAACAAGTTTATGGGTTCTGTGGGTTTGAAAGTGGTTCTTTCATTTTTATGCGTGCCATAGAATCGCAATTTACTAGAGCTGCGCATGATGTCAAGTGCGTCTCATCCACGGTTAAGTCTAATTCGCGAAAATTGGACGGGTGGCAGCGAGTTATTAGAAGGTCTTGGTTATACCTGGAACAAATTGAAACAGGTCTAATTAAAACGTCAAAATTCAAAATACGATTTGCGGGAACGCTGGGGCAAAATTGGAAATGTCTGCAAGCGCGACTGACGACGTTAACTGGATGGACGTTTCGTCGATGCGTGCCAACGTTTTCCGTCGGTGGATCAAATTGAGCCGAAGCAACACGATACAATCATGGAACGTGTGCTTTTGCTCTCCATGCAGTCGCTCCTCGTTTCCGAACTTTATTGGCATCTGTAAACTATTGTTGATTAATTACCCTTGGCGCATAAGTTATCGGTCTTTGGACGGTACGCGTTTATCCGGGTAATTGTTATAATTGCAGTCTACAATTGATTTGTAGCGTCACTAACAGCACGTCGAAGCGTTCTTCCGGCTACTCAATTATAGATACCATTTAAATATTGAATTATTAGTTTTACCCTCTGTTTAGATGTTTAGATAAATGTATGCAATTACAGTTTGCAAAAACGCTTCAGCATTTTCAAACTATTTATTGGATAATTTGTATATTTCGTGTACAAAGTATATTTCGTTTGTAAAGAGGTTCCAAAAATATAATGTTCCAAATGCAATGTACATTTATGTTTAACGCCAAGTGCAATCGTTTTATAGAATTTCACGTTTAAGCTTTTATGCGCAGAAGTGCAAACATCGTAAGCCGTTGTTACTGCAAAG
Source organism: Agapostemon virescens (assembly GCA_028453745.1). NCBI lineage: Eukaryota > Metazoa > Arthropoda > Insecta > Hymenoptera > Halictidae > Agapostemon > Agapostemon virescens. The sequence goes on from CM052098.1 coordinate 4,717,890, forward strand.
TTACAAAGTTACAAATTATAATAAAATTGTTTCAACTGGTAAATTTCTTGTAATTTGCATATATAGGTTTGCAATTGTTGATTTTCGGTTACATATATTTTTTTATATGTTAAATGAAATCTATTCCTACTATACCTATCATTCGAAATAATCGTAGGGAATAAAATAGATAATAACACATAGCATACGATAACATTACATGTTAAATTGTTAAGTAATAAATCTCTAGCGCAACGATTCGTAATTTACTTCGGATATGGGCGTCGATCTCAGTGCAAAATTGCATATTAATGATCGTAATTTAAATTAGGATGCATATTTATGAATGAAACAAATGGATTATTTATTTATAGGCCTTCCGTTTCTCCATGACTTTTACCAATATACGTATATGTATTACTGATCTGTATTATGTATACATATTATATAACACAGATTTTCGCATGAATAATAAGTATCTGTATTATGTAATATGTATTACTGATCTACTATTAATTGACACGTTAGCTTCGTTCTCGTTCGAAAAAAGCAATTGCTACATTGAAATTTACTTTTGTAATCAAGGAATTAATAAACAATTTACAGCTGATTGTTCATACTCCAATTGTGCGTTCATTTCCATGGAATGCGTTCAGAGATTTCGTAATTATACACGTAAAGGTTGATGAAGTGGTCTAGTAAAAACTCGAGTGCTTGATTTAATTATCACACCAGTGAATTCTCGGCTACGGTCAGATTTATTGTCGACTACGGAGAATAAAAGCGATTCTGCTGTACGGCGCACATCGAATAATCCGCGCAGAAACGCCTAATACAGCACATAATAGAAGCCTGGGAAGTGAAAAGATAAAGCATTTTACAACACTTGCCAACGATATGAATAGCTACCCGCTTACTGTGAAATAGGAGTGTGTAGCCAGATAGTCCACTTCGTTAAACATATACTGGTTGCTGTTTTAATAAGCTATTAAGTGCTGATGCAAATTGCCCGAGCGAAATGTTTCTGTTACGTGGATCATCGTTAGATTATCCTTTCATTGAAATGCCGTTCTAAACTGGGTCAGAAATTTGTTGAAATGAGATACGAATGTGTAGGTGTACCATACAAGCCAGCGGGAAACGTCTCGTATATGGTTCTTTTAAAATCATCGCGTAGAAACATTCAATTATCACTTCTCAGTACCCAGTTGGACACATACGATCGACACAATATTTCTTATCATACTTGAAAATCAACGTTTACTACAATCCATAAAGTCAAACAAATGAGTCATTTATTTTGAAAGTGGTTTAAGTTCATTTTTTAAAGGAACCAAGTCAGCCATTTTAATATGTACATTTCTACGTTATCTTTTTATTTTGAACCAAATTGTAAATAGCATAGTTAATTTCAGTAAAATTTTCGCTTCAGTTCCATTTTGAGACTTGCAAACGGATATGGAGTATATTATGCAGTAACGTTTTATGAGATAAGAGTCATATGTTTTATTAATAATCCAGTATTGCTCGATTAACTCATATAATGATTTTTTAAATAATAATTCCATTAAATCTTTAATTTTAATATAAACAATATAACACAAACAAGCAAGTAAGAACGATTACCAATGTG
>CM052098.1:4731225-4748883 GCA_028453745.1 Agapostemon virescens
GATTTTGGTGTGAGAGCTCTTAGGTGAAACGTAATTTTCAATGTAATGTAATCTTGCACTTTTTAATAAACTATGCCACGTACAAACTATCCACTAATTCTAAAAAGATACTTAACATAAAGAAATCTTTATATTTATATAATATAATCTTGTACTTTTTAATAAACTATGCTAAGTACAAACTATCCACTAATTCTAAAAAGATACTTAACTTAAAGAGATCTTTGGTGAAACGTAATTTTCAATATAATATAATCTTGCACTTTTTAATAAACTATGCTAAGTACAAACTATTCACTAATTCTAAAAGATACTTAACTTAAAGAGATCTTTGGTGAAACGTAATTTTCAATGTAATATAATCTTGCACTTTTTAATAAACTATGCCAAGTACAAACTATCCACTAATTCTAAAAAGATACTTAACTCAAAGAGATCTTTGGTGAAACGTAATTTTCAATGTAATATAATCTTGCACGTTTTAATAAACTATGCCAAGTACAAACTGTCCACTAATTCTAAAAAGATACTTAACTTAAAGAGCTCTTTGGTGAAACGTAATTTTCAATGTAATATAATCTTGCACTTTTTAATAAACTATGCTAAGTACAAACTATCCACTAATTCTAAAAAGATACTTAACTTAAAGAGATCTTTGGTGAAACGTAATTTTCAATGTAATATAATCTTGCACGTTTTAATAAACTATGCTAAGCATAAACTATCCACTAATTCTAAAAAGATACTTAACTCAAAGAGATCTTTGGTGAAACGTAATGTTGTGTTTGTAAATAAGTACTAAATTTCTCTTATTTTTCATATGTATGTAACTTAAGTAGGACTGGTAGTGGAAAGTAATTTTATCTTGCTTGGTCAGTTCGTGACGTGAATGGTCCATCGCAGTTACTCGAACCACCTCAAAACCATTCTACAGAGACGGTAGGGTTTCAGAAAGGCCTCGTGTCTACCACTGTAGACGTATTGCGAACCCGTAATTCAACGTCTACTACTAGCATGCTAGAGCCGCTACGTTATGTACTGCATTAGCTTTATGTGAACTGATCAGACCTACCTTCTGGTCCCTTTGCCTACAGAAGCAGCTTAAATATATATATATATATATATATACACATATAGTCTGGAAGATTGAGATATTTATCGAGCCCACACTTAAAGAGCTTTCACACGAATACACGATTCGCGATTCAAGTGCCGCAGGTGTATCGCAAATCACCAACCGCATACACGTTTATGAAATACACGAGTCAATGATCACGCACGAGAACATTCCACTCCTAAATCTATAGGTATTTACTTGTTTCTTATTTTTATAATGTTACAGTACGGTCACATCTCAATTGGTTATGTAATTCATATCAATTCCAATATTTAGAAAATTCATTTTGCATATCATTTATTAAATCAATGCAACTAATTGCTCAGGAAAAATGCAACTTCTGTGCTCAGGACGTTTGGTGTAATCTTAAAAAAGTTATTCAGGTTTGAAGAGTGTCCGAATACTTTTATGACCCACTGTATGTGTATAAAAATAAAACTGAAGTTATTGCTTTATGTTATATTCTACTATAGTATGATGCACTCGGACTGATGACGGTGAAAACAGTTCTGACTTTATACCTCTGCCTGGACCCTTTGATCCTTGGAAAAACTCGTCCCTTAAGCCGAAACACTTAAATTAAGAACGCTATGGTTTCGTTCCATTTGAACATAATATTTTCCATCAATCGTAACGTTTCACGAGTTTTGGTCAATGTCTGCTCAAAATACAGATTCGTACACCTTCATGATGTAATTCTACAGAACGTATGCTTTAAATTGTTATCATAGGCTTAAATAGTAAAATTTTAAAAAGTACCATTCTTTCATAGAATTCCTACCAAATATGATTTATTGAACATTTTTTAGCATGCCATTCAGTAAATCGATGCGTCTAATTACTCGAAAAGGGTCACTTCGTTTGGTGTAATTTTTAAAAAGTTTAGTCTATCTTAACTTTCAGTTTTGTTCATTACATTATAAATGATAAAAGTAATGAAGTTTCCTTACGTCATAGATTCACACGTTTACGGTAAGTGATGAAATTTTGCTCGTTAACTTCAAATTTAGTAAATGGAAGCAAAACCATCGTACAATATGTCAGAAAAAAAGAAATGAAATCAAATGGATCCGCTGTTCATATTAAGCAATGGCTGTTACATGTATAACACATTACAATTCTTGGCACCTTTTACCGTCCGCCCTCAAAGTCCAGACATACAGAAATTCAATCGAACATCTACGTGCGAAACTAGTAAAGAGATCAGGATATCGTGAAATAATGAACATAGTAATTAACGAGTTAAAAGTGTTCTTATAAATATCTGGAATGTTATAAAAATTATATTAAAAAGCGTTTATAGCTATGTGAAGAAGATTCAATCTTTTATCCGACACCTTTCTTTTACGCAAGGGTCCTAAATATGTTTGGAAGGTGGCAAGAAATTATAGAAAGATTATATAGTTACGCATATCGCCATACCACGCCACTTTCAAAATAAATTGCTCATATATTAACCCTTTGCACTCGAAGTAATTCCACTCCAAAATCGAAACAATATTTTTATCTACAATAATTCCACTGCAGATAGTTCATTTCCTTTCGTTCATACGAAATTAATTACTATGACTGGTACGTTACCATAGAACTTTAACATTCTTATCGATTTTTCAACTGCAAACGATGTAAGAGTTATTTAAATAACAGTAATGTAAGTTTTAGTGTCGCCATTCGAGTGCAAAGGGTTAACATGTGACTTAAAAGTGACACGGCCCCATAAAGAGGGTTAAAAAAGTTATTTAACCCCTTGGGTACATTTGACGTCTGAGACACGTCATTCACTTTTTTCCCCTAAGAGCGGATGACGTGTCTAAGACGTCAAACCAAAAATTAAACTTTTAGGTACATTTCATTTAGTTTTATTTTGTTGTTATTAATTTATTTTTGTTTTGCAATTCTAATTAGTTGAAGACATCTTAATACTACATATGTCACCAATATTTTAGAAATAAATACATTCTTACGTAAAATGTACTGCCTTTACATACTACTCCAAGCAACCAAAAATTATTTCCGTTCCACATGCAAATATTTTCTCAAATAAATCCGTACCCAAGGGGTTAAATTTAAATAGTGTTGGGATGCTTTCATGAGCCACTGTACACAAATGGTGACAAACGATTAAAATCGAAATGTTAGATAACATATAAATACTTTGCTATTATAAAGAAGAATCGTCATTTCAAAGTAACTGTCCGTTTGTACGTATAGTAGAATCTTTTGTAGGTTGCGTGGAATCAGCTCGCCTGTCCAAACGTTCGTGTTGATTGCTCATAAACCTTTGTGGAACTGTTCAATCGTCAATTTCACGATATCCATGTCGCGGGATCGGTGACCGACAAAGGAAATTTCTCGAATGACAACTAGCCGCTATTTTCCTGCTGGTGGAAACCAATAATTCCTTTAGATCTGTTCCGCGGTATTTCGCTTTTTTTAAAGGTTTTTTTGGGGGGTTTCGACATTAAGTTGGATTCAAAAGAACTAATATAATTGTTCCTATACGGTGACCGTTTACTGGAACAGAAACAAAATTATAATAACTAAACGATAAAACTAAAAACAAATTTAGGTCAGCGAGTAAAAGATGCTTAACACTAGAACTACCGAACTAGTCAAAATGACTGGTCCCTACTTATTTCTTTCGCCATTAATGAAGTTATAAAAATATTTTCATTAGTAATTTTCTTTAATAAACCACATAGATAATGCTATGATTAAATAGATGACAGCTATGATGCATATACTTTAATATTAATAATTTACTGTATTAATTAATAATAGAATTGAGTGTGCTCAAGCCACTATAAAAATTGAATGAAGTTTAAATAGATGCAGTCTTATTATTATCATAAAGCAATGTATATCGTTGAATTTATTGTTCGGTAGTTCTAGTGTTAATCCCTTAACATATTACTTTCTTTGCGGCTACAGTTATTCTAACGTCTTCGTCACCAAAAATGATACAGAAGAAAAAGGAAATTTCGAATTTCTGTATAGCAACATTGAAATATTGATTACAAAGTAAGGATTTCAAAAGAATATAATTAGATTCCCTCTAAACAGAAAGGCATAATATTTTTGTTTGTTAGATTGCATTTGTTAAAACAAAGGGTTAATTAAGGGTGAGGATTAAAGAAGCTTCTTTTTCTTTTTATACAAATTTAATACAGCACGTTCGACGTGAATTCTAAGGGAAAAATTTACTCTTCTCATAACCCTGCAATCACTTCACAGAACTTCGCAATTGGTCGGGCTTTTACCTGATTGTGCTCGTTACACTGGCAATTTTTCTTTGTGGGGATTTCTGGAATTGTACAATCTCAACATGGAATTTATTTTGTTGTATTTTGAGTCTTACCCCGTGAAAAAAGGACCTTCTCAATGTGCATTGTTTAAAAAATTGACGAAACATTGAAATGTAATTCTTGCGCATATAAATTTATGAATTTTATCAATCAATATTCGCCAGCATGTGTGCTCATTAAAACGTAACGACGAATAGAACCATGTTATATCATTTTGCAAAATATTTGTCTGCATGAATTAGTGACATTTTTCTTTTTTACAAATAATACTAATTTTAACATGAATTTTTATATGTTTTATTATATTATCTTTGCTAAATATTTAGATTCGGAACCAATTTTCTATTCGTCCATAGATATAATACTTTTGTATTTATATTTGTTCGTTACCATATCGATTGCTGCCTAAACCAAAAATATTGAATAAAATAGAGCTTGGTGTATTCTATTGTAATTGAGTCGATTTTATAGTAATTGCAAGGTAAGAATTCGAAACACGGTCGGTAAAAAGAATTATTTTTTTGTAGAAGATTAAGCACCTTTGTTCTTAAATAGAAAGGTATTCCCTGACGCTTCGGCGCGCGCGAGTTTTACCTATGTATAAGACTAATTATAGGTACTGCATATAAAACGAAGCATACCTAAATTTATGCCAGTCGCGAGATAATTTATACAGATTCAAAGAATAGTCAGTGAAAAGAATGGTCTTAGGTCTCGACGTGAATTGTCTTTTGCAAAGAATAAAGCGACTTCATTCTTTGACAACGTCGTATTCCCTGATGCATAGATGAATGGCAACTCCCAGTCGAGTACATAATTAATTTGTAGGTATCGAACGCAAGAGAGAGCCTATTAAAATTTATAACAGTTGCGTGGTACTCGAGCTATTATTTATTACCAGACTGCGGATTGTATGTATTTATACCAAACAATGAATAGGTGAAATGTAGAACAGTAAAAATATTAGAAAAATTTAAAAATATTGTAATAATATATTCAATTTGTTAGTTATTTAGAACCAAGCTTTATTAAAGCTGTTTTTCTTAAACAGTTTTTATACGCATCTTTACCAGATTTTACAATTTCACTGTCTGGTAAAACTGAGATGACATTTTCCATTAAATTGTTTCACAATTGTTTACGACGGAGCTGCGATTTTCGATATTTCTTTCAAAACTTTACGCTTCACGGTAGGAAGAAAATTGTGTCGGTCGTCCTGATCGTTTGTTTTTATCATAGTTTTCCATTCCGAGCTTTTACAAATTCTTGTCTACACACTGCGATCTGTTAATAATGCTCGCAACATTTTCCTGACTTTTTCCAGAGCGCTTTAGGTCAGTTATTGTCTGTTTTTATTTAATTATTATATAATTTATATTATTTAATTTATATAATTATTATTATTTAAACACTTATTGTAAAGATATCTTTATACATCAGTAAGACAAATACAGAAATGCTCTCGTTAAAGTAGAAACGATAACTGAGTTTACAAATATTCGCTTCTTTCTCTGACATCAAACTAATAGCTCAAGTTCAAAGAAATAAACAAATTTTCCTTCTACATATATGTTCTTACCATTGAACAGTAAAAATAAACAGGAAGAAACTGATCGTTCTTGAAAGCATTGAGGGAGGAAACTAAAAATAAAGTACTTCAGTTTATAATGATTCATATTACTGTATATTTCTCGAGGATAATATGCCGCAATGCAATTTCGAGATTCTTAACTTTTCTCTTGTTTGAAGCCATAGGATTTTACTGATCCTGTTCTACCGTGACCTACCTTATACATATACTTACAGTGGGCCACGAACATATTCGTACACTTTTTTCAAAATGGACCAGTAACATGTATTTTCATTCAGATAATAGAAGAACTTGTCTACTAAGTAATATGCGATAATGTTTTAAATAAAAATTACAATTGTTTGAAATTATACAAGAAATGAAACGATAATGTTTTTAAACTTTTTTAAGCCGACATAAGAGAGACAAGTTCTAGATGAGACAAATAAACGAAAATACAGTCTGTAAAACTCATTGATCTCTAAGCCTACAAACAATTCTTCATAAGCTGCAACTTTGCGTAACAAAGAGAGGGTAGAGTTATTTTGACTGCTAAAAATTATTTCCAAATAGTCTGTTCTTACAGAGGAGACATCTGCTTATGCTGTTTTCTTTGCTAGTTAAATTATGTTATCTTTATTCCAACGAGGAAATCGATTTGGCAAAGTTCCTTCTTATCGACGTCTTTTTATTATCGATTACCCTCTTGGACCCGGAGGCCAATGCACTCGTTTATTTTCGTCGCGTGCACATCGTTCGGACTATTACGAAAACTTTTTTCCAGACACCTAATTTTTTTCACCACGAAAAATACGTGCTCGCAATTACACCTCGTTTAGAATCAATATAAAAAGGAAAACAATTTTTACAAACCTCGCAAAGTTTAAATCCACGTGTGTAAGTTCATTTTATCGCCTAATAGTGATTATAGCCATTATTCGATTCAAACATTTCGAAGGATATGCAATTGTAAACAATTTAAAAAGAGAATTTATGAAACTTTTGTCGATGCTATGAACCTGCTAAAAAATGACTTTTCTTAAACTTACGGTGAACGTAATTTATGCTGTCTAATAATAATTATAGATACTATTCGATTCAAGCGTTTTGAAGGACATGAAATTTTAAACAATTTAAAAAGAGAATTTATGAACCTTTTCTTGATACTATAAGCTTGCTAACAAAATGACTTTTTTAAACTGTTACAGTGGACATAATATATGTCGTCTTAATGATTACAGCTATAGTTCGATTAACCCTTTAGCACTCCAATGACTCCTCTGAAGCAATACTAAAAATTATAACACTGTTATTCAAAACAATTTTTACATTATAATATTTGTATTCGATTACTTCGATTAGCACTCCAATGGCTCCTCTGAGGCAGTACTAAAAATTATAAGGATGTTATACAATACAGTTTTTACATTATAATATTTGTATTCGATGCGACGAACTAGTAGAGTATACGGAAATGATGCGAACATTAAATTAGAATTTATTTCGGTTGAAAGTATGTTTCGCTCGCCGTCTGGACATAAAATGATTATTTATTGTGGCGTCGGCATAGTTCGCGAGAAAATAATTCCGTCCATCGAGCAAAATCAGTATCGGAATGCGTTCCAAAATCACCTCGTTTCGTTCTCGGTTTTGTATTAGAATAAAACCCTGTATCGTTCCCATGTATTGCCAAAACCATTTTGGCAAGCGTCGTGTACCTCGAGTTTCCGTGGCGCTATCGATCCCACGTTCACAGAGTTGGCTGTCCAATTAGGTGACAGTTAGTTCTCCTTAGAAATACATCAGACTTCAGAAACTTGCCTCTCCGAGACATAGATTGAATATCGTATAGTCGAGAAATGTAAATATTACATTTTGCAAATCCTCATCGCTTTCGAGCTATTCAAATTTACTTGAAGTTTCCGAAAATACGGGTGCTTCTTAATCGTATTTCCGAAACGCGTGTGTATACACTATCGATTGAAAGTATTTAATCACTCAACGAATTCGTGGAAATATGTTTCTAAACTGTTAGCAAATTTTACTGAAAATCAGTTAGTGGTTTCTGAATTTGACAAATATTCTGTTAACACAATACGATCCGAACTGTTTGTGTAAAAGCTTTTTATAGTCGACATATTTTAACCCTTTGCACTCCAAGCAATTTTAATTCCAAAATCAAGACATTTTTTTGGCCTAGAATAGTTCCATTGTCCATGGTTCAATTCCTTTCGTGCATATTAAATTTGTTACTTTTACTCGGAAGTGCAACACTTTAATTTTTGTTAATTACTTGATTCCAATCATGGTGATGTAAAAGTTGTTTTGAACAATAATATGGCAAATTTTAATGTCACTTTAGAAGTGCCATTGAAATGCTAAGAGTTACCGTTTTCGACTCTGTTGCAATACTTTATAAAAATTGATGTATTTTAAATTATATATTATATATTTTAAAGAAAAACAAATATATATTTTAATATATTTTTAATTTATTTAGTATATTATAATATATTTTTTTCTTATATATATGGTCGCCGAAATTTAACGTACATTGTGTAAAACCCTGTTCCTATGTATCTATATGCTAGGTCAAGGAAAAACATTTTTATGTCTCTAGACAGTAATATGTTAAAAATCTTACGTTTTCGGAATATATTATAGTCATATTACTTTCTATTTAGGGAAAAGTAGTTTTTTATATTTCATTGATGTTTTAAAAATATTGAATTTCGCGGAATTATCTGATTTGGTCACTGTAACTTCAAATTTTTTAACGGAATACGTACGACCTTTATAAAAAGACAAGTTAAACATTAATAACGATTGGACCTTTACAATAAAAATGCGCGTATCTTATAGTGTACACAGTGATATTATATCGATTCGTCTGGCATTCTCGTATCTCATAAAAGTTCGAGTTTCAGAAAGATATAAAAAGAAATATTGAATTTTATTAAATAACAAGAAATTAAGCATTCATAAGTCTATCCAATAAAAGTTTAACTTCACAGGAAGAAGCACATATGTTGGTGATACGAGCATTCTCTGTCTATCGTATTTCCACATACTATTTCCACATCAGAAGAAAACACTGTTTGAACTTTGGTATATATCCAATAATACCTTTTGACACAATAAAGTTTCGATCAGTTCATAACTTTTCCCCGAAGCTATCACCTTGTTTACTCTAATCCGACCTCGGATCGTTAATCGTAGCAATAAACTTGTTCCGTCGTGCATCGTCTTTTTCTCCGCAAGGTTAACGTGCCAAAAAATTATCTTGGCTCACATTTCGCGATCTTAATTAACGTTTAATATACCCAAAGCAAATAATCTACGCTTTTGACGAGTAAAGGTTCTGAATATGTACTGTATTACTTTATTACTCTATTACTTTCTATATTCACTTATAATGTAGTACTTACAGTAGCGCACGAAAGTATTCGGACACTCTTCAAACCTAAATAACTTTTTTAAGATTGGACCAAACTTCTTGACTTTTCTTCAATTAGTTGCATTGATTTAATAAATGATATACTAAAATAAATTTTATAAATATTGGAACTGATGTGAATTACGTGACCAATAAAAAAGGAACTTTTTAAATAAAAATAAGCATAATTTGTCAACACATTCTTTTAAATATGCACTGGACATGATACATCTTTACAAAAATAATTACAATGTTTAAAAATATCGAGAAGTTTTTAATATCTACAAAGAATTATATTTTACAATATTATGTAATTCAACTTATGCGTGTAATTATTAAGTATTTATTTAATCTAATTGTCTATTACTTATTTAAACTGATATGAGTATACAATTATTATTTATTTAAAGTCCTTCTAGTACAGTGTTAAAGAATTATATTAAATGAAAAAAATACTGCATTGGAAATTTACTTCAAACGTTAAATTGTATATTGGAATGTTTTACCTACTTCCAAACAGCCTGCTTTTTTTTGTATCGAAACTTATGTCTTTCCAGTGTGATGAGTTTGAGAAGTTCGCTGTAGCACCTATTGAGCTCGTCCATCTCTCTTTAACAACCTGCTACTAGTCCGTGAAAAGTTTCACGAAAGTTTTTTCAAAGCTAACTAACAGAAATTACGCGCATTCGAGAAAATAATTAAAACTCAAGGAACTATTGAAATTGAACGTTACAGTATATTTCCGAAAACGTAGTATGAGAAAGAATAATGTTTTTTAAACGTTACGTTACGCGGATGCGTAACTCCTAAGCAAAAGAATTTGCCTGGAAAACAACTGACTGACTGTGGACAGTGAGACAGCCCTTGACAATGAAATTGGTTATTCAACATTTTATCCGATTTCTTGCTGCACGTAGCGTAGAATTACCGCTTGGCCGCTTGTACCAAGATGTCGGAGACACACGCTACAACTTGTAATGGCCATCGGCACGTACGATAAAACATTTGGCGTGCAAATGGTCAGGTTAGTTTCTAAGGCAAGCAGCAGCAAAGCTCGTACGACCACGACATCGTCTCGGCATTATACAGTGACTCTTATTCGGACATTGTGCTATTAAAAAAATTGTTGCTAGTTTCGATCGTTTGCAATAGTAAATTTGTAGTTATTGTTTTATAATATAACAGAACATTCGTTGTAGTTTGTAATAACAGAAATTTTATTTGTTTGTCGCACATAGTTTTCTTAATAACAAACAGTGAACTAAATTATGTCGAAATTTATCGTCGCAAAAATATTCGGACGCTTGACAAACTATAACATTTAAACATGAAAATTATTAACATAAGCAATAATTAATATTTCGTTGGATAGCCTTTAGCATTAATTACGTGTCGCAACCGCTTAGGCATATTGTCTATAACTTTTTGTAAGTAACTTAGCGGTATACATCTCCATTCTTCAATTAATCGTTTTTTTAATTCTTCCTTCGATCTTATCGGTGTTGTTCGAATTTTCCTGTCCAAAAAATCCCATACATCTTCAATGGGATTCGAGTCTGGTGACTGTGGTGGCGGATGTAATATTTTTGGGCAATTATATAAAAGGTATTCTTGAACTATTTTGGCTTTATGTTTAGGATCATTATCTTCGTAATATTTAAATGTGTCTTCTATATCCATTGTGATCGCACTTTTCTTAAGATTTTGTTTTAAAATATTTAGATACTTAAATTTATATAAAATTTCTTCTATAAAAACCAGTTGTCCAACTCCTTTAGATGAAATACACCCTCACATCATGATACTTCCACCACCGTGCTTTATTGTTGGATTTAAATTTATTCGGTGAAGCTCTTGATTTCGTTTACGCCATACTAATTTTCGTCCATCAGTGTTAAACAGATTAAATTTACTTTCATCAGCGAAAATTACATTATTCCACCAAGTTTTTTCCTCATGAATATATTGTTTTGCAAAAGCTAATCTTAATCTGCGATTCGCTTCGTTTATAGACGGTTTCTTACGCGCTAGTCTACCATTATATCCATCTGTTTTCAACACCCGACGTATTGTATCTGGATGAACTTTCTTTCCTATCTCTTGAAATAATTCAGCACTTAATGTTGGAACACTCAAACCAGGGTTCACTTTTACTTTTCTCAAAATAATACGTTTCCCTCGGTCGCCAAGTTTCTGTGGTCGGCCATTCCGAGGAACTGATTCAAGTCGATTTTCTTCATTATATCTCCGTATAATATCAGCTACGGTACTCTTACTTAATTTTAGAAGATTACCGATTTCCCGATACGTTTTCTCTTTTCTCTGTAAGAAATTACTAATTGTCGTAAGTCAAATGAAGTATTTTTACTTTTCCGTACCATACTTAGAATTTCTAACTGATCCGAACAGTAACTGATATCGTGAAGCGTGTTCTTCATCTTGCTCGACATTATGTTTGTAAAGAAACGGCAAAGGTGTGTCGTTATTCGCAAGAAATGCGAGAATAAGTTATGTGTCCGAATATTTTTCGACGATAAATTTCGACATAATTTAGTTCACTGTTTGTTATTAAGAAACGTATGTGCAACAAACAAATAAAATTTATGTTATTACAAACTACAATGAATGTTATGTTATATTATAAAACAATTTTTTGAATAGCACAATGTCCGAATATTAATAAGAGTCACTGTACGTGCGACAATTCCTGACCAACAGCAACAGAGAGAGAGCAGATTCATCAACGCGGCGACGTCATTCGGAATTGCTGACCCCAACGAAGAACACAATGCAACACGAGGAGACGACAATGACAACAATAACCAGAAACCAACCGCAACAACGCGATCATCGACGCGAGAAGGATGAATATCTTTCGCTAGTTGCCGTTAATTGCATAATACCTCTCCTAGTGTGATTAACCGTCGATCTGCCGCAATCGTCAAGCATCCAGGAAACTCCAGACTTACGAAGACGTCGACTGATCAGCGAAGGATCATCGGCGCCGAATCAGTGTCCTCTTCAAACGGCAATACTAGAACTGCAGCATCTACGGCTCAAGAAGTCTCCACGACGACTTCGCTGTTTCGCCGCAACAATTACCCGAGCAATGCGCTCGCAAAGACCGAAGTACGATGATAAAGCTTCTGCATCGTACAGACAACGGATACGGGACCAGCAGGAACACAGAGAGCTTCATCAACACGGCAACGTTATCAAGTAGACATCCCATCGTCCTCCTTGGATTCTGAAGTAGATCATCGTTAAAAGCAACTCGTACAGATTTCGTCGATCACTGACACACGGGTAATATGGCGGCTGTACTTCTTACGCTCGCCAACAGATGGACAATTGGACACCTTTCTCGCTACTGCCTGATCCGCCACTGATTACTACGTGTACCGTTTTTAATACTTTTACGCTTAACCGCCCTTAACCGCCTTTCACCACCCAGCGTCTAAGGCAGGGTCCGCTAGTCAGCCTTACTGATGAGTCCTCTAGCCGACCCAGGACGAAACGCGCTCCCCTTTCCTTCTTTCCTTTTCTTTCTCTCTCCACCATACGTTTCAGTAGCCGCCACAGCCTAATTGCCCTGCTCGTCGGTGGAAATCGTCGACGCCGCGGCGAAGGGTCACCTTTCGGTCCATTACCGATTGCAGGGCAATACCACCCTTTTATGTGCCACTCGAATGGGCATTGTAACACTTTTCTAATTAACCCGCCGAAGACATTGCAAACAAATGCCTTCCAACAGGCTGTTCCTCGACGTGGACGGAACAAGTAGCAATTTTGGCTGTCTTATAACCTATTCCGGAGTCAGGGCACGTCGAGTTAAGATATTGAGGTACGTTCGTTTCGCGAGAACGTGTTCTTGGAGATTCCCAGCTTCTCGCTCAATGGCGATAGACGTGTCATAAACATTTGTTGTCTGTTCTTCGAGGGAAGAATTTATTAAACTTCTTTGTCTTGATCACTGACTATCGTTGTTTTACCACTATTTGAGGAAAGTGGGTTTAACAGTCCTACTGTATCGTTCGGTTCTGAGAGACGGTACGATAAGTTAAAAAGTATAATTTTTTAAATAACATCGATCAATTTCATTTTGTTCTACAAATGTTGTGAACCAAGACACTGCACATTGTTCTCACCTTCGGCATGGACATGCGAGCAGAACCTCAACAGACCAACCATATAAATCAACCTTTTGTGGATTCAGCGAACAAATGGTTACAGGAATCCATTCAGTGACGTTATCGCTTTCTTTTTAACCATGCTTGTTCTGTTTCTTGGCGAAGGCGAGTTTTCTTTTGTTTCCTCCTGTCCGGCTGAATGTCTAGTCATTTTTCGCAGTAAATGGAGTGTTTTTCAACCTAGCCCGTCTAATCAATTTTATACAATGATAACTCCACAATTCTTCGAATGTAATTGATAGAATAGAATATGCAAGTAAACGATAAAATATTTGAATTTTAATATCATATACAATTGTGTAAATACGTTTGATCTCAATGACATACAAACCAAGATTGATAGGATATTAATGCAGATATTAATGTTTGCAACGACAATTTGAAGGCGCCACATTCAACCCGATTTCCAAATGGCATCATTTCAAATGAAACATTAGAGACACGTGCGGATCGCATATTCCATCAATAATATTGTAATAAATTCAACCATATCATATTTATTTATAAAAACTTCTTTGACTAATAAATTAAATGCTTTAAGAACATTTAACCCTCTGCGCTCGAAGCTGCTTTGACTTGAAAACCTAGGCATTCTTCCGACTTAGAATATTTTCATTTTACATGATCTATTTTATGTTACGCACATGGGTAATTTTACTATTACTCGTCCTTGTAGTAGTTACATTTTTACGAATTCCTTAGATACAAGCACAGCGATATAGAAATTGTTTTAAACAGTGACGTAGCAATTTTTACTGACGCCTCAAAGTCGCCATTCGAGTGCAAAGGGTTAATATTGAATAATTCTTGCGTTGGAAATTTGATATAAGACACATTCTAAAGAATACATATGGTTCATTTTAACAAATAAAATCAATATTACTTTCTCTGCAGCAAAACACAATCAGCAGTACCATTTCGCCATAGTTACCATCAACTTCAGCATGTTTTTGATTGCGTTTCATAACTTTTCACGTTCATCTGTAATTTAAACCATTCGATGGCAGTTCAAGAGCCAGCAATTTCGCTGCGAAATTTTAGTTCACCCATCCTAACCTTGACATGGCACCCAGTGATTACCTCTTTTTGCTGCATTTCGAGCAGACGCTTTCGTCGGTCGAACTTGAAGAGAACAAAAAATTGAAAAAGGTGTTATCGGATGCTTCGAAATACAAAAATTTCTCTGAAAATAACACATTCACGCATGTGAATTTTGGTTGCCTATAAAACAGTTTATTTATCTTCATTAGTTTTACACGTGTTTGAAAACGACTATTTTACTATTTTAAAAATAGTATTCGCGTTAGAGTATGTAACAAGTTTCTTCGTGCAAATAACTCTACGCATTTTGGACAGTTTTATTTGAAATTATTTATGTGTGAACTTTGTGAACACTAGAACTACCAAACCAGTCATTTTGATTGGTCCTTACTTATTTCTTTCGCAATTACTGAAGTTATTAAAATGGTTTCATTAGTAATTTTCATTAGTAACTATGAAACGAAGATTAATAAAAAAGTGCTTTAAAAATAAACCACTGAATTGAATAATTTTAACGTCTTAATTCTTGAAAAGTTATTTACATTTAGATTATCGTAATTATTATTATCTTCATATTTGTTGGCGTTAATCCCCTTTAAAATCTTACTTACAATATTATCCCACTGATAGGCAATTCGATCAAATTCATACTCCAAACAACAACATATAATACTAACTCGAATATGCAATAATTATTATTTATTGCTTGGTAATAAAAATTTTATTTTACTTCAGAACAAATAAATTGATATTGAATGTTACTAAATAACAAACCGTTTTAAGCAAATCAATACTGCCGGTTATCGGTGACCATCATGGTAGTCAATGTGTTAAACCGGTATGTATATGAAGGGTGCTTTTTTTAGAGGTATAGATCATTTAAATGAAATTAAACGCACAAAAATCATGGTCATGGCTATGATATTAGCTTTATTGAAGGCATAATTGTATGCCATTATTATTTAAATATGATTTCTGGCATATGGGCGCCGCGGCTGGCTCGAATAAAGCGCAATCTAGAAATTCAATTTTCGACCACTTTTTCGAGCAGCTGAGGCCGTATATTGGCCATGACACGGTTAATGGTGGCTTTCGAGTGGTCTAAAGTCTGTGGTTTGTCAGCATAGACCAGCGACTTTGCATATCCCCACCGAAAATAATTCACAGGTGTGATATCACTCGATCGTGGAGACTCACTCTCAACAAGCGATTTCGCATCGTTTAAAATCATTGGGAATGATTCAACAGTAAGGCAGTTGGGTTCCATGTGAACTGACGCTGATTGTCCACATGTGAAATGCTGCTTGCCAGGCATCGGTCAAAACCTACTTGGAAACACATAATTCAGAAGTTCCGCCATGTTCACCAGACATTGCTCTTTCTGATTACTACTTGTTTCGATCGATAACACATGGTATGTCTGAGCAACACTTCGCATCATATGAAGATACCAAAAAATTGTGTCGATTCATGCATAGCGTCAAAAGATAAAGCGTTATTCCGACGGGGTATTCGGATGCTGCCAGAAAGATGGGCAAAAGTAGTGGCCAACGATGGACAATACTTTGAATAAAACACAATGCCCAATTTAAGATGAAAAACGGCAGAGACTTATTTGTATTCCCAATAGATTTCTCAAAAGTGAAGAATAATGGAGAATATCCGTTAGTAGATTCGTGATCAGTATTATTTATAATATAGTTTTAACTCGTAAGAATTAACTGAAACGGTCTTTGTGACAACAGCTACGCTGACCAGCGCTATTTGTCACAAGCTTTAAGTGAAATCGATGATTTCGCACAATGGCAGGATGATCGATAACGTTATCGTGTGGTGCTACCCTGAAATCGAAGTTCTCGTCAGTTCAGTTTTGTCGCGATAGTATAACAAATTACGTCGTGTCATTTGTATCCGCGGTCGGTCGCAAAACGAATTATCGAGACTCGGCCAACGCTATCCGAACTCGACAGTTTCGAGAGCACAGAGATCCCGACACAGATACGAATGTATCCATGTTTCTATAATCGAAGAGGTGACGCGACATGTCCCGTGGTAATAGCGAATTGTTGGCTGCACTACATTCAGTTGGTACACGGAAATATTCGGACACTTTTTAGAACGGAATAACTTGTTTAAAATTGCACCGTGCAACTGGAATTCTTTTATACGATAGAAGGTCTAGTCTACTTAGCAACGTGCCAAAAATTATTACCTAACAATTGCAATTCGTTGAAATAATAAATGAAATAAAAAATAATGCTTACAACAAAAATTGAACACTAAACCTATCATAACGAGTCAAATGACCTTTTCCAGATTTTTTATTTTACAATTACTTGTACGAAATATAATGTTAACATTTTACCGTCCGGCGATTGTTTCAGAATTTTTTAAGGTCCACAGTCCATGATTGAAAACTTTTCAACCGATCTTTCAACGTTGACAGGAATTTTTATTGAGAATCCTCAAGGGATCTTCAGTAACGTTATCTAATAAATTCGTTGCAAACTACAATGTAAAAGTAATTCTTGGAGCTTCATTCGGTTAAGAGCAATTATTGAAAGTCCTATTAGTAGGCTTCCGGTCGGTAAAGTGTTAAAAGACGAACAACGTCTTTATACATTTTAGATGAATAAAGAGGTGTATAGTATAGACGACAGAGTTCTGTTATTTTTTAGGAAACGTGCATCTAGAGTACCAGATGTCTCAATTAGCAGTTTAGCCAGATCTTAGAACGCCGGGTTATTAGGGGTTGCCCTTTGTAGACACGTGCATCTTCAGGACTGCAGACAGAATAACCTTGGAATAACGTAGTCACTGAATTCCTAATGAAAGGGACTATCATTGCAGGTGTTTAAGCAGAGCTCTCAAAATCTAGGCTAGCATATCAGGGAACTTCAGGAAGCTACCTTTTATCAACCCCATTTTTCCCATTTTCGCCATTGCTCGCCCCGACATTTCAAAGTCGCGCCACGGCTGCAATTCGATTCCGATCGACC
>CM052098.1:4779971-4803881 GCA_028453745.1 Agapostemon virescens
GGTTTGAGGAAGATTTTCCCGTTGGATTCATGTAGATAGCTCTAATAGTTTGGTCGTGGCACGACTTCAAAGATTTGACAAATATTGCCACAAAATCGCTAAATATTGAAGGTATACCCCTTCTTAAAATCGCGAAAAATCATTAGGTCTCCGATTCTTCTGTAATTTTGGTTACACGTTTCTAGATGGGTAGGACGAGTGTATGCCAAATTTTAGCTCGATCGGAATCGAATTGCAGCCGTGGCGCGACTTTAAAATCTCGGGGCGATCAATGGCGAAAATGGGAAAAATGGGGTTGATAAAAGGTAGCTTCCTGAAGTCCCCTGAAACGCTAGCATAGAAAATGAGGGTTCTTCTTAAAGAGGAAGGTTCGAGGAAGATTTTGCCGTTTGAGCCATGTCGATAGCTCTAATAGTTTGGCTGGGGCACGACTTCAAAGATTTGCCAAATATTGGCAAATATTGCTAAATATTTCTATACAGTAATGTAAAGTAGTCACTTTTAGAGGTACATAATTCTCCAAATTAGTTAAATATATACAAAAATATATAATAAACTCTCGTAAAATGCCGAAACGTGAAACTTGAGTATAGACGCGAAATTCGCAACCCCTCAAGGGACAGTTATCCCGTACTGATTTGTATAATTAAAACGACTTTACTGTACAACGTTTTTGGCCTGAATTAATAGCAAATTAACGTGATTTTATTGTACCAGATCTTTTAAAGAAACGTTATTTAATAAAGGAAAAATATTTTTTTAATTTCTCGTTTTTTCAAGTCAATTTCAATTCATTAATTCGATTTCATTTCATGAACAGAGAAATAGTAGATTAACTAGAATGTACAAGCTAGTAATATACGGTGCTAATGAATTTTAGAAAGTTCAAATGTATTTGATCAGCGCAGTAAACAGCAACATAAACTGGTTTGTCGCATTATAGTCGATAATCACGATTCAATGCAATAACGCGTTAGTACCTAGGCCAGTGTACAATTGCAAATCTACAAATCCACGGTTTAATCTGTTGTTTCAGGCGAAGGACGCCATGAACGAGCTGGAGGGCATTGATCTGACGGATCCAGACCTCCACAAAGCAGCGACGAAAATCCAGGCGAGCTTCCGTGGTCACAAAGTGCGCCAGGAAGTGGCGACGACTCCTGGAAGCAGCGCAGAGATTAAGAAATAAACAGCACAAACAACAAAGAGAGTAGCTGATCTTTCGAGAATCGAATCGCCGATAGTACGCCCGAAATAAAACTAACAAAAATAAAAAAAACAAAAACAAGTGACAAGTAAACCGAATGATCAAACAGTAGCAAAGGGAATCGGGCATCATCTTTGGTTTTTGTTTGTCGTCGAGTCCGCTTCGTACGATCGCATGCGAATCATTATTATCATCGAATGCGTCCAATATACGATGTCTTAGAATAGAAATTATCTTCGTTAAAAAGCTTAACAATTTCAATGAAATTTCGAAACGTAGAGGATTTAAACGATCCGTATCAAAACTGCTGTCCAATGCAACGGGAATATACGAAAAAAAAAAAAAAAACACGGATACAGTTATCAAACACAAACGAAATTATCCATCGTTGTTTTGTTTTGTTGCATTCCGAACACGATATGACTCTGAAAATTGAACAGCCAATTCGCACCCTTGAATTATCCATTCTCGGTTGAATTTATATTGAGTACAATGACGCGTATACTTCCCGTACGTTTCGACTCGAGTGTTTACCAATTAACATTTCCAAATACGCTACTGCAAACCTATAATCGCCGGTATCGACATTCTTCGGCTCGTTACGATAAATTGGCTTTCCATAATAAAGCATGACCTGTGGCACGTAACAAACGAGTTGGAAGATCGAGTAGGCCGCCGAGCGAACAATAAAATATTGGTTTCTATAATAAGCATCGTAGATGCATTATGTTAAATTGAGTGAACAAATTTAACCACTAGAGAACGACTATATATATATTTTTCCCTCATACAAATCGTCTGAAAGATGTAAATGAGAACGAGTCACCCTAAAATAATTGCTTCGGAAGTTGGTCTTTCGACGCCGTCTTGAAAATCAAACTCAGCCGAATCGATTTAATAAAACAAATTTTTCTATCGCTTAACGAAATGTAATACGAAGGAACAAAAAAGAAAAAAAAAAATAAGCAGAAACTGTAATCCTACCTATTATTATTAATATGAGATTTGTCAGCGGTGAACGCGGAGCAGGAAATAATATTTCGACTACATCCTTTGAGATATCGCGGTCAGCTAACGATTTCGAGCGATGGTTACGTAAAATATTTTGTGAAAAACTCGATAATAATATGTATTTTCCCGTCTACAAGCTCGTTATACAAAACATCGTCGAGACTCGACGACTCAGCGACTCGGCCATTCGTATCGAACATTCGTCCCTCACGATGCATTCACGAATGGCACACACATTGCACAGAGAGACACAGCGGCCGAAATGAGGAATTGACAGACTGGTTGAAATATCAAACGTCCGCACGCGACCACACAAAACGTAGAGTAACGAATCCTCATGAGTCCGGGACATCGAATGAAAGGAGCGTTTCACTACGAGTGAATCGATTCGAGAAGATACGAGACGAACAGTTGTAACCTTTGATAATCATTTGAAAGTTGGAACCAACCCCCTCTTCTCTTCTTTTTACCAATTTAAAGTTTAATGTAAACGAGCCGTACCGATTAATCCAAGAGAAATTCACCAATCTTACTACAAAGAGTACTGTAAGTCTAAAAACGAATTACAAAGAGTATATTACGTATGTAGGTATAATGATAACGACAGAAACAATGAAGAATGATTATTGACCGAATAAATTGTACCATGGGAAAGAAAGCGTTTGCGAAAACCAAAGGGAACCATATTTAACCAATAGTGGGTACCGTTGAAGTTGCATTGCTGCTAACGTTAAGTATATCCGTTAGGATACGGGGCGACTTATTATTTGTTAACGATAAGATACAAATATTTTTATGCTTTTGATCACGTACAGCACGCGTTACAGGCAACACAAGTGATAACGTTGTTAGACGCAATAGTCGCGATATGTTCAACAACTTAGTCGGACTGCCATTAATAAAGAACACTAAGCTTCGCATCATTCTCTGTTCACATCTAGTCAATTGATTTCTCTTCGGTTTCGATGGAATCTAAATTAATTTCTTTTTTTTAAGTTGTTTCGATCCAATTGGTCATTCGGTAGAAGAGCACACGTTGTTTTTAGCAGGCCTAAAAACGCTGCGCCAATTTTTGTCATCGTTACGGACACTCATGCCATCCCCTTTTCCCCGGTCTGTCCCTTTGACCTAATTTCGAATCCCTTTCTTCTCAGCACGATCACGAAAAACCCAGTAGCACTATAAAAACATTAATAACTATTCTTATTCTATATTCAATGGTTTGGTAAGTAGGAAGTTGTAGATATATTGCATATTTGAGTGATTTCATTAAATGATTTGTCTGTTGAAATATATATCGTTTCGAAATCTGTTTTAATGATTTTCTATCTAGAAAACTAAGGACTATCTTCGCTAATATAGTTAAATGACCAATAGAAGTATCTATGTGTCGACTCGGAATCTGGATAGATTGTTCAGAAAGGGAGACCGAACAATTATTGGATAATATTTATGTTAAATAGTTTCGTCTGGTTTGAACATACACATGATCAATGTGGTGAAAAAAATTTGAAATAACATGAAATATAGACATTTTTAAACAGATAAATGGAGAACCGTTAAAAGATGCAGACGTGTACAAACATCGCGTTAAATTCTCCTCCACGGTTTAAAGATTCATCATAAAATATTTTCTCGTTTGTCGTTTCTTAATTTCTTGCAAATATATCATTTTATATGTAATATAATCCCTTTGTGTTTTCACTTTTTAAAAATTAGTTCTGACGTGCATAGAGATTCTATTATCTATTGTAAAATATCTTTTCAATTTCAAGATTGATACCAGAAGAGAATGAATTCTTCATGAAAATATTGATCGGTTTATTATACATGCATGTCTGTTCCTGTATTATACGTATAGTTTATGGCGTGCTTGGTTTTCCACGATATCATTAAATCTGCAGTGAAGGCTGTTATCATTCTAATAGTCTCTTCAACGATCAGACCGTCGATATTGGTTAGTTTTTTTTCTGTAAATACCGTAAGTATTTTTACACGTAACTTTTGAAATAACTATTACAAAAAGCAAATGATGCATTAAAGAATACCATTTTCATTAATAAATTGCTGTTCACAGAGATAGTTTGATTATTAATGATTTTGAATAGTGCATTTTCAATAAATAATGCATTATAATAATAATAATAGTTTAAAAATTCCCTATGCTTTTCTTTGACATTAAGTATAGCTTGTAATTTTATTCGTATACATATTATCAACTTTTCCTAGTTTTTTCTATCATTAAAACAAAACTGATTGGTGTCATTAAACATTTTCTTCTTAATTCTGAGTCTAATTAATTTTTGATCGTATTGTTATGCAGTTGTAACAAATTCTTTCGAAATGTTGCATAATTCTTTATAAATATTCTTTCCTCGTGTATTTTTATAAATTATAGTCTTCTTCTATCATATACTTATTAATAAATCACTTGATAATTTTCACCAAATATTTGATAATAAGATTTTATTCATTTTGAAATAATGTTAAAAAACAAATTTGACTTGATACTTTCATTTTTTTTCATAACAGTTTTGATAATATGTTGTACACTTTCCATTTTCGAACGTAAATTATTGATTATGCTGAAATTCTTGAGATAAATTTGAAATTTGCTCCTGGACTTATAATCATACAAATAATTTTTTTGCTTCACAATTCTTCGGAATAAATATCATATTTCTTTTGTGATGCACTATGAAAGGAATTTTATATAATGTACATTATCTTTGTGCAGGAGAGTTTATTAATGGAATAAGGGTTTTATTAATGATCTACTTCTTTGCATAAAATTTTTGCGAAAAAGTAAGTATACAAAGATTTTTTCGTGCAGGTATTTTAATTTTAGTACGTGTCAGCAAATTCTGACATGCGTTGTCACGTATCACGGCATTTCAAAATAAAAATGCAACACCATGCACAGATAACGCTTAAAACAGAATGTTACACGAAATTTTAATGCATACGTACATTCGATAGTCGTGTAAGAAGAAACTTTTTACAGAAAAATTCATTGCGAACTGATCGTGATTTAATAATGATTTCAAAGGAGAAACGTTGTAGAATGTCTAAAAAGATGTTTATATTGTACAGTGCACATTACTAAAACAATTTATTATTATTTAATATATTGTGTAAGTGCTGGAACTGTGCTGTGAAAAAATAATTAATTTCATTTTATAGAGATAACTCTCTAAAACCTCTTTCCAATGTACTTTCCATACTCGCATTCGTCTCATCCTTTCTTTTCATATTCACGTCTCGGTATTTATTCTTCAAAGAATTAATACTTTATCAACTTCTGTGCACTTCTTATATCAGCTCTGTCGTTACAGTATATTATTTTTAGATCAGTTATCAAGGAAAATCGATAAAAGGAATACTGCAAGATTACATCAGATTTCTCAATTTTCATGTACTCCACACAATTTATCCTGCGATCATTTTTAACCATCCTTCATACTGTTTCCATCCCGAGATCACTTACTTCTCATCACTTCCCGCTTTTTAGGAAGCTATCAAACGTGTTACTATCGTTGAAAATGTCTATGAAAATTAACTCGCCGTGGACAGAAATAAATCGGATGATTTAACGAACAAAGGATCAAATAATCGCGCCAACTTAAGGAAGTCGAATGAAAATTTAAACGCATGATATTAAAAAAGCCGATTCACACTGCGACGCGTCGAGTCTCGGCAACGACACGCTAAAAATTCTGTAGAAAGAACTCTAATACATTAAAATCTATTTATAATATTATATTCCTGTTATAGTGAATACAATTTGTATGCTACACGTACTAAGAGGCTCCTCTATCAAATATTATTAACCTATATTAACACTATATACATATACATATTAATACTATTAATATTGTATTTATATTATATATTATATGTGTATAATAATATTAATATTACCGAATATATTTGTGATCTCCGTCAATAAAGTCGCATTACAGCTGTTCATTATTATTGCCGTTTAATGGGGATCGGCTTTATCTTTTTACGAACGATTAGTCGTCCGTTTTCAAGCGTATTATTAACATTATATTACGTCCGCGCGACCGAAAATAAAAAACCGAAACTTCAAATTTTGCGATCCATAACATTCTACCCCGGAAAAAGAAAGATGTCCCTTCCAAGAGTTTGTCTTGGAAGTAAATAAATGATTCTACAAGTTGATTTGCCGTAAGTAAAATTCTTATCCGAATGATTCGTAGTATTAATGTGTAATTGAAAATATTTAACTAAATTGGAGCTTCTGTAGTTACGAATACGTCTTTTGAAATTAACAAGGGAGAATGTTGTAATAAATATAGGCATTTTCTTCGGTACGTGACGACACCACACAGACCTAGATTAGTAACGCACAAGGTGTTGCGGTAAATTATATTTTAAGAATGTAATAAACAATTGTAATGTTTAAACGAGCAGTACCATGTATGCTATCTGTTTGTTTAAAATAAATATCCTTTAAGTGTACAAACGAAGCTTCCGATTTATGGTGTGAAATATTTTAGTGATATACTTCTGCTTCTCTTGAAAATTTTAACCCCGATGTTTTTTCTAGTTTCGCAAAACTTAGTGTTGTGAAGAAATTGGTTTTGTTAAACAAGAATAAGTTTTGGTTACAACGCGCCAAAATTCATATCCAATTCCATTCGATTTAGTCGAACGGTATACGCTAGATGTCGCTTCGATAACTTTGAAATGTTTTCCTCGAAGTCGCGTTTTCGACGAGTTACGAATAAATACCATTAATGGTTTTTCAGTTTGCAAAAAAGTATGCCTAAACCATGATACTAAATATGTGTTTCACTTTTGTTTAGAATAAGTTAAGTAATTAATTATGGGGAAGCGATATTATTGTGCTTATTGTGACAGATCATTTAAAGATGACCCGGAAGCCAGAAAAAGACATCTTTCAAGTTTACAACATGCAAAAAACTATTCAGATCATTACAATATGTATAAAGGTGATTATTTATTAATATAAATTTGTAAAGAATTTCTTGACAGTAGGAAAATTGGATACGGACATAACCTCTAAATAGTAAAATGCATTTATACTTATATATTGGCAGTAAGTATTTATGAAAGTAATATAACTAATATTTTAGACCCGGAGGTAATATTGAAAGAAGAACGCGTAAAAACACCATGTAAACGTTACTTAACTATCGGTGACTGTGCATTTAATTTTGGATGCAGATTTTCCCATTATACACCGCAAATGTTATGGGAACTACAGCGATATGGTAATCAATACGTTTCTTTTTATGTAAAAAGTTGTACCGTGTAATCACAAAAATAATGTTTTCAGTTGATATGAGAAATGCATCAAAATTGCATGCAATGCCTGAAAATGGATGGCCTAATCCTGATGATATTATTAAGGACTATTTCGAAAATACCAAAAGCTCAAACAATACAGAAGAACCAAACTACCCTACATGGTTTAGGACATTTGAGGTTCACGACTATTCAATGTTACCACCGTCTTTGTGGCCAATTACTCCAGAAGACTTACCGAGTAACTTAATATTTAACAAATGGGGTTAAAATAAAAGATAACTATGTATATATATGCTAAACCGTAATATAAATATAAAAACTTTACCATCGAACAAATATATAGTTGTGTAATAATAAATATATTTCATACAATGGTAATCTTTTTCTAAAACAAATGTAATAGTTTGAACCCTTAAACCATAGCCGAGATATATCTGAGAGAGATGTATAATGTACCTTTTATATTAATGTTGACACGAACTCCTTAAAACCCCTTATTTTCTTTCGTTTAGACATAATTACATTTAAAGTAATCTTATATTATAGTATTGTGATCAACATTAACGACAATAACATATTTAAACATAGCTGACAAAAACAAAGCGCTTTGTGTTTTGATAAGTACAAATGCATTCCTTTAATTTAAATAATAATAAAGTTTGTAATTTACTATAATAGAGTGGAATTATACAATTTCTTAATGAACTATTATTGATTTATTTTCTACATACTCGTACACACAACTTTTATTTCGTAAGATGTTAACGTTTACGATATACTAGATAGCATAAAATAGGTGTTCTTCCATGTTTATTATTTTATTACTTAATATCTACAGTACATACATATTCTTGCTATGACTGTATTCTATTTGCAGTAAAAGAAATAATTTACCAAATAAAGTAAAGATAAATGTCCACAATCATAATTGAAGACATTTCTGATAAAAGGGTCTACAGGTCTATAGACATTTTTTAGGTAAATTGTCTGTAATCAACTACCATAAGAGTGATTCTTGTAAAGTAACCAATTAAGATTTCTCCGAAATGGATAGATAGATAGTTCTTATCAGAGGGGGACATCTAATATATATGTCCGTGTTCTGGGTATTGGGGCTTAGGTAGATTGGAATTACCTATATAACTCATGCTTTGAGAGGTTAAACTAATTTTTTAAAATGGGATTCTCTGATTTTCGTTAAGAAGTCACTTAAGAATATTAAGGAAAATAACGTGTTTATTAATGTGTTATATCAAATACTTAAAATTATTGCCAAATATAATCAACACTGCAAAATTTTTGTACTGTGGCATTATTCTAGATAACTTAAATATTTCAATTAACACACAAATTTGGAATAACATATAGAAATAAATATATTTCGACCAAGTTTCTATCGTAGTAAACAACTTACTTTTCTGCAGTATAATAATTAAATAGTTTTTACATCTGTGTGATCTAATATGATCTTGAACGACCGCGGGCGATTGTTAACGAACTGTCACATGGAATACTTTAAGGCTGTAAAGCAAAAAACGTAGGGTTTGCCATCTAATGCTTTTCCCCAATTTATGGCAGAAGGACACATACAACTGTTGCAATCTTTTATTTTGTTTGTAAAATTATTTTACATAATAAATTTATATTATATACTTTATAAGAATTACTTTACTTTATAAATTCATATTTTCAAGAAAAACTAACTCAACAATTCAAACATGAGAATATATATAAAAAATATTTTTGGCAAACACTAAACTAACAATTCTAACACGAGAATATATACAAAAATATTTTTAAGAAAACTAAACTAACAATTCTAACATGAATATATATGTATTTTTTATATTATATTTTTATATTTATTATATATATAAATATTTTTAAGAGACACTAAACTAACAATTCTAACATGAGAATATATATACAAAACAAAAATATTTTCAAAAGACAGTAAACTAGCTGTTCTAACATGAGAATATGTATAAGAAACAAAAATATTTTTAGGAAATACTAAACTAACAATTCTAACATGAGAATGTATATGAAAAACAAAAACTAAAATTTCTAACGTGATTTTCTCCCTTCGTCAGATTTATTTATTGCCTCTTTTTCTAGAAACATTCTCAATTGTAATAATTCATTCGAAACACTACTTTTCTAAGAAACGTTCAATGTTTTTCGAACGATTTTAAGGTTTTTCATACAACGATTCTGTATTCGTCCAAACGGTCAGTATTGTTGCGAAGACTTTGGCTTCGCCTCGCCGGAGAACACATATCACAACTCTTAAGCAATTCTTTATTTACAAATAATATCTCAAAGAGTAATAACAGTGCGCGTTCTCGCTCCAACGGCTCGAGAGATTCTGTCGTTTTTCTTCTTATTATAAACAACACCGTTGGCCGGATACCACAATATCGATACAACGGCCAACTTCTCTCGATCTCCACAATTGACAGCAATCGACTTGATATTCCATGAAGATCGTTTCATCTCGATCTCCGCAACTGACAGCTCCCATCGTAACAATATTATTAGAATTACCGAATATGACCAAAATTAAATAGACTACGAAAAAATCTCGAATTTACTGTTACTATAACACAGGAGTATCTTACCGCACCGGCACAACAGATCTCGTACGTCAGATTATTACAGGATCACCTATCTTATTGTTTATCAGTATTTAAACAAATTATTTATCAGTGCCGGTCAATTAAACCGATGCCCCATCTTACGAGGCAAGAACGAATCAGTCTCGGCGCAGCTCGGTTCTTGTCGGTAACCGTCGTCGCAACCATCTGTCCTCCGTCATCCCCTCCACCAATCGCCGGTCGGAAAAGCGAGCACACAATGAACCCCTGCACACCATCATACAGTAGCGAAGCACCCGTTGCCACGATAGTTTGGCGTTTCAGCGTTGTTCGGCGCGCCACCGTGTCGTTTTAATTTGAAAAGAAAGTTTAATGTCCTCTTCGAGCCGTCTACCGTGATCGTGATTATGAGATTGTCTGGATCTCGTGATTCCTGTGAATTTCCATCGGTGTGCCACTCAAGAGACATCGGAAGTGTTTGAAACTGTTAAGTCGGCACGGCGGGACGCCGGCCCTCGATCCGCCGATTGGATTTTCGATCGCCGTTGCGGATCGTCTCAGTCGTCCCGGTAAGTTTCAACAAAAACATTTCGCATTTCAATCGACAGCCCTGTACTTTCAATCATATTCGAACGTTATTTTTTCCCTTTCTTTCTCATACGTGCACGCACATACGCGTACACACACGGTTCAAAAAACCTATATCAGAGATGGAAGTCACGTGATATATCCTAGTGCGAAACTTGATGGGTTTTAATGAAAGAACGTGATTTCGTACACACAGGCATCGGGGCGTAGTGGACGCGAAGTTATAGTACAATGTAAACAGCGGATCTTTGTGCAAAATATAAATTTCTAATTACGAGAAACTGGTGGAAAATAGAAATTTATTGTCTTTCATAATATATTTGATATATTGAAAATATTGAGTTGTTCGGGGAAAGTTTGTGACGGTTCTTTTTTCATTTTTAATAAATATGTACCAAAACTTAAATGCGTTGTGTTTCAATCTTCCGTCAAAATCGGCACGAACTTTCCGGACAATGCAATAATACACGAATATTTTTAAAACTAGAACTACCAAACTAGTCTAAATGACTGGTCCCTACTTATTTCTTTCGCAATTACTGAAGTTATAAAAATGGTTTCATTAATAATTTTCCGATGTACTTCTTTAATGAACCGCGTGTTACAATATAAAATTTAACGAAGTTTTGAATACATGCAGTCTTGTTATTATCACAAAGCAATGTATATCATTGGACTTTTTCAACAATTGGGCGACCAGAGCGAGATGTATCTTTAATATTGAAATTTCCACAACCGAAGCGAGCAAACCATCTACATGCTGTTGCATTCGATAAAGCATATTGATTGTAAACACCACAAATTTTTTCCCAAGCTTGTGCAGCGTTTTTGCCTTTTTCGTAGTAAAATTGCAAAACAGCGAAATTTTTCAGAAATTTCACTCATTTTCGCACTAATATTACTTTTGATACGATTCACGAAATACAAAACTGTCTGCATGAAAATTGTAGACTGAAATGTCACTTCTAAAATACGCGTCATATCGTGCATTTTAGTGCATTCTAGTCGATTCTGGTATATCCTCCTGCATTCTAGTATAATCTTGTATATTCTGTTATGTTATCTCATATGTTGGTATATTCTGCGATATTCTAGTATATTCTAGTATATCCTGGAATATTATGGTGCATTTTAGTGCATTCTAGTCGATTCTGGTATATCCTCCTGCATTCTAGTATAATCTTGTATATTCTGATATGTTATGTCATATGTTGGTATATTCTGCTATATTCTAGTGTATTCTGGGATATTCTAGTACATTTTTGTATATTCTCGAATATTATGATGCATTCTAGATCATTCGAATCATTTCTTGTATATCCTAGTGCATTATAGAATATTATTATACATCCTAGTGTAATCTCGCATATTCAGTTACGTTATGTCATATATTGGTATATTCTGCCTTACTCTAATATATTCTGGGATATTCTAGTATATTCTTGTATATTCTGGAATATTATGGTGCATTCTAGTGCATTCTAGTGCATTCTAGTCCATTCTGGTATATCCTGGTGCATTCTAGTATAATCTTGCATATTCTGTTATGTTATGTCATATGTTGGTATATTCGGCTTTATTCTACTGTATTCTCGGTTATTCCAGTATATTTTCGGATATTCTGGAATATTATAGTGCCTTCTAGTGTACTCTAGTCCATTCTGGTATATCCTCCTGCATTCTAGTATAATCTTGTATATTCTGTTATGTTATGTGATATGTTGGTATATTCTGCTTTGTTCTAGTATAGCCTGGGAGATTCTAGTATATTTTTGTATATTCCGAAATATTGTGGTACATTCTAGTGCATTCCAGTCCCTTCTGGTATATCCTGGAGCATTGAGTATGGCGCAATCTGAGTAATGTTGCCCGATATATGACACCAAACAATATCTAGTGACAAAAATCTCTCAATACTTTTCCGACTATCCAATATTATACTTAACGCTGCCGGACCCCACAATATTCTATACGCGCAATTATATTTTGTATGTGTAAAAGGTTACATAGACTTAGTAAAATAATAAAAATCGATTTATCAAAAGTAGTTTTCGTTTAGTGCCATCTTTCTGTAATAGCCTTTTAAAATTGTAATAGGAAGTTCGTCCAATTTCCGGATTTATAACTTCACGAGTGTAGTCGCGTTGCACAGTGTTTCGTGTCTTAACAAGATTCAGCAGTATTATTTATTTATCCATTCGTTCGTTAAACTAGAAAATAAACCCTATGGTAGAAAAGAAGAGAAAACGCGGTCATGAATTTTATTAGTGAGCTACTGTGTGATCACACTCCTCATACATGCTTGCAAGGATCGCATGAGGAGCAGTAAATACATGTAGATAACCAGATGAATCGGTAAAATGTGATTTAATACCAACTTGAAAACTTTTAAGTATATGAAAAACCTTCTGTCTGTAAAGCGGTATAATAAATATGAACAATGTCGATTAGACACAACAAGACCAAACAATATCTAGTGACAAAAATCTCTCGATACTTTTTCGACTATCCAATATTTATCAGTTTCTTGGATGCGAACGTAGCGATATAAACGTTGTTTTAAATAACAAGGTGGCAATAATTAGTGGTGTCTCAGAGTCACCATTCGAATGCAAAGGGTTAATGAAATTTTTCTTTATTTGAAATGCCCATGCATACAATTATGTATGGAATATGACATCGTTGAAATGTCCGCCGCGGTTTCGTACGGTGGCACGAACCCGGAAGGTCCAGTTTTCAATGACTCTGCCGCATAGATCCGGCTGAATTTCAGCGATGGCCTGGGCTATGTTGACTTTGAGGGCATCGGTCGATTGCGACTTATTGGCATAGACCTACGACTTCAGAAAAGCCGACAAGAAAAATTCTTTATGGCCAATTCACGTGACCTCTGTGAGAAATAACCATACTTTGAAATCGTTCATGCAGAATATCCATCGTGTCGTTTGCTGTGTGGCTCGTAGCGCCGTTCTGCTGGAACCAGATGTCGTCCACGTTCATATCGTTCAATTCGGGCCAAAAGAAATTGGTTATCATCGATCTGTAGCGCTTGCCGTTGACGGTGACAGCCTCACCAATGTCGTTTTGAAAAAAGCACAGACCAATCACACCGCTGGCCCAAAATCCGCACCAAACGGTAACTTTTTGTGGTTGCATTGCCACCTGGTGAACCTCGCGAGGGTTGGCGTCGTCCCATATACGGTAATTTTGCTTATTAACATAACCATTCATTCAAAAATGCGCCTCGTCGCTAAAGATGATTTTTCGGCCAAAATTGGGGCCCTCTTCCAAACGTTCCGAAGCCCAGTCGGCGAACAAACGGCATAGTCTATGGTCATTAACTTTGAGCTCCTGGGTTAGTTGGATATTGCACGGGTGCAGGCCCAAGTCCAGACGCAAAATTCGCCAAGTTGAAATCTACGAAAGGCCAACTTCTCGTGCACGACGAGGAATTGATTGCATTTGGTAACAGCGGATAACGGATAGCGGCGATGTTCTCGGCCGATCTGGCGTTCCTTTGACGCACGGGTGTTGACTGATTGTTTACCGAACCGGTCGTCTCGAATTTGGCCACCAAACGTTGGAGAATCAACTTCGAAGGGCCACCGCGTCTGTCATAAAATGGGCACAACGCGTGCAACGTTTGCACTAACGAACACTCGTTTTGATAATAAAATTTTATCATTTGCACGTGTGGCTCAATCGTTTATCTTGCCATGGTGATTTGGCATTACTGACTGACTTACAAACAACAGATTTGACAGACGTCACCGTAACAACATGGCCGCCACAGACTGTCAACATCGACCCACCCCTATTGGAAAACACTATACGTGTCTTCATGGTTACCGAGGTGATTTAAATACAATAGATTGTCTCCAATTGATTTGCGTAATCGAACAACATTATTCTTGGTAACAATATAGTATTGGATTATACGGAATAGCATTTTTTCATCCTTTATCGTACGACAAAAGCATGCTGTGTAAGTATTTATGCATATTTGCTTTGTAGTAATTAGCAATTAATTTATATGGACGACTTAGCGCGCAATTATGGTTCGTCGAATAAGTTCAGTCCTTATTTTTGGTTTTAATGTTTTTGGAATTACGGTCGTTAGTAGGTAAACAGATTTAATGTATTGTCATTATAGTAATTGGGTACAAGATAATAGTCATTTGTGGTTCCCCGTACGCCATATTGCATCGTGTAAACCACTCTAAAAGTTGATGCCCAGCAATACTCGCAACAAGGAAAATCGGTTCGAACAGGCGCGTACCCTTGACAATGTACGCATTACCGAATACGAGATGACACACTGTATATAGAAACGATTGTTAGAATATTGTGGTCGAAAAATTGAGCACAAAATATGTTGTACATGATAGTCTATGTGCTATTTAAAATCAAACTTACCATTCATTGTTTTTAAATATTATCAGGTACATATTGGAATATGTCATTCATGTTTTCCTCGTTTAAAGTCGTAGAATTTACTTGAAAGGGTAATAGCATAATTAAATAAAATTGATTAATGCATTAACCCCTTGCCATATTAGGACGAGTCGGACACGTGTTGAAGATATTAAATGAAGTCTAACAAATATAAATATTATGCCTTTCTTTATGAACGAAATAATAATAGGCTTCCGGTCGATAAAGTGCTGCAATTTTCCTTTACGATTCACCTTTTGCATTATAAAAAAATGACAAGTTGGCGTACGTTGTATGAAGTGTTTCTCTTACATCCGATTATTACCAGTGAACTTAGCGAATATCTAAACACAATTGATTTTCTGAGGCTCGAGACTGTTTATACAGACTGTAATGTTTGTAAAGGTACATCACAATTGCATTAAATATCACACTAGCTCACGCAAATTGTTACATTCCGAGGTGTTCGAATATTATTGTCACGTTAAGACTAGACATAGTTTCGTTTAAAATAGAATACTTACTAAACGTTAGTAATTATATAAATAAAAATTATGTTTTTATTAACTAGACCCTATACAGTAATGTAATTTAGAATTAATTTTTTGTTTCTTCATCGTGAACAAAATTACAATGCGGCAAAGTGAAAATTGTACAGTGTCCGAATATTAAAGTGATTCACTATATTTAGATTTAAAGATTTTCCGAATACTTTCGTGAGCCACTGTATATAAAACCCGTGAATCGGTGGGTAGGAATTTCCTCGGTAACGCATTGTCGATTGATGGTCAGAAATGCGTTTATCTCGACCAGGTTATATAAACGATAACAATGAATAGGAAGCCCGCTCTTAGCCGACCGATACGAAGGAAGAAGTGCTTGAACAGTAAACGTTGAATCGTCCGGCGTATATTACATCACTGATATCGTTTCCGTGCGTTGGCGCGGCTCACAGTGTTGTTGCAAAAAGGTTAAATGTACTGTGACGATTCGATGGCAACGACCCGCGGCCACCATAGACAGGGTCTGGGGGTCTAACGTGGCGGTCGCGTCACGATTCCTTGACGAAGGTCGTGCGACCTTGCCGATATGGGGAAACAATCGCTCGTGTTCGACTATACTGGGAGGACACGTCCCTGTGAGTCAGTTTCCCGATCGATTCCACCCGTGAACAACACATTCTCGTTGGGTCCATTGTCGCGCTCTGCGCTACGCATACAATGGACTTGTCTATTTTCGAGCAGTTGCGCAGCCCTCTTTTCGAACAATGTGGCCCGGAATACACGAAACCGGTCGATTTTCGATCGTTCGTGTTCCCCGTAGACACGCTCGAAATACTATCAGACTCAGCGGATCAACATTTCGTTTATCAACACCCCGGGCAACTACCAAACTCTAGACGTGACTAATATACGGTACCGTGCGAAAGTCCGTACGCCACTTATGTACGTTGCCCTAGAAATTTATATCTTTGCCGGATAAAGAATTTGCACACAGCTACGCGAAGTATATACAGGGTGACCTATTTTAACGTATAAATGCAAATACCATCTTATCTGTAAACTATTTGCAGATGTTCGCGTAGGAACAGTATGGAATCGAAATATTTCAATGGAAATATTTCTTGCACTATTGTGTTTTTAACCATTTGCATATAATAAAAATGAATTATTGTTACTTGTCTTTGAAACACTAAAATTCTTAGCGATTTCTTAATAGCAAACGTAGTGATGTAAAAGTTGCTTTAATATTATGGCAATTTTTAGTGGCACCTTAGAAGTGTCGTTATATAGGGAGTATATATAGGATTGTATACTTCAAAGTTGTGCCAAAATTTAATATAAAAGAACGGCATTACTTTTCGGCCCCCTTAATATATATCTATTTCATATATATAATTTATTTACTTTCTTGCATATGAAATTAATTACTGCTACTCGTCCTTGCAATACTAAAATTCTTAGCGATTTCTTAGCAGCAAACGTAGCGATGTAAAAGTTGCTTAAATAATATTTTGATGATTTTTAGTGGCGTCTTTAAAGCGCCATTCTAGTGCAAAGGGTTAAAATAAATAGAACTGTGTTACTTTTTCGTATTTCGTGTAGAAAACTAGACTTGACTACCATATGTTTTTTACGAGTTCATTCATAAACGAAATTGAATAAAATTTAAATATATTACATTATTTCCTCTTCGAAACAGAATACGCTTCGTTAGAACTATTCGAGGTAATTATCCAAAGCTGTGAATTAGTTTTTAAACTTATTTCCCATTGGATTCTCAAAAGAAAGTTTCATTTTTTGATCTCTTGCGTATCCATAGAAAACAGAACATCCCTTTTCAGTTCGAAACTGTCATTTGCCAATTTAGCGTAACTGTGTCTCACACGAGCATGAACAGTAAGGGGTCAATTCACTTATGATTGGTTAGCCGTTATATTCTTCAGTCCGTGCAATTAATATGAAAATATAATCGTTCTTACGAGAAAAGTTCAAAGATGCTGATGATAAAGTGGTATGTAAAAGTAATATATTCGAAATCATTTGTTTTCTAACAAAAGTTCACAAAACATTAACAATATACGTTTCAAAGAATGAAAAGAATTAAATTGCCATAATTGTAAAGAGAGTGTCTCCTTTTCGTGTAACTTAAAATTTATGCAATTGGTACAAATTAATTAATAAAGAAATACATTATATTGAATATAATTTGTATTAAGAATTCGTTATGAATGTTTCCTTTAAAGACAACTAACTGAACCGAAGACAAGAACACTATTGGTATCTAATGAATATATTTATACATTTCTGTAAGCGATACTGGTCATTTACTTCTCTCAGGTATAGAATTATTATAGCATTAATCAAAATTGTAGGAATTGCAAAATAATTCGCTGCGAGTTCGCAGTTTGGGACTATATTATTAACGAATGCAAAGAATTCGCAGGAAAATACTTTAAACGTAAACAATCTAATAAAGACACGAAAAGGAGTTAGTTTACTTATTGCTTGTTTACAATTAAAATGCAGATAGAATTTTATTACCCGTTCGTTGAAGTATGCTCTACTGAATGTACAAATCTATAAGTTCACTCAAGGACACTTGTTATCCAATTTAATTTTTTTACGTTAAAAAGTTTAACGAAATTTCGTATTTCACGCACTAAAGCAGCAGCTCATTTGGTTTGCTTCACTATCGTCGCATTGTTGGTAGACGTCGCTGTACATACTGTACCGTTCAAGATAGATAACTTGATACTTCCAAAACTTTTATAAAAGAGAAAAGAAATCATGGTTCTATAACTGCAATCTATCTCGGTTCATCACTTCCTGGGTAAGTCGATACAGAACATTACATTCTTGCGGCCTTCCTTACAAGGGTTGCCATCAAACGGAATGCGAGCGACCAGTGCGGTCACGGTGAACACGGTTTTATACCACGTGTTATGGTCATGTCCAAACTATGCGCAAACAAGCTAGACACTTATCAATAGAGTCGAACAATTTTGATCTAAATCTGTAAACAGAAAGTAAATATTGGATAGTCGGAAAAGTATTGAGAGATTTTTGTCACTAGATGTTGTTTGGTGTCATATATCGGGCAACACTAATCAGATTGCATTATACTGACGCGCATTTGAGAGGTGACATTTCAATCTACAATTTTCACGCAGACAGTTTTGTATTGCGTCAATCGTGTCTAATCGACATTGTTCATATTTATTATACCGCTTTACAGACAGAAGGTTTTTCATATACTTAAAAGTTTTCAAGTTGGTATTAAATCACATTTTACCGATTCATCTGGTTATCTACATGTATTTACTGCTCCTCATGCGATCCTTGCAAGCATGTATGAGGAGTGTGATCACACAGTAGCTCACTAATAAAATTCATGACCGCGTTTTCTCTTCTTTTCTACCATAGGGTTTATTTTCTAGTTTAACGAACGAATGGATAAATAAATAATACTGCTGAATCTTGTTAAGACACGAAACACTGTGCAACGCGACTACACTCGTGAAGTTATAAATCCGGAAATTGGACGAACTTCCTATTACAATTTTAAAAGGCTATTACAGAAAGATGGCACTAAACGAAAACTACTTTTGATAAATCGATTTTTATTATTTTACTAAGTCTATGTAACCTTTTACACATACAAAATATAATTGCGCGTATAGAATATTGTGGGGTCCGGCAGCGTTAAGTATAATATTGGATAGTCGGAAAAGTATTGAGAGATTTTTGTCACTAGATATTGTTTGGTGTCATATATCGGGCAACATTACTCAGATTGCGCCATACTCAATGCTCCAGGATATACCAGAATGGACTGGAATGCATTAGAATGTACCACAATATTTCGGAATATACAAAAATATACTAGAATCTCCCAGGCTATACTAGAACAAAGCAGAATATACCAACATATCACATAACATAACAGAATATACAAGATGATACTAGAATGCAGGAGGATATACCAGAATGGACTAGAGTACACTAGAAGGCACTATAATATTTCAGAATATCCGAAAATATACTGGAATAACCGAGAATACAGTAGAATAAAGCCGAATATACCAACATATGACATAACATAACAGAATATGCAAGATTACACTAGAATACATCAGGATATACCAGAATGGACTCTAGTCCATTAAAAAAAAAGTTACCTAATGTCTGTACATAGTGCGTATGTAGTATCTCCATTTACAGAGATATTTGCAATTTTTACGACAAATTTATAGCTCTGACCTTGACAGAACTATAATAATCGAAACAACTAACTATTCTGAAACAGTAATTTTCCTTACGGATTGATAATATTATCGGCATAACGCCGCCATAAGACCTTCCATTTTGGAGTTTTGTTTGCCATAGTGCATTCTGTTCGTGACCGAGTTGCTGTCGTCAAGCTATTTATTCGACCGAAGCCTGTGACACCTGCTCAGTGAGAGTTTCGCAGGCTTTGCAATCGATATATTGTACTATTAAAAGGTATCGCATACGCAAAATATCTGTGAAGATAAATAGCCTAAAACCATGATTAGACGCGAGAAGTGGAAAATGTTCCTTAGAGTATACTGCAGCAAATGATGTTGGGTTAACAAAATTTATTATTATATGAAATAAAACAGATATAATTTTACATTAAAATGAAGCTCATAAGAGGAAAACGTTTATTTTATGTGAAATAAATTTTGTATTGCAATATTAACCCTTTGCACTCGAAGCTTGTTAACTAGAAAATCATAGCGTTTCTTCTGACGTAGGATATTTTTATTCTACCTGAATTATTTCACCTTATGTATATGGATTTTGTTACTGTTACTCGTCCTTGCAAGCGTTGAATTTTTATCAATTTCTTAAACCTAAGATAGCGGTGTTAAAATTGTTTTAAACAGTGGTGTGGCAGTTTTTACTGGCGCCTCAGAGTCGCCATTCGAGTGCAAAGGGTTAACAGTAGAACTAGCGTATTTATGAAAATGACAAAATGTCTCTTAACTTACAATGATTAAAAACTTTAATTTCATTCAATGCATTTTTGTAATTTCTACAAGAAAATACAAACCACTTGCTTTCATTATTCCGTGGTGAAATAAATTAAAACCATCGCGTTTTTCTACTCGGTTGTACAAGTGAAAGTGAGACTGAACAAGAAGAAATTTTTGCAGAAATTAGGTTTTTGGAATGTTTTATTCTTTGAAAAGTGTTAATTGAAACGACGATAATGCGAGTCGGAAGTGATTTGCTTAATTTCGCGTATGACATTTCTTACATAATTAGATTTCATTCACAGATACACGAATCGAAGTACTTATTTTTAACACGTTTTGGGTCACGCAGCTACCAGTGACTGAATGTGTGCGATGTGAGTCATGCGATCAGGATAGAGATAGCATCTGTTTTGTTAAGGATAAAAAAAGAGGAGGATATGTAATGAAGATCTAGAGTCCGTTTCGGGAGGGGCGTACATTTTCGCGAATGCAGTGCTGCAACAGAAGTACAAGTGAATTTTTCTTGAAATTTGTTATTTAAATTGCATGAAGTAATACCCCTAATAAGAATTTATTTCACATTTAATTAAAAATTAGTTATTTCCATTGTTTTATTATTATTTGTTGGATTTCCTGTGTTCTCATTGTATGTATTGGATTTTTTAACTTTAGGAAATACTGTTTTGTGTCTTCAAATTTGCACTATAATAATGTATGAATTCCAATTCATCATGTACAAAGACACAAAGTATGTAATATTTTGATAGCCGTTGGGTAGTTAGTGAGAAAAATATGTATCTATTATACACAACCTTACTTCTTTACTAATACTCTATCAGTCTTGCACTAATTACAGACGATAGCACGTACTACGTGGAGTATCTGTTCATAAGCATTCGAAAATAAGTGCAAAAGGTTCTACAAGAAAAGAGGTAACCAACCATGCTGTCTGTTTTTCCATTTTCCAATTCCGTGTTTCCCCTATGTAGCCACTACAATCCACATGATCGAGCATTGCTCTTTTCTTTCCGTACATAATTTGAAACGAAGCATCCATCCTTACAAACAGAATTATTATACAATTATTATAAAACGATAAGTTATTTAAAATGAACATGCTTTTGCGATGATGATAACAAAAAAGAAAATGTTTCTATGTTCAATAATCACCGTAATATAAATTCTTTTGTGAAGAATTTCAAACGAACGAAAGAATGACAAATTTTAATGTTCTGTATTTTTTAAAAGATTTCGAAGATAACAAAATGATGGCTCACATACATGAAATGCCACACCTAATGTATATTAAATTCAGATTAGTTTTAATTTTTGTAAACCCTTTCATATTTTACATAAACCTGTATGAAGCATTCTTATTCACAACGATAATTATAAAAATTGTATCCAATTCATCTACGGATCATCATAGTTGCAATACATATTAATTTCAGATTCATTTTAATTTCTGTGAAACCTTTCATATTTTACATACGAAAATATGAAGCATGCATATAAAGTTTATTACTATTACTCGTACGCGCAACATTTCAATTTTTATCAACTTCTTAAATGAAAACATACTGATGCAAAATTTGTTTTAACAATGGAACTACCGAGCACTAAAGTAGACTGATATATAGTCTATATATAGACTAATATATACCTGCTTTGTAATAATTACAAGATTGTATCTGTTCAGATTATTTTCAAAAGTAATGTAGACTACTAATGTAGGTAAGTAAAGTAACTAACAATTGTTTTCAATAATGCTGACCACAAATGGAACAAATGAAACTTGCGCGAAGCATACGATGTTCGCACGGCATTTAACGTGTCAATCTTCTACGGGGCCGTATAACTTTCAAGTCACATGTTAATATATCGACATTTTACAAAATGATTTTAGTTTTTTGTAAGATTACGTATACATCTAAATTATATAATGTTTCCGAGGTAACAAATAATAATATTGATAACGGTTAGCAGCACCGTCAACCTGAAATATCAAAGTAAATGCATTTCAAATTGTCTGCAGATAGAAACCAACGGAACCATCTTGTGCAGAATCTTTGCAAGAATTCGAACCGTTAAAATATCAAGAAAATCTTTGTAGGCATTCAAAGAGTTAAAGTATCACGTAAATCTTTGTACGAATTTAAACAGTTAAAATATCGAG
Organism: Agapostemon virescens; assembly: GCA_028453745.1. Lineage (NCBI taxonomy): Eukaryota > Metazoa > Arthropoda > Insecta > Hymenoptera > Halictidae > Agapostemon > Agapostemon virescens. The sequence continues at coordinate 4,802,789 of CM052098.1, forward strand.
AAAATCTTTGTAAGAATTCGAACCGTTAAAATATCAAGAAAATCTTTGTGAGAATTCAGACAGTTAAACACCAAGAAAATATTTGTAACAATTCAAACAGTTAAAATAATAAAAAATCATACGCTACTTTAAAAGCAAATATACTTTTGCTTACGTTAGCACAAGTCTTTTTTCATTTCTCATGCGCACAAGGTTTTGCTGAAAAAAAACCTGAAAAAATGAAAAAAAATTTACTTTTTGTAAATTTAATGCAAAAAAGACCCAATTAAGGCTTGCCCACACCTAATTATTTTTACGGCAGGGGTCATTTCTAGACAGCGACGGGGCAATAACCTCGGACATCACCCGGGAGTATTACCGCCGATTTATGCGAACTCCTATTACCGGGCCCATCTACGCGTCACAGATTTCTGCCAACCAAAGATTCTTTGGGATAGCAGAATGCAGCACGGGCAGTATATATACGAACCAGAGGCGGATCAGATACCAGCGAGAAAGTCGTCCATTGGCCATCTGTTGGCGAGTATAGGAATTAGCCCGCCACGAAACATTACAATCGGAAGAAAATGTTTGAAGGTTAAATAGTTAATATTAACACACTCTGACTGGATAAAACTATAATAATTCTAAAACCTTGCACCGTCCTATCATTTCTTTCCCTTTCTTTCCTTTAAAATTAGTACCTTTAAAACTTTTAGAATTAGCACCTTACAGAAAGTCGTCCAATTGTCCATTTGTTGACGAGTTAGAGTCGCCACGTAACATAACAATTGGTAGAAAATTTTTAAAGGTTAAATAGTTAATATTAACACACTCTGACTGGATAAAACTATAATAATTCTAAAACCTTGCACCGTCCTATCATTTCTTTCCCTTTCTTTCCTTTAAAATTAGTACCTTTAAAACTTTTAGAATTAGCACCTTACAGAAAATCGTCCAATTGTCCATTTGTTGACGAGTTAGAGTCGCCACGTAACATAACAATTGGTAGAAAATTTTTAAAGGTTAAATAGTTAATATTAACACACTCTGACTGGATAAAATTTTAATAATTCTAAAACCTTGCACCGTCCTATCATTTCTTTCCTTTTCT
>CM052098.1:4811750-4835198 GCA_028453745.1 Agapostemon virescens
TCAATGTTAGCACACTCTGACTGGATAAAACTGTAATAATTCTAAAACTTTGCACCGTCCTAACATTTCTTTCGTTTTTTTTCTTTTAAAATTACAAATATCCCATCTAAATATTTTTGCAATGTAACGTGTCCGGATTCTCGAGTTTTCTAAGTTTAAAATAAAAATACATTTCTGACGGAACGAAACGTGTACGGACTACGTGTAATTCGCATAGGTGCTAGAATGATATGCGAGAAGCTATCGGTTCTTTCGAAAATAATTCGAGTCATGTAATGTCCACCTGACTGGCGTCGATGACCAAGAACGTGTTCATGGAAATGCTGCAACACCCACCAAAGAACAATAAACAGTGTATACTTTTGTACCGCTATACACTTGTGAGGCGAGCGTAAACATATACCTCGTGTGTCGTGAATTCCCGGGGAAAATCTTCCCCGCAAGACCGTTACTTTAAAACGGTAACGCGGGATGTATCGTGTATCTGAAAGCAGATATAAATGGATTAACTGACTCACAGTGAGTCATCGCACTGATTTTTGGGAGAATTTAGGAGCAGGCTGCGTGGTGGGGAACGTCGTATAACGACGATTCGCTTCTTCATGCCTCTTCCGGTTCCCAAACCGTACATTTTTCGGGCCCTAGAGACGTGCTCTATCTACCTGCCTCATAATGGTCGAGAAAAGTAATCTTCGACGCAGGTAGAAAAGGATCTGCGCGGTGGAATGTGGTCAGATTTTCTGACATGATTTAGCGCCTCACGAACTTCACCGTGTTGTTTATTATTTATGCAATCTAAACGTCAAAGACATCGTTACGTCACCAGTACGTTGATGTCTACAGGAAAACTTGTTCCATATCCATATAATTACTGCAATATTTTATACATTCTTGTGCTTCTTTCAGCCGATTTTTTTGCTGATGGTTGCTAATAGTTTCATTTTTATTAGTTAATAGACTCGTTTTGTTCGATACGTGTAACTGACAAAAGTAAGTTTAAAGTCTCTTGCATTGTAAAAATATTAATATTACATATTTTCGGATATTTCTTTCAATTTCTGCGAATACACTGACTTCAATTAACATCTGTCTTCTAATTACAGATGTCAATAAGCATGATAGAATTAACTCTGGTCGTTTATCTTTTAGCGTCATATCGACACCAGGTGCACTTCAAAGGTGGTAATCAATTTTTGTTCAGGAAAACAATACAAAAATCCAAGTGCCCACAACAATCCTGAATCTCAATTTTTTCTTGAAATCTTTGGACAATTTTAAATGAACGCATTGCTCTAACGGCTTGTCTTAACAAAAAAAAAAATTATTTTCGATAAATTTCCGAACAGTTGACACAAAAGCTGCTAACTACGAATGTTATGTATTTCTTTTTAAATGAAATTGAATTTTATTCTTTTGTAACCAATATTTAAACATTAAAGTAAATGTAAATATACAATCAATTTAATCATGGCTGCCATGAAAATGATCGTACGGCGAAGGGTTAATTGCAAGTATAGCAAACATAAACTGCACAAGCTGCAATAGACAGTAACAAAGATCCTGTAACGTAATGAAACTAATATATATAATAATGTACATAGCAAATTGTTTAAATATAAACATTTCAATCTGGAAAATCTAGAATTAAATTTACTTTTGTCCACACAGTTTCTTTACTTGTTTCGTTGTTTTAATTAAAACATCGATCTTCTTTCCCCTTTTATAGTGTCTTTGATTCCATTATCTTATAAGATGCACATAATTATAAAAATAATGAATTGCTGCTTTAACCCCTTGACGTACAAATGAAATCAAATTTGACGCGTCTAAAGCATTTGACAACGTAAAAAACATTTTATCTCGAAATTTATATTGAATTAACATAAGCATTATAAACAACTGTGTCAAGCAGATAAAAGAACATTTTCTTTATATCCCTTGGTGCTCGAATCGATTCGAAATCGATGGACGATTTTCGGCGTCCGCCAGAGACAGCTCTCGACGTCTCGGAGACATCAAAGTCGACAATGGCACATAAAATGGACGACGTCTAATAGACGCCATTGTGTGTCAAGGGGTTGAAATAAAATGTCAGTTCGTAAAACTTATGGTAGTTATCGTATAAACATTGCTTCTGTTTCTGTACGAAAGGTACATTCTAATTTTTAGCCGTGAGTCTCTATACGTAATTAACCACTAATATTTAAAAACATTAAAAATGCATCGGAACTAACTTTCTCAACTTTCGATAACCTTAGGCCGTCGGGAAATTACCGCGTGTACTGTAATCATAACGAATTCTACCTGCACGATCAGCACGGATATCAATATGCGGTGCAAGAGTTTGCTCAGCCAGCAATGTTCCATGTTGTCCGTGAGCTTCATTGCAATGAAATTATCATTGGGCTCTGAAAACCGATCGAACCGAACCACCTTTCCTTTCGTTTCGTTGGTCGAAGGTAATTTTTCCTTCCGCCCGTAATTCTCGTTTCCCCAGGGCACACTACGCTTTCACCGAAAGCTCTGCAGCATCAAAATCGTGCAACCCGAGGTCCACCTGAATGGGTTCGCTTATCTTCGATATCCAGAAAACCGCTGAGTGGTTAGAGGGTCGTGCTCAATGTATACTCACCAATATCAATCAGTTTTCACCCATGCTTGATTTCATTACGGTCGATTAGTATACAAAGAAACAAATGGTTCGCTTGTTTATCGCGGATGGATGTAAAAAAGGGTCCATTTACCTCTTGCTCTTGGTGTTACATAGGGGAACTTCCCATAGCTTCGTTTTCGAGGACTGGTGGCATTATATTTGCAAAACAGTACATTCTATAGATACATTAAACATTATTCACATTATTTTAATAGGTTTAATTGAATCGGACAAACAGAAATGGGTTAAACAAGTTTTTTGCTTATACAGTTGCATTTTTGCATATAAATTTACATAAAAATTGAAGTGAGAAACGAGACAACCTTTATCCGCGTTTAACGTTAACCCTCAATGGGCCGAATTGTTTTCTTAAATATAATAAGGAATGTATGCAACGGAAAATCAACAATTGCAAACCTACATATGTATGCAGATTAAAAGAAATTCACTAGGTTAAACGATTTTATCATAATTTGTAAGTTTCTAACTTTGCAGTAACAACGGCTTACGATGTTTGCCGTCCTGTGCATAAAACAGTTTGCACTTGGCCTTAAACAAAGATGTACGTTGCATTTGGAACATTTTATTTTTGGAACACAATAATACATACAGGCAATGTAAAAATGACAAAAACGATTAACTTTTCTAAGTTTGGACCAAACATCTTAACCCTCAATGGGCCGAATTGTTTTCTTAAATATAAAAGAAATGTATGCAACGGAAAACCTTTGCAGTTATAAACGAGAACGAACAATTGCAGGCAATAAATTAATTTTCCGTTTGTCTTGCTCGGCGATCAAACACCTACTTTTCCATTGTCGGCACATCAGATCCTACCTTCTATTATTTCCTCAGAAAGTTGTTCAGCACAGGATAGTTTTACATTACAGCGAATTTGGACAAGTCGCAGTAAAATTGCACCCTCTTTCCAATAATCCCTCCTCGCATCGAAGTTCGGATTCGATGGAAGTGACAGAAAATTAAGAATGCGACCTAGGTGATCTCGACAGTTCATACAGACGATTCCCACCCAGATCCCTTTTTTTATTATTTTTGTTCCAATTTGTAAAAGTAGAAAGATAGAAGGATGGAGACAGGAAATGATGAGGGCATAATCTCTTATCGTCTCCTCGATAAGAGACGGCCACGCCTTCAGGCGAGAGTTCCTTCAGTACCGATTAATCATCCTAGAAAGATGATATTCTGGAGTCGATTCCTTCACGGTCTTTCGATAACAAGATTTATAACCAATCGATATAAGAATGATAGCTCCGACAGATCTAAAATGTATTTTTCGATACTTTAACTCTTCCATGACCCAGATCCAAAATTCATGAAATATAGTGGTTGGTGTCTTTTTGAGCCTTCTTCAATAAATAGATCTGTCCACGTATGAAAATATGGATGAATTTGAGAATCACGGTATGATCCTGTTTCCAGTAACGTATTCTTTATGTTGCTATCCCAATATGATGTATTTGTAAGAGATGGAACTAGAGGGGGGTGGGGGACGCTAAGGGTGGTCTAGGTGAGTTAACAATCCCCAAACTTGATGCCACTGATACCCAGGTTCAGTTCCAGGGGTATCGTAAATGATCGGACGGAGATACCACTATGTTGTCTGGATCCCCGATAACCCGGTACAGAGCTCGTTCTTGGATGGTGAAAACTCCCCGATTAAACTCTCTGATAGAAAAGGGGTCCCCTGAAACATGTGTGAGGCCATCAGATCAAAGTTGTTGGAGGTCAAGGTAGCTCTCTAGATCTCGACTCGAAGAAGACAGAACAGGTAGTAGATATCTTTGATGTTTCTGTTGATATTCCGCGAAATTAATTCCATATCACGGGTGTCCTCTTAATAATGGTCTGCCACTCACTCGAATGTGTCGATGAAACAATTTTTGAGGAATTCGCTGTGTTTCAGGCGGACGGATAATAAATCGTTTTGTAAGAACGTTTTATATTTATCCTTGCGCTTCGAACGCTTAACTTAACAAGCCTTGACATGTAGGGAGGGCGCAAATAATGTTATAAAGACACACGACTTGTTAGTACGCAGAACTGTGTTTAATAATTCCGACGTACTGGTTTTTCTTACGAAAATAATACGGATTTACAGACGAGCGGTTTAGTTCAGGTGAAGTTGTTTCAGGGACGTTTGAAATGTTCTGCTTTATGCTAATATATTCTGGGATATTCTAGTATATTTTTGTATATTCTGGAATATTATGGTGTATTCTAGTACATTCTAATCAATTCTTGTATATCCTGGAGTATTTTAATATATTAGTGTATATCCTGGTACATGCTATTATATTCTTGTATATTCTGGTATGTTATGTCATATGTTGGTATATTCTGCTCTTTTCTAGTATATTCTGGTATATTCTAGTATAATCTTGTATTATCAGGTATATTATGGTATATTCTAGTACATTCTAGTCAATTTCTGTATATGATGGTGCACTCTTGTATATTATTGTGAATGCTAGTATGTTATGTCATATGTTGGTAGATTCTGCTGTATTTTAGTATATTCTGATACATTCTAGTATAATCTTATATTATCAGGTATATTATGGTGTATTCTAGTACATTCTAGTCAATTCTTGTATATCCTGGAATATTGTAGTATACTCTTGTATAGTCTGTTATGTTATGTCACATGTTGGTATATTCTGCCTTATTCTAATATATTCTGGGATATTCTAGTATATATTTGTATATTCTGGACTATTATGGTGCATACTAGTACATGCTAGTCAATTCTTGTATATCCTGTTGCATTTTCGTATATTATTGCATATCCTGGTACATGCTATTATATTCTTGTATATTCTGGTATGTTATGTCATCAGTTGGTATATTCTGCTATATTCTAATATATTCTGGGATATTATAGTATATTTTTGTATATTCTGGAATATTATGGTGTATTCTAGTACATTCTAATCAATTCTTGTATATCCTGGAGCATTTTAATATGTTACTGTATACCCTGATACATACTATTATACTCTTGTATATTCTGGTTTATCCACTTTGAGTTTAATTCTTAGACGATCTATAGCGTACTCCAGTCAGGCAAGGTTAATAATTATTTTTTAGAGAAAGGAAAAGTCTCATTATACGAGCAAGAAGGTAAACAACGAAGAAAGAATAAGAAAGAATATTGCGTTCCTTTGGTTCGCAGTTATGCATAACTTGATTTTTAAAATTCATGAAAATACGAACATGTTTCTCACTTGTAAAATTGATCTGACCAAAAAACATTAGCGAACGACGTAACTATACAAACGTTTTCTAATAAGAATTATTTACTGCGACAACATGTCCCATCGGATTCTAGGTATTCTCTCTGTTGTGTTTACATTCTTAAATCAAATGTCGAATGCACAATGCAGTTTTATAGAGAATTTACAATGACAATGATGGTCTAATGCTCATAGGAAATAGTATGTGCATTAGAAAAAAATATACGACGCTGATACACAATCTCTAATACTTCGAAGGTATGTTGTTGACAGATGTGCAACCTTGCGATATGACGTCTTGCATCAGACACTAGCCGCCATAATTTATTGATTGTGTTAATTTCAAAAGGCGGATACTTATTTGTACTCCTATATATATATCATTCTTAACTGTTTTGTCCGATATCTCAGCGTCTAAGGTAGAGTCTGCTAGGTAGCCTTACCCGACGAGTTCTCTAGCAGACCCAGGACGAAACGCTTTCCTTTTCTCTCGTATCACTACCTCGCTTTTAAGCCGCTGCCAAACACTTTGCGGTTATGATAATGAGAATCCTGGTCGGGAGAATCTCGGTGGATTCACCTTGATGATGATTCATTCCAAGGCGACTGTCGTCGATTCCTTAATTTTTTGTCTATCTATAGCACGACGTCGTAAACTTCTTCCACGATTCTTGATATCTTTCGAGAGAGCGGATATCTTCAAGAAAATCCGATCCGGTAACCCATTGATGCAATTTGTTGTAACATCCTTCTCCATTTCTTTGATGAGTTTTCCAGTGTGAACCTCGTATTTTTCCCTTGTGGCTCCACGTTTACAAAACACTAGATGGATTGTCATATCGGTATATTGTCGTAGGCTTTTTCTTTCATGAACACATCGACATCGTGATTTCTGCTTGGAACATGGTGAACTTTTATTGTAATTTAATGTGTGTGAAACCTAAAATTAAAGTGACCCTAAAATGATTGAAGTAATATTACCGCTGTCACCGATCCTGTCACGAGCCACGAATGGCGCAAGCGACTGACGGGAAGGGTTATTAACCTTAGAATATGGTGTGAATGTGTTAGTTAGGTGCGCGGACGAACCTGCTACGAAATTGGGGAGTTGCTAGGATTATAGACGGCGAGAATGAACCTGATGCGAAATCAGGGAGCTGAAGGAGGTTGAAACTTCGTGAACGAACCCATTGCAAATTTGAGGAGTCGTTGGATCACTCACAGACGAACGTGGCGAGAAATCAGGGAGCTGTAGGATGCGTATCAACCCAATGCGAAAATGGAAAGCCGCTCAGTTAGAAAAATCTCTTTCTGAAATATGTTATGTCGCGAACTAATCTGTTGCGAAACTGTATCGCGTGGGAAAATTAAAATTGTCTAAACTGGTAAATTTCTTTTCATCTACACATATAGGTCTGTAATTGTTGATTTTCCGTTACATACATGTTTTTACATTTAAGAAAAAAATTCGGCTCATAGAGGGTGAATAACGACCAGCTTCACAAACATTACAACGACGCACGCTCCAATTGGTCAACGCCACTTTTACATTAAAGCCAATCAAGCGTTTTTGGAGCGAAGCTTTGCGCAAGACGATGGTCGCTACGTAATGTAATTTCCTAAGTGCCAATCTTTGTTTACCAGCCGCACATTATGCTCATTGTCAGTACGGTTAATATCGAACAATTTCGCGGCTAATGTTTCGTTCAAGCCTCTGTTGTAGACGCGTCGATACACTCCTAAATACAGAGACTATTACTTTCGTTCCATCCTGTACAAAACTCGATCTCGTCGCTTCTATTTAGCCTGGGTGAATGCGCGGCACGTGAAACCTGTGCGGGAATATAAATCGTAACGAGCACCTTTCATGCCTGAACGACCATAATGCACTAAATGATACGCTCGGGAGGTCTTTATCCTCAAGGTCGATTTTACCGACATTATTCGCCTTTTATGAAAGGACAAGAAAAAGCCTCTACTCGATCGCGCTGTGTAACAGGTTCTTCGTGGCTGCGCTGTATCGATGTGTAGCATCCGTCTGCGTCTGTACTGTTCTGTCCGGTCTCGTGGCTGGATCGAACGACGGCTCTCCTCGATCGGTCGTCGTTCTGCGTTGAAAGGAAAATTAAGCGTTTGAAATGTTGCTGGAGGCTGGAGATTACTTTGCCGTGCAATCGAACTTCCCAACGAACATTTCTTCTCTTTGGTGGGCGTTCGTCGCAGTTTCTAGGTCTTCCGATGCACGGTCCGATCGTATTATACGACCGTCTGATTTTATGGTTGGTCGTTGCTACTGGAATAGTCTTCTTTTCTTTTGTGTGATTGAGTTGTGGAAACGTGTAACTTCTTTAAAGTCTCTTGCACAAGTCGTACCATCCGGATAATGGCACTAGTCTTTATATGACTATTTATATCTGTAGTGATGTGACCGCTGTTACCTCGATCAGTGAAAGTGGATAATTTTATAGTGTAAAAGTATCCTGAACAATTTTTACGTAAGTATTTCCAGTATAATATTTTTAAGATATACAGTGAGTCACTTTAATATTCGGACGCTATAAAATTTTTACTTTGTCGCATTGTAATTTTGTTCACGATGAAGGAAAGAAAAAATTAATTCTAAATTACATTCTTACATAATGTCTAGTTAATAAAAGTATAAATTTTATGTATATAATTGCTAGCGTTTATTAAATATTCTATTTTAAACAAAACAATGTCTGATTTTAACGTTACAATAATATTCGGACACTTTTAAAAACTGATAGTTTTTGGACTAATTTTTACAAACGAAAAGTAATTTAATATGTTGTAGGACATTCTTCTTGACAAATGACCTTTTTCAATAGTTGAGGCATATTACAAATTATTTTTTTCAAATATTCTGTACTAATATTATTCCATTATTAATAATTCTTAATAAGTTCTTAAGTTCCCATAAGTTTCATCAAAATCGGATTTTTGCATTTGAATATGTTCCCGTGTAAGTTATTCAGTATACAAAAATTCCAACGGTTGTATTCACGAAGGAAATTGTACGTCACAAGCTTAAAAATCGTTTATTCCCTGTGCATCTATCTTTCACGGCACCGACTCCGTCGACACCTCGACCAGTTTTCACGCGTTAAATCGTTCCACATTTTTTCATTGTTGAACTCCTTAAATTTATTCAGCGTCACGTGCATCTTTCAGAGAAACTTTAATCTCCCGTTTTCCGACTGTTACGAGACTCGCAAGGGCTCTCGCCTCTAATTGACGAATGGGTGCTGCGACACCTGGCGCTTTCCCTACCTGACTGCATTCTCAGAAGACTTCTAAACGTTTACCTCAAGGCCATTCGACTTCCTACTTCGAGAATGTTACACAACCTTGAATTATTCATTCGGGAGGCCCTAGCGAGCGATAACACTTTCATTGTTAGTCCCGCTGGCCCTGCGTGTTAGAATAACTTTGGGTTTCGATTAACATAAATCGGCCGTAATATTCCCATTACACTGTACAAGTAGGCTATTTACCACGGTTGATAGTGTTTACATTATACTTTACGTAGCTGTCGACAGAAGGTGTACTGATATCGACGCGCGGCATGAATACGTTTAAAAACTGATCTTTCGATAACAGGAAAAAATATTTCAAAGAGTACGCCACAATTCTTGATGTTCCAACAGTACGTTGCTCGTCCGGTAACGCTGCGAATCATCGAAGAAATATTAGGTCTACCGGAAAATTCTATCCGTTTCTATCACAACAAGTCTCGACACGTAAGCACATGTTTATTTGGCGCGTGTGTGTTTCTATATTTTTATCACTTAACACGTTGAATGCTATGTCAGTCCCTGGGCACTGCTAGAATTCGTTAATTATACTTGCGTTGCGTTGTAATACTTACTTTGTTAGATATGATCCGTGGTTGTTGAAAATTATTTACACCTCTTTCGGAAAATATGTATCTGAAACTTATGCGATTGCGTGCAAACATCAAAGCATTTGACTCTCGTTTCTAGCAATCCTTTGACTTGACGACCGTGCTTCCTGCTGCATGACTGATTATCGAAACTCTTACTTATTTCAAGGACGAAGATTCCTACCGAGTAACATGCATTTCTTGTCGAGCAACACGGTTTTTCACAATCGGCTGACCTTGTTCGCCAGTTTCGCTCACGTAGATGAACTTATCTGAGCAAATAAAAATTCGTGTTGCATTACGTCATTTAGCAAAGAGGAAGCTTTTTGGTCTGATTACTTAACAAAAATATTGCCAAATGATTATTAGTTCACTGTTCGATTATTAGTTAATTATTCAAGTAACTTTTTAGTTGTGCAGAATAACAAAGAAAACAGGTCTGTCGACCCCATTTTGCCCATTTTCGCGATTTTTGCCAATCTTTGCGAACCTGCCACAGCGAGACTATCAACGCTATCTACACGATTCCAACGCTAAAACCTGCGTTCATCCCTCCGCAAAAAGACGAGCACTCGGCCAATAGGCTAGCGCTTTAGGGGAATTCAGAATAAATCATTATAGCAAGGCAGTTTTGCTCATTTTCACGGTTTTGAATACCCCGAAATTTCAAATCCATCGATAAACATTGCTTTGTAATAATAGCGAGACTGCATGTCAGCGTCAACGCATTTTTAACGAGAAGATTTGGTGAGAATGACCGAACGGATGTTTATCCCTTGATAAATTTAGGGTAGGGTTTTGTTATTTCTGTGACCCGTGAAACTAAACAGTCCCGGCGACGGGCAATGCGATAGCTGATGACCGCGTTGGGTCTCGTAGCTATCGATTGTCGCATCATTGACTGTTTATCGGAAGTTAAAAGGCAAGCGACCCGACGTCGTATTGCCAAAGACAAGGGACTCTTTGTCCTGAAGGATCTGGCCACGGAGTGGGGAAGGCTATGCCTTTTGGTAAGAGCGCCTTGAAACGCGCAGTTTCTAATATGCTTCTATTGAAACTTCATACAATTCTTATTGTCACGTGTACGTCATTAAAAGAATACATCCGAAAATATCTGATGAAAATATCTTTGTAACTTCATCAATTGCGAAAGAAAAAACTGACAAGGGAACATATTCACATGCGAAAATCCGATTTTGATTAAATTTTTGTTAAAATTTTCTTGCACGACCGAATTTCCCTATTGGAATATGGGTATAAAATAAAACTCCACTCTATTGTAAAATATGAAATAAAATTTATATATATGTGAATAGCTTCTCTGGAAGCACGTTGTGAGACACGTCTTTACTCTACCAAAGAAACGTTGCTACAGACAGACACAAGAGATCGATACTGAGGAGGGACGGTCGAATATAAACAGTTGAGGATCGAGGGTTCTATGCCGGGAAAATATACAATGTATGCATATTATAGGTTCAACAGCCCGTTTAATCGATCCTTTCTAGTAAAGAAATAATAGATTTATTTTGTAGATAAAATTTATGAAATAAATTCCAACATTCCCATTGAAAAACACACAATTTAAAAATAAATTCAAGTTTTTGCGACCTCTGGTTTCCGAGATATCTAAAAAATACCCCAACTTTGAGGACTCTTTTCACCCCTTCAAAGTGGATGGTTGCCGATAAAAAAAAAACACGTGTGAAATATTTATCAAAGAACTGTAAGCTCCCATAAGTTTCATCAAAATCGGATTTTTGCATCTGAATATGTTCTCGTGTGAGGACCAGTCAAAATGACTGTTTATGAATGTTTGTACAAATGTACAAAGTGTACATCTTAGAGCCTCTAATTTTCATCTGAAACAGGAAAACTAAAGCTTTTTTTAATAGTTATAAAATTATCTCGTCGATGAACTAAAGCTTTATTGAAAAAGTTACGATTTTTCGCTAAAAATCTCGACTTTATAATGTAAATTGAAAGGAAAAAATGCAACTATTTAGGAATGTTTTTAGTTCATCGACGACATTTTATCATTACCTAACGAAAAATCGCCTTAGGAGCTCAATTGGTCCAATAGATCGTTCTGTGTCGTGTACACAAGATTCAGAAATATGATATTGAGAAAAACGCGTTTAAAGTTTTTCGACTGTTAGAGTAGTAGTTATTGAACACTTACTTCTGGAGGAAACTAGTCCGCTATACCAGGGCTATATAGTAAGCCTTCTGTGGCTTCAAAAAATTCATTTTGTTCCATTTGATGCATCCTACGAGAGATTCGTTCCTCTTTCGTGCTGCTTTGTCTGCGGCAAAGAATTTGCATTGTTGCCCGATATTAATATTTAATACATTCACTATTTTTAATATAGCTGAGTAGCCCTCGTTAAAAATGCCAGCCGCAATAAAGGCGGAGGTTTCGATAATTTATTCTCCGGAATTTAGATGCTTTGGATTGAGGCGCCAAACCGTTGAATTGAAACTTTCATTGGAATTCTGTGTGTGTCCACCTAGACACCTGGTTAATAAATCCTCCTTTGAAAGTTCTTCATATATCGGTTTTAAACGTTTAAGGACATCTGGGTAAAGTGGACTAGGATGATTAAAATTATCTAATTCACCTTTCGCTTCAGCTTTGCGCCACTTGCACCTGACGCTTACCTGTTCGGCTAGCTGTATCTCCCAAAATACATAAAATTTTGCTCCGTAACTTTCTACACGTGTTCTAGACACATACGGGAATCAATTTCAAACAAACAAAAAAAACTCTAAAATTTTCATCTTGTAAAGTGTATTCCCCCCTTAAGGCAGACCACTCTGTCAGACCTTTTCCTTTGTCCTTGCGTCAATGTTCTCTACGCGTCTTTTATTCTGGTGAAAGGTGGGCCGGATTCATTAAGCCAATACAAAATCCCGTTGAAATTCTGATAAGTTGAGGCAGGCCAGGACTCACAATGTGTCTTCGTGAGGGCAAGATTCTCCAAGAACTTTTTTCCTTCTTCCCCTTTTTCTACTCATTCTCACAGAACTCGTAATGCCTGGTCTCTTCCCCCCTTTTTTTTTTTTTGCAATACCGCAGCGACGAGCTATCACTCTCGCCGACTCAATGCAAGATCCAGTTTCACTCCTCGATCTCGTCTCGGAAAATATCAGACTCCATTCACGGAATGCAATCCGCGCGCCATCGAATCTCTTGAACAGTGATTTCTAATTGTTTTCTTCGATTACGTTATTTCCACGCCATAGGAATATCAAAGCTACCTCGCGAGTTAACCCTTTGTACTCGAAGCAATTCCATTACAAAATCGAAACAATATTTGTACTTATAATGGCTCCAGTGTACATACAGTGGGTCACAAAAGTAGTCGGACACTCTTCAAACCTAAATAACTTTTCTAAGATTGGATCAAACTCTTTTGCTCTGCTCTTTTCTTGAGCAATTAGTTGCATTGATTTAATAAATGATATGCAAAATGAAGTTTGTAAATATTGGAATTGGTATGAATTATATGATCAATAAAACAGAAACTTTTAAAATATTTTTTTATTTGAGCCACATATTCAAAATATTGAAGGTGTATCTGGTAAATCTATGATAGTTACACACATGCAGAAAAGTTCATTGAAATCGATCGACATACACACGAGCTACATGCCATCGAAAATAGTGAAAATCGCAGTTTTTCATGATTCTTGGTCAGTTTCCACTTAAACTCCAGAAATTCTTACATTTTTCTACGCGTGTCATTTTTTCCGCGCGTAAATCGATTTCGGTGAACATTTTAGCATGTGTATAACTAACACAGTTTTGAAAAACGCATATTTTAAATTTTCATTACAAGTTGAAATAAAAATGGTTTAAATAATGTCTTCCCTACTTTCCCACGTAATTTCTACCAATTAGAATTATTAATAAGATAATTGGTGGATGTACTTACACAACGATCAGATGAGGAAATTCCTATGCACATTGAAAAAAAGAATTGTTAATCAATTATGAAAAAAAGAGACGTTCACAAAATCCAAAGATATTTTTCGGAATGTTGCGACAAAAATTCAATGTCATTCGTACGCAAGACAGCCAAAAATTTGACTGAAAAAAGTCGTCACGTTTTTTAATACATGCAAAAAGCAAAAGCAAACCATATTTTTTTTTATTTAGAATGCTTATATACATTTCATTGAAATTACCACATTTATTTTTTATTTTGATGTTGTAGATCGCCAGGGACCGACGCCGGGCTCAACGTGTTGCAGGTTAAAATTACTAATTATACTATTACTTTCGTGGAATTTATTAAATACAGTGGCCGTGAAACGTATTCCTATACATCTTAAAAATAAATAATTTTAATAATTTAGTATAAAAATTCATATGAAATACGAAAATGGTACAATCGGCCAACAGAATTAATTGAATGAATAATGTAATCGTGTTATCCAATTTTCGATGTTCTCCGTTCATGATGATGTATACAGATAAAACGATCGAGTTAACGAAGCAATAATAAGTACGTTGTAATATGTGATTATTAGAGCGCAGCTAGTATCCATGTTATTTTAGCATCCGCATTTTTAGATAATATTTTCAGAAATTTAATCCGGTGATGACGCACGTTTACATTTAATTATATCTACGACAAAATGCTCTTTAAAATTAACGATATACATTAGTTAAAAATGAAAGTATAAATCCTATCGTTAGATTTATCGAGGAACTACATATATTGCTGAACAATACAATGGAATATGTATTAACAAAAACTTGCAAACGAATCGTATTTTATATTTTTCTAAAGAAAGTTAACAATATTATTTAGATAATTACAAAGACTCCAATTTCCTTTTACTTTTGGACACGTCTCAACGAAGTTCTCAATTTCTTAGAATTGTTTACAACTATATTGTTGTGACTCTGTACAGCTGTTTGGCAACAGAAGCACACAGATAAAAACTGTTTCCTTTAAAATATCACTGATTACATTCACAATACATAATTCATTTTTTTTTTCTGCCACGTCTCTAACCTTATTTTATCATACATGTACGTACATAAATAAAATTATCAACGTTAGGTATAACGCCGAGGGACACACCCGATAACCCCACGCTGTATTAAGCTGTGATTAAAACGATAAAGAAACAATTATCAAAACTATTTTTTAGAGTTTAGCCACCACGAGTAGACCACAAAAAATAATTATACTATTTTTTTGCATCACAAATCAGATAAGGAAGTATATAAATATGTAGAGTATGAACTTACACACTTTTTATCTGAAACCAACAAAAATTGACTCTTATTTATTATCGTTATCGCCTTTCGGAAATGTGCGAAATAGTATAAACACGCAAATTCATAATCCACTTCCACTTAAATGACATTCGTTCTTACCGAAGTAGTTAACTTACAACTTGTTGATCAAGGCTTACCTTCTTATTTTAAAAGACTTGGAATTTTCTATTATTTTCTACATGACACTTTAATACGATGATGTATTACATTTTTCCAAAAATATGTTTACAATTCATAACATTGTATTACCGTAATGTTTCATTAATTAAATGGTGTACTCCTTATTATTTACTTATTTTGTTGTTACTGACGTTGTTAATATATTTCATCAAATATGTCCCTGATTATTAACATGATTTAATATGTAGGTCATTGAACAAATTAATTTTTAAATTATAGTTAGTTATTTTACGTCTCCGACTACTGAAAATTTATAAAATGATTGGTAGTTCTTTTAACCCTTTGCACTCAAAGCTGGTTTAACTCCAACCCCAAGGCATTTTTTGTGACCTAGAATATTTTTATACTGCACGATATATTTCATCTTATGCATACGAAATTTCTTTACTATTACTCGTCCTTGCAACGATTAAATTTTTACAAATTTCTTTGACGTAACGACATAAAGATTGTTTTAAACAGTGCGGCAGCTATTTTCAGTGATCCCTGACAGTCACCAAATGGTTGTAAACAAATTTCTATAGAATGTTTGATTAATTGTTATTGGGGAATATTTGTTAATATTCGTTCAGCAAATTAAAAAATGATTTCATTACTAACGTTTTTGAAAGGTGCCCATATACTTTTACACGCCGTTGCGTATTGTAACGAACACTTTTTCACGTAATTGTACATGAAAACGCAAGATGCGAAGTGAAGCGACGAAAGAAAAAACGGTACACGTAAGTACGTTGCTCCCAATACATTTAATTCCTATCACTGGGTCGTCTAGAAATGTCAATTTGCAGAACCCTCGTCGACGTGCAAACACAGAGATCTGCTCGGCTTTATCATATCTCGTTTCCATGCGACAATAAATTTGCACCTCGTGCTAAAATCACGCGCCTATCTCTGCTTCCTTTGCTGCAAGGGAATATTAAGCGCGTTCTTCAAGCTCCTCGTTTCAGGCTTGTCGCGCGTATTCAACTATACCTTTACATTCAGAGAAATATTTCATGCTACTAACAGCGCAAATGTCGCGTAATTATGTCACTTAAATAATGGATCATGTATTTCGTTAAAGATATTTCTTCAAAATTAAATATCTCGAATTTTTATTTCAACTTTTATTAACCACAACACTTGCGAAAATTGCTGGCGACGATATGAGCCCATAATTATGAAAGTGGTCTAAGTCAAAATTAAAAATAAAATGAGTTTATCAGGATACGATATAAGGTGAAATCATTCATATAGCATGAAAATATCCTACCTCGCAAGAAATGCTTTGAAATGCTTTTAAAGTTAGAATAATTAAAATATCAAAAGAAACGCGATTTTAGACAAGAGAAGTCATTCAACTATTTTTGTTTCCCTTTGAATCTCATCCTTCTAATTAAAAATGTAACTTTTCGTTCACGCAATAGTATTCTTGTAATAAATCTTTGATTTAATAATTACGTTGTTGCTGGCAGGTACAGCTAATGAAAATGATAACCCAACCGTGACAGTGTAGACGATTCTTTTCGAATGCACTGCGTCCAATAGTACAAGGAAAAAGTTGTGCGACATTCAATTGATTTTGATTTACTTTATATTTATAGTTTCTACGCGAGCAATAGACATTCTAACTAGAAAGTAACGAGGAGAAATTAGCAAGAGGTAAACTCCAATTTGTCGCTTTCTATCTCATTGAGGAGCGATTCGCATTCTTTCGACGCCATTGAATGCGTAACAAGCCACTTTAGTTGTTAGAGATTCGGAGATATGCGCTACCTAGATTCGCGAGATTAAAACTTTCTTGCTGTACTTATTAACGCTAGGCACACATCTACTCGAGATGATTCGCTCCGGTCCATTCGCTTATAAATGGCACGTAAGTCGGTATCATTAACTGTTATCAGTTGTTGTCAATGACACTACTGTCAATATTAGCCATCAAACTAGTTTCTCAATCGCGACGAAAACAGGGCAGCCCTCAGTTCATAACTGTGTAACTACTTAATACTAGATCTACGAAGAATTAACACTAGAAGTGCCAAACCAGCCATTTTGGCTGGTCCCTAGTTTTTTCTTTCGCAATTATTGAAGTTATAAAAATGTTTTCATTAGTAATTTTCCGATGTACTTCTTTAATGAACCACATGTTAATTTTGGATTTACTGTTCGGTAGTTCTAGTGTTAATAAAGACTATTTGACTTAACTTACTAAAAATACTAAGACTATAATTATTAAGAATTCTAATAATTTATGGTATAAAGTCAAATCTCGATTTACGAACGTGATTCATTTTTGTAGATCGTTTGTAAACGAGAATGTTCTTAAACCGAGATTAATCCGTTTCTGGGCCCCAGACGATTGCTTGTTTAAACTTTTAGCACAGTACTTTGTGCAATAATTCTTAATAAAATGTCGGTGAAAATCATTAAATCTGTTGTCAAAAAACAATGTCTAAGCAGATCAAACGTAGATGAAAATTGAAGTTAGCTTTACCGCACTTGTAAGCAGAAAAGTTGCCAACGTAAGTGGAAGCTGGTAAGGAAATTAAATGTTATCGTTTGTATGGTTATTCTTTTTCTCTTTTCTGTCTCTTGGCACCACTTGGCTCTGCCTCAGAGCCACCGAGCCTTTATCTCACGAAAAAGTTGTCTGAAGTGACTTGCTTTTGTCTACGTTCTAAAATGTTTTTAAAGCGGCACATAGCATTATCGTTGAAAATGTTTACGCTGCAACTTTGCAACTGCTTTATCAGAACGATATTCTTCCGAAACTCTTTGCACCTGACCTTATTTCACATAAATTTCACGAATCAAAGAAGTAGGAACGTCCTTTCTTTGTTCTTCTTCCGCTGAAGACACTTGTTGGTTACCCGAGACACAGTACGTCATCCGAGATGCTATGTGTTCAGAAAATTAGTTCGTAAAATGGATTGTTCATGAACCAAGGTTTGTGACTATGAAGTTTATTGAATTTATTGAATATTTCCTCATAAATTAATCTTTATAAACTTATTAATGGTAAGAAACACTTGGAATCTAATAACAAATGTCCAATTTGAATATTCGAACGTTAAAAAAGAGGTTTTGATGATAAAATGCTACGGCAATAAGTTTTACTGCAAATTACTTAAAAATAGGAAACTGATTCTCAGAGTGCCAACTTCAACTCTAATTTAAAAATGTAATTTTACTTTACGATAATTATGAATTCAATATCGATCAATGCGACGGCCGTGTATTCATTTGGTACACATGAAAAACAACATAGTGGTGATATAATAGACAGATTGGTAAAAAAAAACCTACGAAATGAGAATGACAATCTCAAAAATGGAGAAGGAGAATTATGAAAAAATTCAATTTTTACAGCAGTACAATCGAGAATCATGAAATCCATTGACAGAATACGTTCACTATGCTTAACTTTGATGAATAAGTCTATTTGTAAAAAAAGGTCCGTTTATTCAATTTTACTATTAAAATTGGACCATTTCATATGCGATAACCTAATATCTAAACGGGACCGTTTAAAAGTGTATACTACTTTGCAGAAGCCGTTGTAAAAAAATCCGTTCAATTGTTGGAAGGGATGCATCTTAGAGAGTCAGTTATAAGGACTGTTAACCCTGAATTATTCATATACAGAAGGAGAGGGGGGAGGAGGCAAAGTTGGCGTAAAGACAAGCTTCCCAAGTGAAAATCCGAAGGTGTGAGTCACAGTGACGGACCCATGCATTCCGAATTTCCAAGACGCGTTTCATAGGAATCCCAGACGTTGAAAGCGTGTCCCAGGACAACGGGGTGCAGGGGGTGCTGTCGGGTCTAGGATGACACGGGGTGAAAAATGGTGGCGCGTTCATTTGGATGCGAGCAACAGTTCCGGGACACCTCGGAAGAGGGATCATTCGGGGCAACGACCTCGGGATCGCGAGATGATCTCACGTTCTCGAAGGATGACCACCGCGAGAACGTGTATAGTTTCTTTGGTGGAAGATGGAATTCGCGGAAATGAAGGCGCGATCCTCGCCAGTAATATATTACGGAAGTTATTATCGCTGAGATTTTGTTGGGACCCGATCCTCACACATGGTTAGCTGGTAAAAATAAAATTGCCGTGTTGTAACGCGCAATGGTCGCTGAGAAAATCAGCGATCCAAGAAACTATCTAAGTACTCGTGCCGTGAACGTTTTTGTTTTCCTTTTCTGCACGGTTAATTTAAACTCTTACCCACCGTTTTAATTTTTGTTACACTCGAGCTGTTCCAGTAGGCTCGCCTTGAAGATAAAATTATTTACTATTTCATTGCTCCAATTATTAGCGTTAGCACTTTAGTCGAATCTAATTAACCTAATATTTCATGTTATACTATTCATTAAGTGTATGTGTACACAACGTATGCATTCATATCGTACGTATTTTTTCCTCAAAAAGTAGAATAAATTTATGAATAATAGATTGCGCGAGACCCGTTTTGTGGGGAAGTGTTATTCAGTTTTATATTTACCATCTTATAAAATAAAATTACCAATTTTGATTATTAACCGAGTACATTGGAATTAACTAGTGAAAGTTACAATTTTCAAAAAAATTCGAAAGTTACAAAAAAAAAGTTGTTTAGAAAAGTTGTCAGCATAAAGGGGTGTTCATATGTGCCGTTTATTTTGAAAGTGGCTTAAGTCCATTTATGCTCGAATCGAGATATTGAAGGGTTTGCGTTGGATTAAATTCAAAAATATGGGTAACAGATAACATAATAGAATAATGTTTTTGGGTTTCTAAAGGTGTCAAATTTATCATCCCAATTAGCATAATTAACATTATTGAAGAAATAATATGTTTTTGATGGCTATAAATGGACTTACGCCATTTTCAATTCTTATGAAAGCACAAGTCCATAGGAAAAGTAAATTTCCCTTAAAATTAAAATAAATGTATACACTTTTATGTTATAAAATTTTTTAGCCTTTTAAAAATCGCATTTTCTGTGGACAGGCACTGTTCCGTTGTTTAAAACAAAGTCATTGCACATTGACAATTCAACTGTTACTTTGATAATTAAACATAAAGCTGGGATCTCATAAAATATTATTGCATAATTATTTACAATATCCATTCGAAACTCTCACAATGGGACTTACGCCACTTTCAAAATAAACAGCTCATATTATATTTCATTGGAGTACAAAAATTCTAAAACTAACTAGATACAAATTAAGTGATTACTATGGCTGAAATTTGTCTATTCACATGTTTTAATTGTTTAGTACTCGAAGAAACGAGTACTGTGCGAAAAGCGTTTCTGTTCGAATTATCATTTTAGGTCGTGAGGTATCGCTGTTACGCAAATTTCTACCGAAATGAAATATGGTACTTAATGCGATAAAACAGAGATACGCGTTAGCGTGCAATTCGAGTGAATTGTTCTTTCGCCGTTTGCTTAGTAAAGACTGATATCGTGCTCGTGCAAGCAAATATTTTCGTACCATTGGGTATCATAAACCTCTTTCAAAGATGTACAATCGTACAGCTTTGTTATTGAAAATGGTCGCGTGAAAATGATTGCAACATATGATACGAAATGTTTCTCAACTCGAAATCTCCGCGCAGAATATCATAGAATCCACACAACCGCTCATAAATATTATTTCTTTTGTTTGAACGATTCATGTTCTCCGTTGTGGGGTATAAAATACGCGTGCAAAGCTTGAACTTTCAGTTAAAATTAATCCGTACGATCGAAGAGACACGGAGGTTCAGCAAGGCACAAGAAACTGAAATAGGCAAAATATAAACAATTTTTTAATTATTAGAATTGTCTTTGGTTTTCCATTTTTGTATATTTTAGAATATTCTTTGGAGATTTATGATAACTACCATTCATACCTGAGAACGCGTTCTAACGATTAAACTTTGTTATTCTTTCGAATGGTTCATTACAATAACTTCTTAACGATAGAACTGCCAAATGAGTCAAAACGATTGGACCGTAATTGTTTCTTTCGCAATTACTGAAATTATAAAAATGTTTTCATCGGAAATTTTTGGATAGACTTCTTTAATAGAGCATATGTTAAAATAATAATTATATGAATTTTGAATAAGTACAGTCTCGTTATTATTACAAAGCAATGTAATGCTAAAATTGTCAATAATTTCACTCGAATCCGTCCCTCAGCATGAACACGGTTTGTGATTTTGTTTTTTTATGGAACTATTTAAAAAGTCGTATCTACGCCCATAAACTTCGTACAATATAAAAGTTGAAGAATAATATTCAACCTGAAATTTTACATGCAGTTATGGCAAGTACACTAGGATGGGCCCGCATTTGCCATCGAGAAAACGACGGTTACTTGTGGAATGTTGTATGTCATAAATAGTGAGAAAAAATATATACGAATAGTATTTTATTATTAAGATAGAAATCGAATAAAAATGGTTTTTGTAAAAGATAATAACATTTTATATCCTTTAGTCTTTTTGAGGCAATCTAAATAAACCAAACAATACCGATTGAAAATATTTGATTATTTGAAATACTAGCAGGTTGGAAAAAACTATATTTCTTGGTTTAATAGTCTCGTGTCTCGCATTATCTTTGTTCTGTCTTAAAATTACCTATTACAATCTTTTCATGTAGCAAGTATTAATGTCATAGTAAGACTTAATAATGTACAATTACTAACAGCAAAAGTCACAATAAATCGTCACGGGTATAGGTATCTCTGCAATTTTTATAGGAAAATGAATCGCTTTGATTATTACATACATCTGGCATTAAACAATGATAAAGGCTAATTGTAATTAATTATTAATATTCTCATGTGGTTTAAATTTCACATGAACAACACACAGGATAAGGACAGAAAAACTGATGTTTGTACAACATGAAATATTGCAATCGTTAGAGAAACAGTAAAAACATTGAAACGCAGAGGAATCCGACCTCCAAGGTCGTTAAGAACCAACTGTATTTACTCAAGCATTATCGACGAATGTAGTCCCCTAATGAGCTCATAAATTTATCGCTGATGTTTTTAGGAGAAACATTTCCCGCAGCGATATTCAATTATGAAATTCGATGAACCACTCAAATATCTAAACACATAACCTCAGTGTTGTCGATAGTTCGTTTATTTGCATAAGAAATCTTTTAAATAATCGCTCGAAGTTAATAGAAGCTATGAATAGAGAAACGAACACTTCAAGTTCACTTACATGTAATGACACGAAACTATTCTGACTCTTTAAATCTAAATCTAGAAAATAATCTTAACACGAGAACTACCAAAACAAGACATTTAGACTAGTCCCTAGATTTTTCATTCGCAATTATTCAAGTTAGAAATATATTTCCATAAAAAATTTACGAATGTACTTCATTTAGCATACTTCTCACGGCGAGGCTAGCAATTCAGGGGACTTCAGGAAGCTACCTTTTATCAACCCCATTTTGCCGATTTTCGCGATTTTCACCAGCCCCGAAATTTCAAAGTCGCGCCACGGCTACAATTCGATTCCGATCGACCTGAAAATTGCCATACACTCTGACCGCGCGTCTAGAACCGTGTAGCCACAATTACAAAAGAATCGGAGACCTAAAGATTTTTCACGATTTTAAGAAGGGGTATACCTTCAATATTTAGCTATTTTGTGGCAATATTTGGCAAATCTTTGAAGTCGTGCCACGACCAAACTATTAGAGCTATCTACATGAATCCAACGGGAAAATCTTCCTCAAACCTTCCTCTTTAAGAAGAGCCCTCATTTTTTAGACTAACGTTTCAGGGGACTTCAGGAAGCTACCTTTTATCAACCTCATTTTTCCCATTTTCGCCATTGATCGCCCCGAAATTTTAAAGTCGCGCCACAGCTGCAATTCGATTCCGATCGAGCTAAAATTTGGCATACACTCGTCCTACCCATCTAGAAACGTGTAACCAAAATTACAGAAGAATCGGAGACCTAATGATTTTTCGCGATTTTAAGAAGGGGTATACCTTCAATATTTAGCGATTTTGTGGCAATATTTGACAACTCTTTGAAGTCGTGCCACGACCAAACTATTAGAGCTATCTACATGAATCCAACGGGAAAATCTTCCTCGAACCTTCCTCTTTAAGAAGAGCCCTCATTTTTTAGACTAACGTTTCAGGGGACTTCAGGAAGCTACCTTTTATC
>CM052098.1:4855251-4865329 GCA_028453745.1 Agapostemon virescens
TATTTAAAGCGTTTTATTTCACGATTGATCTACACCAATTTTGTGTTTGATTCCGAAAGGACTGTATCGGACACTGTTTTATATTTAAAGTGTTTTATTTCGCGACTGATCTACACAAATTTTGTGTTTGATTTCGACAGTATTGAATCAGACACTGTCCTGTATTTAAAGCGTTTTATTTCACGATTGATCTACACCAATTTTGTGTTTGATTCCGAAAGGACTGAATCGGACACTGTTGTATATTTAAAGTGTTTTATTTCGCGACTGATCTACACAAATTTTGTGTTTGATTCTGAAAGGACTGAATCGGACACTGTTTTATATTTAAAGTGTTTTATTTCGCGACTGATCTCCTACACAAATTTTGTGTTTGATTTCGACAGGATTGAATCAGACACTGTCCTGTATTTAAAGCGTTTTATTTCACGATTGATCTACACAAATTTTGTGTTCGATTCCGAAAGGATTTAAGCAAAGACTGTTTCGTATTTGAAGCGTTTTATTTCGCATCTGATCTACACCAATTTTGTGTTTGATTCCGAAAGGACTGAATCGGACACTGTTTTGTATGTAACGTATGTTCACAAAAACAATTAACTAGAACACAACGTGTAGACTGACCTCACGATGTTTCGATCGAAGGTTTGGTTCTGTATGGAATTTGAATACTTAATGACTTCGTTTTGGGTTTGTACCCCTACATATATTTTAGGAGCTAAGAATAAGAAGAAGGAACACGGATGATTACCCCGGTGAAATCACGTGGAGTGTGAGTAACGCGGATGCGTAACTCCTGAGCTAAAGAATTTGCCTCGAAAACAACTGACTCACTATGGACATAGCTATCTAGCCCTTGCTAATGAGATTTACCATGCAACACATTATTTATTGTACAAATTAATAAAAATTGAATCCAGCATTTTAACCCCTTACACTATAACATCGTGTCAGACTCGTGATAATGATTTTGAATAGAATCAAATGAAAACATATATAATTTATTTCTTTGAACCAGTTAACTGTGGCGGCCCCTCTTTTCAAGGCACGTACCTATGTGTGTCGCGGAAATCAAGAGCATACGGAAATGCATGAATCCATCTCAAATTATTTATACTTTTCATTTCGTCTTGATATCCAAATATTCTAGACATATTGAAATTTACAAATACATTTTAGTTTTCGCCAGAATTACACAATTTAGATATCAAATTGTAACAAAATTTTACTCATGACGGATATAATCGTCATGACATAAAATTCTGCCACATCTCCATGACGGATATAGTCGTCAAACACACTTAACTGGTTGAAACAAAGTAGAATTCTATTTTGTTGTTATCAATATATAGACACTGGAGAACACGTAGGCATAAAACAGATATAAACTCTTTTCCTTTTTGGCGAGGTTATGTACGTCAAAAATATTTTGCGTACGGTAACAGTAAAATAAATTTTATTTGTTTATTTGCGGTTTACTTGTTTCGTTCGGATAAGCGAGATTCCATCGAACCAATTTTATTAGCAATCTGATCGAGTGTCACTGGCACAGCAGTACCAATGGTAACAGAGAATCCGAATATCTGAATGCGAAGGTGCACAACGGAGAAGAAGAAGAAGAAGAAAAAGAAGAAGAAGAAGAAGAGCAGTCTTCTAAGAAGATCAGGGCACAAACGCGAGCGCTGCAAAGAAAACACAAACGCGGAATGTTTACCACACACGAATCCAAGAATCCAGATTACCCTGATACCACGGATTCCTACGTGGGGGGGGGGGGGGATAGAAAAAGAAAAAAGAATTCTATCCAACAAATTTCCCCGCTATTACACAACGACCCTATCGTTATCTCGGGATTATTTTCTTATCTAACCCTTCGCAATTTCCGCATCGCGAAACACCTCGAAGGAAAACGCTTTCTTCTGCCGACTGCATTTTTCCGGCACGGTAATCGCCAGGTTTTACGTCGTACCGTTTTATTGGATGCACGGGCACACGCGTAGATGCACACTATTGCGCGCGCGTTCGCACACCTGGCTACAGACACGTTTGAAAAGGGTCTACCCGGCGGAAAGTATCTACCATGGGATTCGCTTTAAATGTCCGCCATTGACTGTTGTATCGTACCTTTCGACGGAACCGAATTCTATATTTGATCGGTACGCTTTCTCAATGTCACGGAACTCAGACGGTCGACACAGTGATAAAAATGACCACTGAGCTTCGACCGACAACGGTAACATTTCCAGTTCGATGTTTCAGGTGTTATCGTATCGGTATGGTTCGATAAGTTTTCCTGTTGCCTTACATCGGGAGTTCAGATAAGTCTCCATCGTTTGTCATATTAAATTGGGCATTTATTGCGAACAGAACGGTACCCTTATGTTTTATTCAAGGTATTGAAAATTTAATTAGCGGAGCACCGCAAGGAACACGTCAATATCGGCGTGTCATTCAACCGTTGATAAAGCTAGACCACGAACGACGTTTACAATAGGTTATTGTATTCGTCTTGTAAAATAAAGATTTTATTTTCCATTTGATCTAGTCAAATTTTTATGCAACATACTGTAATGTATATTAAACGATCAGTTGTTAATAAAAACGTCGTCGCAACTGTACACTTTTACCATTATTAGTTTATTATCCATTCCAAAGGTATGTTTAAAAATTAAGTGTGGAATATTCAATGAATTTTATTGGTTTTAGCAATGACGTATCTGATAATTTTACGAATATCGGCAGCAAGTATTAACCATCGGTCGTATCTTTCACTCGTAAAGTAGAAACAATGGAATTGAACCGGGTTGATATGCTTTTGTTTCCCAGCGTGGTTGTACTCCGGAAGAGTGCGATTATTTTAAACAGATTTAGCAGTAGACAAAAGAAAATAAATTTCAGTTCACATGCGTCTAATAACTTGAAGAAGAACGATTATTTAAGTTGTTTTACCTTTTGCTGGTTCAAGATACCGAAGTTCGTAATATTATATAATGTTTACACTTGTTTAAGTGTAATTTAAATTATACAGTAATTTGTTATATTTTGCTTATTCTACGAAGTACTATTTTATATCTTTTTAATGTTTTTGGTAAGAATTAAGTGTAATTCGTATTTTTATTAAGAAATTACTTATTCTTCGAACTGACTTATCCAACTTCATTTACTTCAGAAAATTGTAAATCTAAAAACCAAAGCATGTGCTTGCTTAGAACTTCGTGAAAATGGATTCGACTTTTTTGTAGGATAATAACGAAGAATTAATAATAAATATCATTCTTTTAAAGAATAATTTCCGTACAGTGATATACAGATGCCATTGTGTTAGACAAATACAAAATAAAAACTATTTTTACGGCTTTCTTGTTTCGAAATACTATTTCTTAAAAGATTGTTCGAGTATTTGACAAAATTAAAATCTACAGGTACATATTTTATGAACTTGAAGAAATATAACACTTTCCCGCGCACGTAATCTTATGTTATCGTGCAAGAATGCATTGCATTTGTTTTCCAACTCAGGTTTTGTTTTTTTTGTATTTTTTTAGGAATGTGGGTTATTTAGATTAAATGTATAATGGTTTAAAGAAATTGAGTGTAATTATACGTTAATGATTTCCAACACGGGAATATATAAGATATTTACATATGTAAAGCGTGAAAATGTAATTATGCAGGTAACGAAGTTGCCTCGGCAATTACAAGCTTCACGATACGTAGTTAAAGCCGTAAAATCCATCAACGCGTAATCTTATTCGTCGTGATCTGCACTGGATATACTAAAAATGTTATGCAAGTAGAAATACTAAAATTTATTCTAATTGGAAAAATTCGAGATAATCGTCTAACGATAGACCTTAAATGCTGTTTTCAAATTGTATGCACTAAAATTATTTAAAAAAGACGTACATATTACAGAAACATTATCACAAGGCTTCATTTGATCTATCAGGAACAATAAAAAGAGATGATAATATAAAAATATATGAAATCTAATGTTTGCAGAAAAGGAAGCAAGATAAAATATTTTAGCATCTGACCTGTGATTTTGATACGTTTTCGTGTTGAAAACACATCCACTATTTTCTTCTTGTTTACGAGGTTTAATAACGGTTTTAAGAAACATAAAAACTATAATTCGATAGCGATTAACACGTATCAGAGTTATAAAACATAATATTATATACAATTCATAAAAAATTAAAAAATAATCGTACAGTCTTGGTAGATTTGTCTGAAATAGAAAAACAGAAACGGGTAAGCAAACCCTTTCACTGATGCAAAGTTGCAATTTTCTATTGAAACTTAACCGAGGATGAAGCGGAAATTGAGACAAAATAGTTCCGCGTTTAACGAGTTAAATAAAGAAAATATAAACTAAAAAACAATGTTACTCGTTAATTTTATGATTTCTTGTAAATCTTGCGATGATTTTAAAATTACAAAACGAAGCATGAAATTTTACGTTTCAATGTGATGTTCCTGATTCGGAAGACCGCAGATGAATACCGAGAAGGCTGTTGTGTGTCTTTTATGCAACGTGAATTACAACGAAAATAATAGATGAGAGAACTGGGTGCAGTATTTCATGTGTGAAATGTGGGTGCGCTATGGATGTGTTAGTTACCACTCTGCAATTTATACCTACGACCGCTGCAAGGAAATTATAAGACTTGGAATACCCAAGAGGAGATTACACGTGAAAATCAATTAATTATTTCTCTACTTACTTAACAATTGTATAAGTTGAAATTCTGATCGAAACAGTGCTATTCAAGATTATTTGCATCGTCACATAATTCTTACCGTTTATCATTTTTCATATTTCATTTTCAACGCGTGTTATTAACCTCTTAGGCACGGTTGAATTTTGTACGGGGCAGTTAGTATAACTAAATTATAATTCTTCTTAAAGATATGATGCATATACTTTAGCTTTAATAATTTTGGAACGAGGCTTTTCATAACTAAATTGTAATTTTTCTAAAAGATACGATGCACACACTTTAAGATTAATAATTTACTGTAATAATTAATAATAGAATTCTTGATTACTTTAAGTCATTTATAGGACATTCAGTTAATTCTGAAAATGGTCTAAGACAGTTCAATCGTTAAAAATAACATCACACAAAATTTCATATTCATAATGAATTTCCATTAACGAAGAGTAATAATAAAATTATAAATTAAAATGTCGCATAATGTAAAAATATTTTTTAATTTATTCAAATGCAATTCATTAAATATCTCGAAACAAGAAATATATGACTCGGACCACTTTCATAATTATGGGCACAATATGTTGAAGAACTTTTCAATTCTTACGGATAAATTTCTCGGGACATATGGCCCCTAATTTCGGGACACTGTGTGTATTCCCGAAATAATCAAAGCGCCACGCCGGGGTTTCTCGGCCGAAGGCACGGTTCGGGGCCGAAAAGATTCACTTTTAAAAATACACCCGGCTCGCGGCAGGAAACCGAAGTTCTCCATCCACGTACATAGGTCGGTGTCGAAACCGGAAAGGAGCCTGTCGAGTACAAATATTTGCATTCGCGTCGAATCAAATAAGATAGTCGGCTATTATGTTAATAAAGGCGAGCTCTGCCGAGGAAGCTGAAATTTCGTAACTATTGTAATTTTACGCGGTGATGATACAATCGCCTTTCTGCGGAAAGGGACTCGCCTAACGTTCTCCGCGATCATTCTATCAATACGATCACAATGACGTCTCGTTTAAATTGTGAAATGCATCAGAGATGTCTAGCGTTTCCGAGATGCAAACTCTGCGGAACAGTAGCACAGAATCATTGCTAACCGCGAAATACAAATTAGCTGGTATTACTTGATAATACAAAAGTAATTTAAGGTGCTTCGGTGATCGAAATAATGGTCGACGTGTTTCTAATTTAGTAATATTAACCCTTTGCATTCGTAACAATTCCATTTCAAAATCGAAACAATATTTTTACTTGCAACAGCTGCATTGTACATGGTTCATTTCCTTTCGTGCATAGAAAATTAATTACTAATATTCCTATTTAAAACATGAAAATTTATATCGATTTCTTAACTGTAAACCTCTAGCAATGTTATATCGTTAGATAACAATAATAGTCATTTAAATAATGGTACGGCAATTTTTAGTGGCACCATTCGAGTGTTAAAGGTTAACGTATATCAGTTACTATTGTTTTAATATTTTGCATACATTATTTTTAGAGCATATGAATTTACAGTTTAATAATGGTAAAAGTAATCGAGCATTCACATTCGTGAAGTATTATTAAACTGAGTCAGTGTATTCTTGTCAAGAAAACGATTTCAGATGTGAAATTTGATAAAATTTCAATTACAGGAATGAAGACAGTTGAAGATAGTTACAAGAGAGTGTGAAAAGTTTGAAATAATATGTCAACGTTAAAAATAAATAAATACGTATATAAGATTGCAATCAGATCTGAAGAGATTACATTGTAGTTTAACTAAATGGATGAATTTATTAATTGTTCTAATGGGCGAATATCTTTGGCACGAAAATTTGTAATAACATTTCAAATATAGTACTTTGACAATTTCCGAAAAATTCCTTTACGTAACATTATCAGAGAGATTGGAAAGCTTTTAACCGTATCTTACATCAGACGAAACGGTTAAGAGGTATTTATACGAATATCCGAATTGATTTCCGGAGAGATTTCAACAGCATTTGCGTAACGCATCATGTGTATCTCTGGTGTTGAATCTCGGTTACTGCAATTAGACTTTATCAGCCAGAATTACGTGTTCGAATCAAGGATTAAAATTGATGAATCACCACCCGTTACGGCTGCGGCGTTATCTAGGAAGCGTTACTGCCTCAATTTCTTTCGAGATACGGTCAGATGGACTGAATGTCCAAGCAGTCCGAGCAAAGACTACATTCTGTTCTCGAATAAACGTGCTCAACATCGTCAACACAGGCTGGAATATGTTTCGCATCGAGAAACAAGATTCTACAAAACATTTTACTTATAAATAAGTTAGAAACAAGGCTATAGAAAATCATATTTATCCCCTTGCCCTGCGAATTATTTCACGGTTGCAGTGATCAAAATTCCTTTATAGTTCATAATTTGCTAAAAGAAAAATTTGCAACTATTGTACGCCTACATGTTTTACGATGGACGTGCATTAACAACAACCAAATAGAATGTCATATTGATTTAAGGAAGATTAATAACATATATATTTATTATACTCTGTTTAAAATCTACGTCACGAGTCTGACGCGATGTTGTAAAACAAGAGGTTAATCATCGACAAATTTTCAGGAATCGTAAATGAAATGTTAAATTCGTTAAAAGGAAAGTTTATAACTATTGTATGTCTACGTGTTCGCCAATGAATGTGTATTGGCAGCAACCAAATAGAATATCATATTAATTTCAGGAAGATTAATAACATATATATTGATTAGACTCTGTTTAAAATCTACGTCACGAGTCTAACGCGATGTTGTAAAACAAGGGGTTAATCATCGACAAATTTTAAAAAATCGTAAATGTAATGTTAAATTCTTTAAAAAGAAAGTTTATAACTATTGCATGTCTATGTGTTCGCCAATGGGTGTGTATTGGCAGCAACCAAATAGAATATCATATTAATTTCAGGAAGATTAATAACATATATATTTATTAGACTCTGTTTAAAATCTACGTCACGAGACTAACGCGATGTTGTAAAACAAGAGGTTAATCATCGAGAAATTTTCAAGAACCGTAAATGTAATGTTAAATTCGTTAAAAGGAAGGTTTATAACTATTGTATGTCTACGTGTTCGCCAATGAATGTGTATTGGCAGCAACCAAATAGAATATCATATTAATTTCAGGAAGATTAATAACATGTATATTTATTATACTTTGTTTAAAATCTACGTCACGAGTCTGACGCGATGTTGTAAAACAAGGGGTTAATCATCGACAAATTTTCAGGAATCGTAAATGAAATGTTAAATTCATTAAAAGGAAAGTTTATAACTATTGTATGTCTACGTGTTCGCCAATGAATGTGTATTGGCAGCAACCAAATAGACTATCATATTGATTTAAGGAAGATTAATAACATATATATTTATTATACTCTGTTTAAAATCTATGTCACGAGACTGACGCGATTAACAAAGAGTTAATCATCGAGAAATTTTCAAGAACCGTAAATGTAATGTTAAATTCTTTAAAAAGAAAGTTTATAACTATTGTATGTCTACGTGTTCGTCAATGGATGTGTATTGGCAGCAACAAAGTAGAATATCATATTGATTTATGGAAGATTAATAACATATATATTTATTATACTCTGTTTAAAATCTACGTCACGAGACTAACGCGATGTTGTAAAACAAGAGGTTAATCATCGACAAATTTTCAGGAATCGTAAATGAAATGTTAAATTCGTTAAAAGGAAAGTTTATAACTATTGTATGTCTATGTGTTCGCCAATGGATGTGTATTGGCAGCAACCAAATAGAATGTTATTTAAATTTAAAGGAAATTAATAACATACATATTTATTAGACTCTGTCCAAATTGAATATTATTTCGATGTAAGGGAAATTTTTAACATATACCAGTCTGACACAATGTTGTAGGGTTGAATTATGAGTAAGAGGTTGACGTATGATTAAACTTTAGAAAAATGTACTTTTTTTAAAAATGACTGGCCAATGAGAGGGAAGCGCGCGAACTAGCACGTGCTCGGTCGAGCGCGCTCAAACTGTCCGCCGGCCAGACGCGCGATCAGAAGTGAAAGAACAAGTCAGAGAGCGCGAACTTTCCGAATTTTTTTTACTACGCGACCATAATAATTTTAAGAAAAACGCTGTTCATTCTTATTTCAGAATGTCTAAAGAACAATTACTAATTTTTTAGACCCGAAATAATAAACAATTTAGCCGTGTCAGCCGTTTTAATCTTCTGGTATGCATGACATCTCACGCGTTAAACGTGAAATTTTTATACGGTACGTACTGTGAAGATAAACAATAAGTAACCCCGTCGAAATACGTAAACGATATTTTAATTTAAATAATTCTGTGTCCGAACAGAATTCAATCATTCAATCATCAATTAATCGCGTTAAAGAACATGCAGGATAAGTGTGTTTAAGAATTTTTAAAAAGTGTCATTAACAGTAAACTCACCCATTCAGTTGTAAATGTGGACAGCCGGACAGTGCGTTGACCCCTTACAGTGTATGCTGAACTGATCAGCTGATTCCTATTCGATGGCGACGAATGTAGGTTGTAGACGAAGGCAGGTTATCCCAATGTTCACTTTCATTGCACTATCACTAAACACTGATACCACAACTTATTTAATAATATTTAAGACGATGTTAATATAAATATTTTTATTGTTAAAACACAATGCCTAAAACACACGTTTCACACGTTTTCTCCAATCCGTTGTTCATACCGCACAAGAATATTGAAAAAAGATACGATAATGCAATAACGCGCTCGCGATATCCTTCCATCGGAAGGAACCGTGACAGACTGGCGCGATGGTCGTGTTCTCCTACAGGGAACGTGACGACAAGGTCGAGAAAATTTTGTGTTTACCCTCGAGAGTTTCAAATGTTTTCATTCGAACACGATACATTGTTCTCGACTGGGCATTGTTCCGAGTGCGTGCCACAAGCGACCGGGTCTCAAGGATGGGTCATAAATATGACAAAGTCTAGATTTTGGAGGCCGGTCGTTTGAAAGTCCTCACAGGCGACGACTTACTCCGAAAACGGTTCTATTGACAGGTATGTATTTTCCTTTCCTGATTTTCAGGACAAGGAATTTCTCTGTCCTCTTTCAGTTCGTTTTACAATTGCATAGTTTGCATTATAATATTTTATATATATATACATACATAATTATAAATTATTAACCCTTTGCACTCGAAGCAATTCTACTCCAAAATCGAAACAATATTTTTATCTATAAAAGCTCCACTGTAGATAGTTTATTTCCTTTCGTTCATACGAAATTAATTGCTATGACTCGTATTTAGAATTTTCACATTTTTATCAATTTCTCAACTGC
>CM052098.1:4874670-4894038 GCA_028453745.1 Agapostemon virescens
ATCGATCTCTTTGACAAGAATATTTTGCTTTGTACAAGTTTCGAATACCCATAGAACATCCATTTTATGTTCAGTTGTGAAGAAGTTGATTGTTAATTTCTTAAGCCTTATGCTTTATCTCTGGAATATTATGACACGTTTTCAAGACAATGTTACGAATGTTTAAATGTCTTTGGAATATCGATCTCTTTGACAAGAATATTTTGCTTTGTACAAGTTTCGAATATCCATAGAACATCCATTTTATGTTCGATCGTTGTGAACAAGTTGAATGTTAACCCTCTATTGGCCTGTGTAACTTTCAGGTGACATTTTAATTTATCGACATTTTACCAAATAATTATAGATTTTTTCATGAGATGGCGCGTAAATCATAATTCTATAACGTTGCCAAGACAACCAATATTAATATTTATGACCGTTGCTAGGCTCGTCAATCTGAAATAACAAAACGAATGCTGTGCAAACTGTCTGCAGTAAAACTAAGCGAAACAATTATTATCCGAAAATACAGTTACACTTTATAACCTTATATTAGATAGTCGGAGAAGTATTGAGAGATTTTTGTCATTTCTTGATTAAGTGTTTCTTTTATTCAAAATTAATTCTACTCAAGTATATGTTGGCCATTATTATCTCCTTCTGCCATTTTTAGAGTAAAGACATAATCCCACCAGAATAAAACTTCTGTGGTGTATCGGTTAAAAACTTCGTCAAATGATTTTCGCAGTCCTTTTTTGAATCGATCTTTTTACCATCAAGGTAGTTTTGCAGAGATCGAAACAAACGACAATCTGATGAGAGATTTAAGGCTTTCACGGCCCGGCATCGTGCAATTATTATTGTTGAAGCTTTCGGGTGTAAGCTTCAACAATAATAATTGTAGAATAACCATAATGGTGACGGAAGTTTACTATGACCCAGTTTCGTTATGAAACAAATAAATGTAAAATAAAATACGAACATATTCTCGCACATGATACACGCGCTGCTATAACATACAATTTGCTTTTACTTTACAGAATCAAGACAAATGGCTCGCTTCCACGTGACAAAAGACTCGGCTACAATTCGCCTTTCGAAAGCCCGAAAAGCCCATCGAAGACGCAGTCTCACTTTTCCTTCGATACGACCAAGCAAACGCATTCTACGTCGTACGAGAACGTGTGCGTGCAGAACTCAAAAGTGATTTTCCAAAACGGCAATTCGCCGAGCAATTGCCGGAATCCGACGAGCCAATCGGAGAACCAAACGACGACCGTGCAGAATCATCATCCGCAGTCGACCATGCCGAATAACAATCAAACGACGAAGTGGCCAAACGTTCTTGGCAACGGGGATTATAGTTTTTCCGGCTCGATCGCGCAAGTACGTAGCCCGGGCTACGAAAACACGGCAATCGACCATTCCGTATTAAACAATAACAATAACGGTTACGGTCAAGCCAACGACGGAGCAAAAGAAACGTCCGCCTACGGGACGATTCAGTTGAACGGAACCAGAATCATCTCGCAGCCGAATAACACCCGAACTTACGATAACTCGACGCCAACCAGCGGTAACGTTAGCTTGTACGAGAACGTGATGATCAGCTCGCCACAGAATAACAATCAAAATCATTCCATACCAAAGAAAAACAGTCAGACCTCGAATTCGTGCGAGATGATTGAGAACAAGCTGGCAATATCAAACGACGACCTTCTTGAAGCTATCGAACAGCTCTCGATGCTGTCGAAATCCAAAGAGATTTGTATGATTCCGAAGAAGAATAATTCGGAGAAGGACAATACAAAGTCGAATGAGGCTAAAGCTGATAAAGAAAGGAAGGAACTCGAGGAAGAGGACAGACGGAAGTACATAGAGTTCCTCCAAAATGAAAAATTACATATCCTTGGAAATATGGACGCGTTGAAGAGAAGCGTCGCGGATATAGAGATTCAGGAAGAGGAAATCAGTAGAGAGGTATGTTGCTTGAATGTGTTATATTCAGTTGTTCGGAAAGTAATTTCACTTTTTTTTTTTTTTTTATGAAAATGAAATGAATACTTTTACACATTACTTGACACACTACAAACTGCACGTCAAATATTTATGCAAATATTTTTCAAAGAACTATAAGCTCCCATAAGTTTCATCAAAATCTCCCAAAATTCCCATGTGAGTCTGTTTCAACCTGCTCAAACTTACTTCAACCTACTCTAATCTACTTGAATTGTTTCAAATCATTTTAATTTTATCTAATCTGCCGCATCCTAATCTAATTTCTAGACATGAAAAATAAATTTCTAAACTTTCCCCGTTATCATTAACCATTTCTCAATCCTGGTACAATTCTGTCTTTTGATTTTAAACTATGCAGTCTCAATTTAGTCACTGTTAACTACTATTCACCTGTCTATCCTGGCTTTGGCAATAAATTTAAGTTTGCGTTTAAAGGTACCAATACATTCCAGGCTAAATGTAGTTGTCAGAATGACTCTGGTCTCCTTATCAATGTTCGTCTCTGAGTAAATATTGGATCGACATTTTTGCAGTTTATGATAAGTTCCCTTCCTTCAACGTCATTCTTTGTCCAGTTACCTCTTGTCGTTGGTGCGTCGAACATGTCGTGACAATTTATATAATAATCAATTGTATCACTTTACTATTTAATATTCAAATATGAAAGAGATTACGCAACACTTGTTAGAAATAAGAATTCTCCAATTATGTTTAAAACAGGTAATTGAAAAGTAATGTCTACACGATTTCAAACTATGCTGTTTAGCCACTATGCACTCAGTAGCTTAACATTACAATTTTTCTATTTCCTCATAGTTTATCAAGGTAGATAAAAAGAAGTAACGAACACAAATTTTTCCGAACTTTCAACTCACTTTATAAACATTGTAAATGCACATGTTTGCATCGATGTTGCCTTATTTAGATATTTAGGTATTATTTAGGTTATTTAATTTATTAATTTATTTATTAGTTTATTGTATTTTATACTATAAGTCGCTGATAACTGTCGCGGTCTAGACAGAATGTTCATCAAAATTTTATTTAAATTAAATTTTTCATCCAGACCGTGTCAGTCACCGGTGACTGAGTAAATATTGGCACTTAACGTGTTAAAGATAGCAAAATCTGCATCTATAATGTGTACATTAAAGTTGTAAAATAACAAGTTAACAGAATTAATATTTAATTTTATTTAATTTAACTTACTTATTTATTTTACACGTAAGATATTTTATTTAACGTATTTATGCCATGAAAATGGCATTATTCTCGAGTGAAATAATTTTGTAGCATTAGTTTGTAAATGATTTTTGTAGAAGATGTTCGGACAAGAGTAAAATAAATTTTCTATTTTTCCGGTAGCTCGAGTTAGAAAAGGCGCTGTTATCCGCGGAATACGAATCGGAGTCCTTAAAACTTAGTCAGGATGAGGGCGAGAAGATTAAAGTGCAGATGCGAATAAACGAGCTCGAGAGACAAATGGCTGAAGATAATACAACGCAAGCAAATTTGCAAGCGGAAGCCAAGCAAAGGGTTCAAAGAGCTGAACAATCCTGCAGTCGTTTAGAGGAAGAACTAACGAACTGCACGGACGAAGACGTGCAATTAGATATTAGCAAGAAACTCACCACCCAGCAAGACATCTTGGAATCTGAAAGCAAAGCATTTGAGGACCTGGAATTCCATCATCTCGAGGAAGAGGCGAGCAAATTAGCAACCAGAGAAGAATTACAAAGGTAACATTGCTTTACTTAAAGTATGAAAATATTTTACAGCTGCTGCTTGGAAGCATGCAAAATGTTTCATTTTAAACTCCCACAGTAAATATCATCAAAAATATGTATGATACAAAACAATATTTCGCATGTGCCCATAATTATAAAAGTGGTCCAAGTCAAAATTAAAAAAGAAAAGAGTTTATCAGTTATTTCACACCACATTATTTTAAACTAAATTTATTAAATGTAATTTCTACGATTTTTAGAAATTTTACTAATTTTCACATTAATATTACTTTTGACACGATTGACAAAATACAGAACTGTCTGCATGAAAATTGTAGACTGAAATGTCACCTCTCAAATGCGCGTCAGTATGGTGCAATTTGGTTAGTGTTGTCCGATATATGACACCAAACAACATCTAGCGACAAAAATCTCTCAATACTTTTCCGACTATCCAAAATTTATCACATACAAAGATGACTATTTGTTTCTTTATAAATCTAACAATTTTCAAATACTCACAACTTGCATGATTTATATGCGGAACAAATAATTTTTAGATACTTAAGTGAGCTGACGACAAAGATTGAAACCAGAAAGGCCCGAATGAATCACTTGGAATCTCAAAGATCTGAAGCAAAGAACACAGCGACTAAAGACGCCAGAAGTCTCGAGAGACAGAAACTGGCGCATTTAAAGCGGTTAGAAGAAGTTAGTACACTCACAATTCCGTTTCAAATGTTTTCATTATACAAATAGTATTACGACATTATTTTATTAATTGTATAATTAATCAACGAACATAAAATAATTTACTTGAAAATATTGGCGAGTCTTTAAGAACTAGAACGACAGAGAATTAAACTATACCAATATACACTGCTTTATAATAATGACAAGTTTGCAATTATTCAAAGCTTCTTTAACTTTTATGTTAACACTTTACCTTTTCATACTCTTTATATTTCTTTATATTCTTTACATTTCTTTATATTCTTTATATTTCTTTATATTCTTTATAATTCTTTATATTCTTTATATATCTTTATATTTCTTTATATTCCTTCATATTATTTATATTCTTTATATTTCTTCATATTCTTTATATTTCTGCATACTCTTTATATTTTTTTATATTCTTTACATTTCTTTATATTTCTTCATATTCTTTATCTTTCTTTATATTCCTTCATATCCTTTATCTTTCGTTATATTCTTTCATATTCTTTATATTTCTTCATATTCTTTTTATTTCTTTCTATTCTTTATATTTCTTTATGTTCTTTATATTTCTACATATTCTTTATATTTCTTTATATTTATTTATATTTTTTATATTTCTGCATACTCTTTATATTTTTTTATATCCTTTACATTTCTTTATATTCTTTATATTTCTTCATATTCTTTATCTTTCGTTATATTCCTTCATATTCTTTATATTCTTTATATTTCTTTTTTTCTTTACATTTCTTTCTATTCTTTATATTTCTTTATATTTCTTCATATTCTTTATATTCTTTATATTTCTTCATATTCTTTATCTTTCTATATATTCCTTCATATTCTTTATATTTCTTCATATTCTTCATATTCTTTATAGTTCGTACTTGTTTTTCGTTTTTAAAATATTTATGGAACAACTGTATTTTTCTAATAAATATGAATTTTGTGATTTTGCTACAGGGTCGAAACCGAGTTAGAGCGATAAACGATGAATTAACGAAATTGGCACAGAATTCGTGCGAGAATTCTGAAGAGAAACGATCTCCGAGTAGAGAGGACTTTGACCGGATCTCAAGGGTTACCACAGACTCTCCTATTGTCAATAATCAGGGCAGCTTGGGAAGGAAGACTATCGAGTCCCTCAAGGAAATTGAGAGAAATCGACAGCTTCATTTAGCAAAACAAGGTAATATATTTCTGATGTGTCTATGTTAGTAGCCATATCGTAACATATCCTTTAGAGGTTTACAAACTTAAATGGCCATCATTTTTGGCCTAGACAGATACTTTCAATTTATATTTCCTTGTGTATCTACGACTATCCTTGAAACAATATTTTTCATTTCCGGTGGTTGACTTATTAAAATAAAATCGATAAAATGATTTTAAATTGGTGTTGGAAATTGTAAAAAAAATCTACATAGTATGGGACAGACGCTTTGAAACTATTTATAGTTATAGATTTTTACAAACCAATTCAACGTACACGTCAACATGTAATTTTTGATTGAACATTTCAATAGGCAACGTAAAACAGACGATTGGTATGTTGGTTTCGGATAAACATGAAATCTACTTATTTGAATAAATTTTACCCGAAAGACTATTAATCGAACAGGACCAGTTTTAGTGGATTATAAATGACGTTTGTTAAGAAATCTTAGATAACACTATGAGGGGATATTTTTCATTGAACGCATCATTTTTGGATAACTTTTAAACTTAATATATTTCAAAAATATACTATGTTTATTTATGCAGTTAATTCAAGTTATTTTATTCATCCAAAATGATAAAAATCAAGGATAATCTTGATCTATATGAATGTGACCTAATCGCTAAAATGAAACGAAACAGCTGAGAAAAGGCTATTATAAATATTGACATAATGTTAATACGGGCGATGAAGATGCATTTCAAATGTTTATAACTAGGTTAATTCTACAAATTCAAACGAATCCTTTTGTATACATATTTTGCATCACTTAAAGAAAATGCAAAAGGAAAGTACGATAATGTGCCTTCTTAACCAGTTAACTGTGGCGATCTGTTTTCAAAGCGCGCACTTATGTGTGTCGCGAAAATCTAGCCAGAACATACGGAGATGCATGAATCCATCTGAAATTATTTATACTTTTTATTTGTTCGTTTTACGTCGTCTTGGCCTCCAAATATTCTAGACATATTGAAATTTACGAATACATTTTAGTTTTCGCTAAAATTACAATTTAAATACCTAATGGTAACTAAATTTTTCGCATGACGAGTATACTCGTCATGACACAAAATACTGCCAATTCTCCATGACGAGTATACTCGTCACACACAGCTAACTGGTTAAAAGGGAAAATCAGAATATCCCCTTAATGTTGTTATGATAAATGAATAATGCAAAATAGCAATTTATGTATAAAATTCACAATAGCACCGTCGACACTAAACGGTTCTGGAATAAACGCTGTGCGACTTCACACAATCGTCTTGCCAGAAGATACATCATGTTCTCCATTTCGTGGCCAGATCCTTCGAGAATACCCTTATCACCCTACAGGTATCGTGAGGCACCATGACTTCAGAAAACAACAAAAGGGTATCGGACTCTGTATTTATCCACAAGACAACGCAACGTCGTCCGGTTGCTTGCCACATTCACTTTCATTAATCACTCTCGCCTAAACATCCCTTGTTTAGATACAGTGGCCCGTGTTAATATTCGGACACCATCATACTCGAGAAGTTTTTGCTGTGTACCTCCACTGTTAATGGACTTAAAGAATTCGTCGTTTTGTAATGATAAAAACATATTTATTTTAAACACTAGAAACATAGTTTTTATTTATTTAATTTGTACACATTGAAAGAAAAGATTACTGTTCGCCAAGGAATACATTTCCAAAGAAGAATTGTATGGAAGTATGGTGGAAAGATGTCATTTTTGCAGATCAAAGCAACTACAATATTTTTCAGTCTAACGAACACAATTTTATATGTCGTAAAGTCAATGAAGAGCTTCATACTAAAAATCTTAGACCCACCCTGAATCATGACGCAGAAAGTGTAATGATTTGGGGTTGTATCTCGGCTGCTAGAATAGGTGAATTAGTTTACATTGATGGAATTCTGAATAAGAATAAATATTTACATATTTTGAAACAAAATTTAACAAGAAGTACCACTGATATGAACATTTACCACAGTTTTAAATTTTACCAAGATAATGATCCGAAATACAAATCTAATACAAAA
Source organism: Agapostemon virescens (assembly GCA_028453745.1). Classification (NCBI taxonomy): domain Eukaryota; kingdom Metazoa; phylum Arthropoda; class Insecta; order Hymenoptera; family Halictidae; genus Agapostemon; species Agapostemon virescens. The sequence goes on from CM052098.1 coordinate 4,882,371, forward strand.
ATTTATTATATAATTGTCCAAAAGTATTGCAACCTCCTCCACAGTCACCGGATCTAAATTCAATCGAAAATTTATAAAATTATTTGAATCGTCGAATCGGAATATCACCAATAAGGTCGAAGGAAGAATTAAAATTACGATCGAGCGAAAAATGGTCACGCATTCCGCTAGAATATTTAAATTAATTTATTTCTAGTATGCCCAAGCGATTGAGCCATGTAATTACACAACAGGGTGATCCAACAAAGTACTAAAATCGATATCCTTTCATTAAAGTATATTTACATTTTTAAAATAATAAAAACTATGTTTCTAGTATTTAAAATATGTTTTTTATCATTACAAAATGACGAATTCTTTAACCCATTGACTACCAACTACGAGATATCTCGTAGTAAACGTCTGTACCAAAACTGCCAGCTACGAGATATCTCATAGTGGGTGCTGCAAGTTTAGATTGGCTACAAATGGCTATTTGAGTTAGGAACTATTAGAAAGGATGAATTAAAAATGTATATAGTGTAGAGAACATATTGATTATCAATTTTTATTATTAAAATTATTATTAAAACCATATATTGAATTAATTATATTAAAATAAAACCGTGGCACCCAGGGCAAGACGCGCTAAATTTGCGTGGCAGTCAATGGGTTAAGTCCATTAACAGTGAAGATATGCAGCAAGAACTTCTCGAGTATCATGGTGTCCGAATATTAACGCCGACCACTGTAGATGGATGACCGAATGCATTCATTCGCCACAGCCTGACGACATTTCTGCTTATTTGCAAGTTGTTAGTGTTGTTAGTGTTATTAGTGTCAAGCATCCTCATTCAAGATCACACGTAGGTGAATATCCTGTCATAAATCCTTGGAAAACCAAACGACGGCTCGCTATCTACCACTGATTTCTTTCAACCCTCGTACAATGAACCATTCTTATAACTATACGACCAACCATGTGTACAACTGTTTATTTATCCGTTTTTGGAAACGTATTTGCGAAGGTACTATTTTTGAACACGTTACTTTTCCTTTCGTCTCTCATGCAATAGCTGTCCATTTAATCTAGTCCTCGGAAACTGAGTAATTGTATATCGATTTTGATAATCACAGACAAAACATTTTGATGATCACAGATTTAATACTACATTTGTCCTTTTTATTCATTTCCTTACGTATTTTTTCATATCCTCATTCTTTTAAAATATTACTCCCAAGCAACAAAATTATTCTACCACTCGTATCACTTTCCTTCTCCCTTTTAGGAAAACGATTACTTTTGATTTTTGCACAATCAGTATTAATTCCTTTCTCTCCATATCAATGCATTGTTTTAATCTTTTTACTAATAATTTTTTTAATTTGATTATGCTTGGATATTATAAGAAATAAAAATTATTTTTTATTTAAAAATTTGTTTTTGAGATAACAGTTTGAAGTATACACGAAACAAAATCACCATTTATGATTGCATGAGTATTTTGTAAGAAAACGGTTTGATTTTGTTATCTCAAGAATGAATTAGTTTTCGAGCTACGTAACTGTGAAACATCATTGAAAAATATTACGATACTGTACGTTGATGTAACTAATTAAGCAACGATCTACGTACTGTATCTGTCGTTCGTATTAGCATTCAGCAGGTACATCTTATGCAAAATTAAAAACAAATCGATGCAGCAAGATCGTTATTCTTGATTTCCGTTTTACAGTTCAATTTTATTATGTAACAGTCTTTTGTGAATTAGTTTTGTTACAATCAGATAGATGCAGTTCGGCGATGAAGCAACTATTACCGCAACTCTTCTTTTTCTTTTTTATCTGCTTACTTGATTTTCTTTTTTGTCATTCACTTCATTAATTTAAACAATAATCTTAATTTATCTTATGCGTACCGGAATTTAAACTTCTTAACCCCTTGACGTACAAATAAAATGGAATTTGACGCGTCCGAAGGATACTATTTAACTGGCTCGACTGAACAATTGACGCCCTTGGCCACATATGTGGACGTTTAGTTTTTTTTATAATTATAGTTACTGTCAATAATAAATAGACCAAAGTTTTCACTATAGATAATTACAGACGTTAAATATTTTAAGTTTTAACCCTTTGCACTCCAAGCAATTTTAATTCCAAAGTCGATAGATTTCTTTGCCCTAAAATAATTCCATTGTACGTGGTTCATTTTCTCTCGTGCATATCAAATTTGTTAATATTAATCGTACATGCAACACTTCAATTTTTACCAACTTCTTAAATACAAACGTTGCAATGTAAACGTTGTTTTGAATAATAACCTGACGATTTTTAGTGTCGCCTCAGAGGAGCCATTGGAGGCGCTAAGGGTTAATAATTTGTAGAAAGGTAGCAAAGAAATTTCCTGTGGGTTTTTTATTTTATAAAAAATTACCAAACGTCCACGTGTGCTGCCAAGGGCGTGAAGAGGTTAAGTAACATTATAAAATAATAAATTAATAATTCTGTAAAGTATAATAGATTTCAAAGCATTTTAGAATATGGAAAGGAACCAGACATTTTTTACACTGCCAAGTTGTTTCGCTTCTTACATTATTTTCTGAACACAGGGCATCTCTTTTGCAGGATGTTCCTTTCTGTTAGTGGAAGGTATATGTTCTGGAAATTATGCCAAATGTTTTGCCTGTAATCGAGTTGAGTAATTAGAAAGTGACAAATTGTGTAGCATATCTTCTGCGATATTCGATCGAAAAACTACAATCGATTGCTTTGTTCAATTAGGAAACTTAGGATACAGAGATGAGCATTATAAATAAGCTATGTCAAGCATGTAGAACATTTTTTTATGTCCCTTGGTACTCTTCCGCATAAATGGGAAACATGAAAGAAGTTGCTCTTGCTTATCAACGCCAGAGACAGCTTCTGACGTCAAAGTCTACAATGGCACATGATATGGATGACGTCCAACAGACGTCATTGTATGCCAAGGGGTTAAACATGTAATTCAACAAAATCATTATTAAGAACACTCGCATTGTCACGTTTGTGTTGGAACGTTTGCTTACACTGGATCCAAAACGTATCTGAACATTACAAACTTAAAAATGTAAAAAGATTGCAGCTTCCACTGCAGAATAATACCTTAAAAGTTAATGTACATTCGATTGTAGTAGTTTAAACAATCATTGTAAAGAGGAGGCTTCGGTGGTCAAATCTATGACAGTTTCATTTACTTGAGAAGTTTTTGAAGGTTTTCGAAGGCGTTTGAATTTCCAGCATCCTTCAGAAAAATGGATCATTCATTTCATACTTGCTACATCATGTAAAAATATTTTGACCAAACTATCACAATTTAAACAACGAGTAGATTCAATTATGAGTAAAAATTTCTTAACGTTTTAGAGTCGTTTTAGTATCCCAGTTGTTGTATCATGTATAGGTATAAGATAGCAAAAGTAGCATGTTTGATCATTAAAATAGGTCCAGACTTATGGTTGTGTTATTTATTTTTACGAAATTATCGAGAAAATCTCGAGAATGGTAAATGTAGTGTTTCATACTTTTTGGATTCATTGTAGATGAAGGATTTAAATAAAATAGAGAACCTAACAGACCTTAAGTGATCAAAAATTGACCTTAGTGTATGGAAAATAAAGATTTTGTCTTTCGTTTGTTACAGGTAGTCAAGTAATTTCCGAGGAACGACGAAGGGTCGAAGAATTGAAACGGAGAGTACAGGATGAAGTTCGGTCACAATGGGAAGAAAGAAAAATGAACTGCACCTCGTTCAACAGCGTTGAATCAGGCGAAGAATCATCTAGTTATTCAACAGGGCCAACAGAAAGGTGAGTCAAGCTTTACTTTTTTACTCGGATGTAGCACTTGAAATCAGTAGTTATAGGTGTGAAAGTATTAATAATTTCTGTACTATTTATTTAATGTAACGTATAATAATATGTTTGAGAGCTATGAATTTTTGATAATAGGCTGAAATATATAGTTTCGAAATTGTGCAGAAGAATGCACAAGTACTATTACTAAATCAAATTAATTTATTTAGTGTAATGTATATAGCATTTGTGAGAGCTATGACTTTTCGATAGTAGGCTAAAATATATTTTCGAAACTGTGCAAGAGAAGTGAGAAGTGAGAACTGTGCACAGAATTTAATTAAACTGATCGCAAATTCCATATTTTTAGTTATCAAACTCATATAAGAATTGAACAACTGTCTACACATTTTTTAACGGTAGTATATACATACCTCATTTTACAGTTAGTAGGTAGTTATAATACTACCAGGGAATGGATTTACAAAATTATGAAATTTTGAGAGTATGTGGTGCATTTTTAAAAATATTAATAATATGCGAATCCTCTTTAACTGGTGAAATTGACCCTTGAAAATTTGACTATTTCCGATTTTCTTTTAATTGCACAAGCAAATGTTAATTTATACATTTATATCAGATGATAGGCCTTAATAAACTACCCCTACCCCTTATAGTTTGCGAGTTATAACGCAAAATATATTAAATATAATAATGCAGTGCAATATACAGTTAACTTTAAATTATAATCTATTTGAAAAATAAATAAAATCATGATAATAATATAATAATATTATTAGCTATTAAAGTATAGTTACCCCGTAAGTGTAGGATACTACTGTAGATTCATTCAACAATTTTCCACAAGAGCGTCATCACAGTCGCAGAGAATAATGCTCTGAATATTGTAACTACCGAACAGGACAATTGACATATGTAAACGGATCGATATGAATTTGATACACAAAGTGGTCGATCGTGTGTAGAACTAGATAAAACTTTGAAGAAACCGTATTTTTCTTTCGATAGGCTAAAACATAAAATAAAATACTTTTATCGTAGTAATCTACAAACATAAAATAAAATATTTGCATTTTGCATTAATTTTATTATTTGATTGGTTTAGTGTTAAGAAAAATTATCAGTGCATTCTTGATTGCAAGAATTAATTTATTTAGATTTTGTGCAATTTTTAGATACAGTGTGTGATGCAGTAAAAATATCTATTAAATCGATTTCTGTGAAGACAATCTTATAACGTTAGTAATTGTAAAATAGAAAATCTGCAAAGGGTCATTTAACCCGCTATGGTAGGTTCAATGTTAAATTCCAGTTGCTCAAAATTATAGCGCAAATATTAAAAATTATATTTTAAAAATACGTTTCTTTAATAACTACGTAAATTACGCGTTTTCTGGAAAGTTCTTCGATATTGGTCGATGAGAAGAAAGGCAACAGACATTAAAAGATACACGATTAATTCAGCCCATAGAGGGTTAAGATGAAAATGAATTTCTCAAAATGGCATATGCAAACGGTGTCGCGTCTAGCGATCGTGATCGTGTCGTTCTAATTTGTACTAGTATTTCACCAAAGTCTAGTGGTATACATGATGAACGGGTACGACGAAGCTTTCATACATAAAATCAATAAAAGTCTATAAAAATATGGAATCTATGATCGACAGCTCCCGGTAGTTCCAGTGTTATCGTTCGTCAAGCACACGATAAGCAGAGTCGCGCCTAGCACGGACGTTCCCAGAATCGTTTACCGATGTTCAACAAAACTATCCCCCGGGAATAAGAGTTTTCCCCTGGAACGACGTGGTCGAGTGGAAGGATAAAGTTCTGGGCGAAGTTTTATGGCAGGAGGTTGCTATTGTTATCCTGGGCCTTAGTTCTTTGACTTTAGATTCTTAACCCTTTCGTGAAGAGCGCCGGCTATAAACGGCAAAAAAATCTTCGTACAAAAGGGTTAAAGAGAAGCTTCATATTTTCAATAAACGCGGCCGTTTAGTTATAAAGTTAAGTTAAGTTATTCAATACCGAGGGGACATCATGCAGTGGAACTCTTATTTTTCCTGATGGACACTCCAAGATTCCTCGGTATTGAACAACTTTCGTCTGAAACATTTTTGCGTACAATCAATATTCTCGGAGATATTCGACCGTAAGGCTTTATAATTTCCACCCTGTACAGTCCTTCCTACACAGGGAAGGTGGTCCTTGGAGAATCTATTGAAATCATTAAAATTAGTCGGCACGCCACGTGCAAACGGGCAAAGTCTGACGGATTGAAAAATCCAACGCAGACCGCAAGATCGAGTGTCACCATAACGGCGGAACGCAAAGGAACGCGTAAAGCGAGAAAATCGCAATTTACGCCGTCGTATATAGAACAGTGTTAAATGCCTCTAGAGGCACGGTGCTCCCGGCGTTGACTCTTAATAGGCGTGTACGTACGGTACGAGGCGAGTCGCGTCCAGTCGGGTTCGGGTTTTTTCTTTCTCGCGATTAATGGAACGGCATGTGTGTAACCTAGGAGGAGGGATTCGTCACCGGCACGTCGTAAGTGTTGCGTAGACGCGTCTCTTTTATCGGGCAGTTTCGCGAAACTGGAATCCGCCGAGAGTAAAAGGTGTCGCAGCCTTGGTCGAAGCGAGAAAGTAGTTGACGGCCGAGCATGAGCTCTCATGCACGAGCGCGAGATCCGAAGGAAGCGTCCGAATCGTCGTCGACGATCGCAGATTGCCGGGCCGATTACGGGTGCCCGGCAATAAAACGCTTTTATCAGCCCAGTTCGTCGTTGCCTGGCCACGCTCGCGGTGGGTGGGGTGTTATCAGGCGATACCGTATCTGTTGCAGCTCTAGCTGCCTTTGCACGCGAGCCTCGCACATCGTTGACCGTCGCGCTCTAGTCTTCGATGAAAACGGTTCATCGCCACGCCACCGGAAACACCTGACCGGCACCCGCGAATATCCGCGATACTACCGATAAGATAACCCCTTGGTCGCTCTAAGTGTGCAACGTGTGCAAACGGATTTTCGCGTACCCGCGCCCGTCGTTCCGAGCGAGGTGTCCGCGGTCTGTTCGCAGGCTTTTCGATCCTCGTGTGTAAGCGCGGATGCTTTCAGCATCGTGCAACATATATACGGGGTGAGTTTGAAGTACGAAAACCGTAGTCTTCAGACGCATTCTGCTATGGACCAAGAGAAAATCCACAGAAATTCTTGTTGTTGCATAATATCGTTCTGTTTTGGCATTTGTTTGTTTCGAAACACAGTCTCGTCTGACTTGCCGTGAATAGTTTCCTTGATCACTGCTACGAACGTTTACGTTTCGAGAGTATAATGTCGAAACGCTTGAAAATTTAAAATATTGTTGATCGATGTATTAAGCCTTTGCACTCGAAGCTGTTTTACTTTAGAAAATCAAGGTATGTCTTCTGGTCTCGAAAATTTCACTCTACGTGATTTATTTCCTCTTATGCATATTCAGGTTTTAACTATTATTCGTCTTTATAATAGTGAAACTGTTATCACTTTCCTAGATGCAAGCATAGTGATGTAAAAATTGCCCCAGGGTTAACCCTTTGCACTCGAACCATGACTCTGAGAAGGGAACATATTCGTGTGAGATGCTTTTCGGAACGAATTATAGCAACTTTCTTGGTATTAATCCTCTGCACTCGAAGAAATTCCATTCCAAAATTGAAAGTATATTTTTAACTATTATAGTTCCATTATACATTAATTGACATTATTGACATGACATTAATTACTAATACTCGTACTTAGTAGATTAGTATGGATTTCTTAACTGCAAGCCTAGCAATGGAAAAGTTGTCTAAATAATAGTATAGCAATTTTTAGGGACGCTATTCGAGTGCTAAGGGTTAAGTAATATTTAAACAACAATTTTTTTCTTACTTTTGATTTATATACAAAGATGAAACTTTTTTTACTAAATTAATAATAATAATACTTAAATTATTAAGTTAATAATAATAAAATTTAAGTAACTTTCAATGTTGTCTTCAAGAATATAGTAAAACTGGGTACTTCGTGTTGATTTGATTAATTTCTGAAAAATTCGTTTTATGTTCGGTAATCGAATGGGATACGATGATAACTGATACCTTTATTCTATATGTAGGTTACATAATCATCTTGAACATAAACAGAGTTTCATCGTTTGATCGGAAATCAGATTGAGATCACAATCCTTCGATGTTATGCTCTTTGTCTTCTCATCAATGGACTCCCAATTCATAGTTTCTGTACTATGTTAGATACCTTCACCCCTTTCACTGTAATTTATTTTATGGTGGTTTTAACTTCTTTGTCATTTGTAATTTCTTAGAAAAATGATATAGAATTTTGTTGTTCAGAATACTTGTTACGAGCCTGAATTGATGTTATAATGCAAGAGGTTTAAAAACAACATTTTCATTGAAAACCTTTCGATATGAAATCGATTTATTTCAAGATGCAGTCACCTAAGTTATGATACTATACTAAAATTCTTACGATGGCATACACATGCAACCACGTTTATCAGTGGTTGGAATTCGGTGCCAAAAATTAAATTGCTAATTTGTGTCTGCTATTTCTGTTTATTTCATTATGAGCAAATTATTCAAATCATTTTTAACTTGTATTTTCAAGAATGTGAACCTTTAACACTAGAACTACCAAACCAGTCATTTTGACTGGTCCCTAGTTTCTTCTTTCACAATTATTGAAGTTATAAGAATATTTTTTGTTATAAGATATACTTCTTTAATAGCGTACATGTTACAATAAGAATTATACGAAGTTTTGATAAATACAGTATCGTTATTATTACAAAGCCATGTATATTGTTGGATTTTGGTAGTTCTAGCGTTAAATGGCAGATTTGTGTAACATCTTTCACGTCCGCTGTTAAGTTTCATCAATATAACGAACGATCAACGTAGCAGCACGTATCCATAGAAATCCGTTTTGATTTTTACTGTGATTCGTAAACAAACAATTCCAATGCGCCAATTAGCCAGAACATTATCAATATTCTAGAAGCACAAAAAGCACTTTTCAAATTACATTCCCGTTCTTCAAACTCATCGTGTGTATAAAAAAAGCATGCTAAAAAATTTACCCTTTGAATACGTGAAGCAGACGACCGAAGGAGGATACTACGAAAAATCGAGGGGATCTTGTGAATAATGAAGCGCAAGGCAAAGAGGACGCTGACGTCAGATTTAGAAAGTGACAAACGAAGAAGGAGACGAAGTTAGCGTGTCCGATTGCCGGAAAATCGTGGCACTGACCAGTGTCTTGCAAGAAAAACGTGAAACTTTGCCTGTAAAATATGCTCGCACGAATCGCGTTCAAATCTTTCATCGAGACGAATTTCGGACGATCAGTCGCAGCCAAAATCGTGCACCGTAAAATACGAATCTGTGGGAAAAACATGCTTCTTATACCAAAGAGGCTTATTTTGAAAATTTCGAATAATCTGATAATTTTGAAAAAGAAGAACATCGAATATAAACATTGTAAATCTATCTGTATTTATTGTGTACGCTAGTCGAAACAGAAGAACTTTTCTATCTTAACTTTCGGCACTCAAGTGGCGACTCTGAGTGCCTACGAAAAATGGCCACACTGTTATTTAAAACTATTGAGTTGTTCGGAAAGTAATTTCGTTATTTCTTTTTTTTTTGTGAAAATGAAAGACAATTTTCGTATAATGAACAAATATTTTATTAAATTATATATTGGCTATTCTGGTCCAATACCTTTTGCCATCTTTCTGGTAGTAGCATGATTCCACGCTCATAAAGTTTTTGGTCTTTGCTGGCAAAAAACAAGAATTATCAAAAATTGCAGAGAAAACAAACTTTAGTACACCTAAAATATCATTTAATCCTGAAACAAGAGAAATCAATGAAAAGATAAAAAGAAAGGCTCGAGTTTGCTTGACAATATTTAAACAAAGATTTTTAGTTTTGGAAAGAATAATAATCTCCAATAATTTCTGGCGGGAATGTTATTGCATGGCGTAAGCCATATGAAGGATTTTACATATAAAATATTAATTCGTCGATTAAACATAGAGGTAGGTAGGTAATTTAAAATTTATTATGGGCAATATGAATAAATGTAACCTTTAACAAAAATTTTAGTTCGTACAGTGGCTCACGGAAGTATTCGGACACTCTTTAAATATAAGTAACTTTTTCAAAATTGAACCAAACGACTTAACTTTTCCGGAGCAACTAGAAGCATCGATTTACTAAATGATATGCAAAAATAATTTCGAAATAATTCTATTTGGTAGAAATTACGTGGGAAAGTAGAAAAAACATTTTTTAAAACATCTTTATTTCAACTCGTAATGAAAATTTAAAATATGCGTTTTTCAGAACTGTGTTAGTTATACGCATGCTGAAAATTTCAGTGAAATCGATTGAAGCAGGAAAAAATGACACGCGTGGAAAGATGTAAGAATTTATGGAGTTTAAACTCTTACGCATTGTGCGTCACTATAGTGGCTTTCGCGGATGCCATCTTCTTGTACGACGCGCCATTATAGTGGCTTTCGCGGATACCATCTCTCTGAACGACTCAGTACTCAATTGTATTATTTATTATTCAAGTAAATTGTTATAGTCAACGTACGTGTATCATATCTTTAAGAAAAATTATAATTTTATGATCAGCATTATCCATCACACATTGCAGTGCTGTATTATTTACACGTAATTCGCGTTGAACCAGATGCGCCTTTCAAATTGGTCATACAATTCATAGCAATTCCAATATTCATAAAATTCATTTTGCATATCATTTATTAAATCGATGCACCTAATTGCTCAAGAAAAGTCAAGACGTTTGGTCCAATCTTGAAAAAGTTATTTAGGTTTGAAGAGTGTCCGAGTACCTTTTGTGAGCCACTGTAGACTAAATTGAAAGAAAGGCTTTTAGCTCAAACCTGGCTAATCAATAATTATTGACTGATTCAATACATTATTGAATTATAATTCAACGGAACGATTTTTCGTGCGAGATACTTTCAGACTGCTATATCTAACACAATAGACACAGGCACATTTGCGACAATAAATTCGTCACATTGTTTTTCCAAATCATCTCTAATATTCTTCTTCACTAGAAGAAACATATTTCTACGTGCATCGTACGATTTTGACCGTGACTCATGCTTCGAACGAAAGTAACAATTTTCACAACGAAGGAACATGAATTCCAGGTTACACTGCCGGTTATAAACGTCTTCCTTCTATCGACAGTGCACACGGTGACGAACTATTGCTAAGAGTGAAATGTCATCGCACAAGACGAGTGAAAATTGCATGCACAGTTGGCGCAGTGTTTGTTGAATGTTAGCGCGGCGTTCTAGTGAAATCAAAACAAAGTGCGCACACAGCGCAGCACGGACGCCATGTAACCTGTAGCACGAAGATTGATTTATTTGATAGGCAGAACTCGTAAAAGTGTCTTGCGCGAGTTTCGTGATTTATCGGGAGGTGGAACGTGGTAGAAAGTCCGGATTGCCGACCGCTGACAAAAGAAGCGTAATCGACGACCACTCTAACGCATTGAAATCATCCTTAAATCGGAGAACTAATCGTGCCGGTTTCACACGGCTGCTTTCCACCCAAAAGATGAATCTTCCACAAAATATTTCTAACGCGAACGTAACTTCCGCATCCTAACGACTACCTGTTTGGAGTACCCAAAACGATAAATCTGTGAATCCTTCGATTAAAAAAACATGTATGGCAAATGTGCAAAGGGATGGACACTTTAATAGTTAACGAGCGACGTTGATCCACGAAGAGGGATGATTTT
>CM052098.1:4899344-4917951 GCA_028453745.1 Agapostemon virescens
GTATTTGTTACCATGCTGTAAATGTTTCGTTGAGCCACAGTGAGCCTACAGAAAAACACGTATTTTCCAGTATGTATATTGCAAAATGTAGAAAAGGAATTGTGAGCTGACTATGTCGTAAATGTGATTTGAATATCAGTGAACATGTTAGGGAGTATTTAGACAGTAATAGAAACTATACAGAAAGAGTTGACTCTTAATTACTAAGACAGCCAAATATGGCCACGTAAAATAGTAGTTTTTAACCAGTTTATAAGATTCTGCAATTTTTTACAGCAATATTAGTTTAATAAAATATGTACGCTCAATGTAGCTCTGTGCGCGTTCTTTATCCGATAAAGATATAAAATATCTAGCGTACCGTAACTAACTTAAGACTTTTGCACAGCACTGAACGTACATAATAATCTGCAATTTAATAATGAAATATGTACAGTGTTGAATTGCAATTAGTACGTCCTCTATTCTTGACATTTAAGCAATCAGGGATTTTAATTAATAGTGTTTATAAAATAAAATTCTAGTAACAAGATTAAAGAATATACAACACGCAGATTCCCTCAAATTATGAAAATTGGAAACGTTTTAGTTTGTGTTTGAGAAAAGTATAGTGATTTTTTGCACCATTGCCAAACTGGTGATTAGTGGGGAATAATCGTACAATGTGTTTTGTGCAATTTAATATATCCACTATCCTTGATATTTAGAAAATAAACTTCAAAGAAGAGAGGTCCATATCCTGAGATTTTAATTAATATTCTGTGTAAAATTCTGTGAAAACTTTCAAATTACGAAATTGTAAAACATTTTACATTTTGTTCGACAAATTATAGCTAATTTATTGGTATCATCAGCTAGTGAGGGATAACATTATACCGTATAGTAGGCAATAGTAAATTTACCGAAAAACAATATTACGAGGCTTATTTAACATACCTCTTATCTTTGAAATTTAAAAATAAATTTTATATGCAAGAATTCATTGTTGCATTTTAACAAAGAGACTGCATATGCCAAAAACCTCCAATTTATGAAATTGGAAGACACTTTATTTTATGTTCGAAAAAATCATAGCGTTTTTTGACACCATTAGCTAGTGAGGCATAACATCGCACTGAATATTAGACTGCACTAAAATCAAAAATAATATTACGTGATGCATTTGACTTTTTGAGTATCGTAAATAATTGTTCTAACAGCCGGACAGTTAAGGAATAATGAAATTGGTGGGAAACAGCAATAATCTACAGTTACCAATGTTTATTGTAAGTTGAAATTCTTTATAATAAATGAACACATTTAATCCTTCATAATTATGCATGATCGATAGTGTTTTAAATTCATTTATTTAAACAGAAATTTCCATTACATTGTTTATTTATTTGGTACCACAATTTCTCACTCACTCTGAATAGACTGAGATCACTGTCACATAAAAGAAACCAACATGGTACCTGCAATGCAAAAGAAGCCAACAATTATTTTAATAGAACGTACTACAAATTATTCGTCAAAGTAAAATAATTACTGCTTTTAATTTATAAAATCAGTTTCGGTAGACTTCATTTTATTTACAGACGATAACATTTTCCCATTTTGTTTTGCAACAAAGCATCCACTCAACTTATTTTTATCAATTCCTAAATAGAGTTAACAAATAAACGTGAAATTCTTTAACAAAGAAATTAGATAATTTCGATCTTTGCTTCAACTCTTATTATGTGGTTTTTAAACAATCCCACATTTACTTACCTGTTTTATGCATGATGGAATATATTTTAACCTCTTGCCCTGCAACAACGAGTCAGACTCGCGACCAAGATTTGGCAATTCTACGAACTAACTGTGAATGCGTAAACAAGTGAACACAAAAATTTGTACAAGTCAAAATGCATTAGCAAGTTGTGCGGTGCAGTGAATATTTGTCCTTCTTACAATGTCGTTACTAAAATATTAAAATAAAATATTAAAACATAAATTCGTAAGAATATTGTTACGCATTCCGTGCACTTCATGTGGTGCGCGACGAGGCACTTCGTTTATATATAACTATTTATTCACAAATTATTAACTATTTACAGTAAAATACAGTCTGGATTAGTTTTATCGAATTCGCTGTCTAATCTGTTCCTAATCGGCACAACAGTTCCGTGACAACTTCTATCTTCTATTATTTTCTTAAGGGTTGTTCACCCCGAAGTAATTCTTCGTTATGATAGACAATATATTCATATATACATAATTCGCCGTAATTATGGCAATTTTTAGAAGCGGTATTCGAGAGCTAATGGTTAAAAAATCGCAAATTAGACATACTTGAGTTGCAAAAATGAAATAACGGTGCCATATTTGTTTCTTCCTGAAAACATACGTTCCATCATGTGACCACGAACCGAGAGTATAAATTTACGAAACTGTAATTTTTCTAATTTTTGGCGTATTATCGATAGTTGTAACAATCTAATTAATGGCATTGCATTTTCAGTGGCAGTGGAAGTAGCGACGGCGCGGAAGGCGGAAACAGCGAAAAGTTGTCTCCCAGCAAACTTTCGGAACTTACGTCACCCAGTCCCGGACCTTCAAACAATTCCTACAGTCTGCTCCAAAATGATAACGTGAGTACACTACAGTTTCTTTAACACATAGTTTTTCGTAGACTAATTTTTTTTATGAACGTTAAAAGGTTTGGGAATGAACGAATAGAATCAGATCCCACGCATTCTTAAGCGATTCGAAATGAAGCGAAGTCTTGAAATTCAGGATAACATACACAAAATCTTGATTTGTTACAAATTTATAAAATCAACAGGATTAACAAAAGGCTAAGGATTATCGTATATTAACGCTAGAACTATCGAACAATAAATCCAACGATATACATTGTGCTTTGTAATAATAACGAGACTGCATCCATTGAAACTTCATGCAATTCTTATTGTAACATGTACGTCATTAAAGAAATATATCTTATAATAAAAAATATTCTTATAACTTCAATAATTGCGAAAGGAAAAAGCTAGGGACAAGTCAAAATGACTAGTTTGGTAGTTCTAGTGTTAAATATTTTATTATTCTCGTACAAGTTCTTGTTTCATCCCCTTTTTACCCAAATTAGAATAAGCTAGCGTGGCAGGGCGTAACATTATACTGAATTTTTATTATTTCTTTTTATAAAGTTGTTTCGACGCGACCAATGTACGAAATGTTTTGGGGCAACTTAGTAGGACAACGAGTAAATAATAGGCAAATTTATTTATTGTTGTTAATTCAACGATCTATTTTAAACTATCCGTAGGTATCTTGTTAAAGGTGCAAAGTTTTGTAGGAAATTTATTCATACGCACATTTTAATTGCTACCACAGCAAATACTTGTACAAATACTTTTAATTGTAACTTTCATTAAATATTAGAAATGAGTAATGGTTGAGTGTTCGACACATTTAATGTAAAGTAAAATATTTTTGTTTTACCGATTTAGGATGTAGCGTTCAACGCCCTGTAGCTTCCTACAAATAGAATTTATGTATTTGTCAGTGAAACTGAAAGGAAAATTAGAAGCACGAGTGCAAAACATTAAAAAATTCTGCGAATTTTTCGACATCAAGCTTTAGAGACCAGTTAAATCGATCGTAATAGCGGTGAGTTTAACATTTTATGTGACATAGCTATTTCTCGAAACCGTTTCAAACTGGTTCGGACCAAATTAGATGAAAACCATTCCGGTAGCTATGAAAACATTAATGCTCCGGAAAATATACGTTGTTTCAATAATGTATTACCAAAAGCTTCTAGAAAAAAATAATTTTAATCTCGATACTAATTATTTAAAATTCAGTTTGCAACAGAGTTTGCAATAATCTTAAAAGCTTGCTTTCTTTAGCTTTCATTAATTCAAAATAACAAACGTTCGATTACAGTGTCTAACAATTTCAATCAAGAGAAAGCATTGTTTAAAAATATTTTATAAATTATTTGATGAATAATAACCGTAATTTTATAATTGGAAATTTTTGTGTGGAGGAATAATGGTAGAGAAATAATTTACGAATATAAAGTGAAAAATGTAATATGAAAAGAACATGAAGTAACCTGTATGATAGGAAAGTAACGAATAAAAGATTGAATAGATAATGTTTTCATTAACATAACTAAAAATTATGGAAATGGTGTACAGATGTTCCATAAATTTAAGAATAGAAGAATAACAAGAATTGTATAGATACAATTTAATTCTATTATATATTTCTATAGATAATTCTAGTGTTAAAGAAATATGCCTTCTAATCTTAGGAAATCGATCTTTTCATATGTACGAGTAGTTAACGTGCTTTGCATCAAGAACATAAAAGATTAAATGAGCAACGTAGTTTATATTTAATCCTATGTACATTACAATAATTTGACACTAATTCTGTAAACTGTTAAAAAATTAATGTCTAAAATTATTATTATTACTTGCAAAATTTGTAATTTATAGATGCACAATCTATATTTACATAACATATATCATTTTTATAATCGATGAACGTGTTGAAATTATCAAATTGATATTTGTTGTATAAAATCAATAGAACTATAGTGAAATAAATACTAGTTCAATCAAATAAATAGGACCTTCGTGTACTTTTAAACGAAACTTTAGGCATTGATATTCGAACGAGATTGTACTATCGGTTGAACGTATGATCGTCAATACGGTGTTGCAGAACAAATGTTCTGTCGCTGAAAAGCAAATAAAAGTCAGTCACTATATTTATCTACTCCTAACTATGGCGTCGATAAAAGTGCAGTGGTTAGTCGTTCGATCGAACCTCTACCTCTCTTATAACTTCAATTTACGATATGGGACGAACCAGTATTCAAATTGAATTCGTAAATTTATACAATATAAATAAGTAAATAAATACCGTATTTTGTGATTATAATAATATTTATTCTAACAGCGTATACTTCGGGTATACTTAGGGACCGTCAGTCCCTAGCAGTTCCTAGCAAAAACATTAATATACCTTGTTTAGTGGACTTCAAACATTTTTCAAACAATATCTAATGATTCTTTAGAGTTGCCCATATTAACTTAGAAATTGGTAAAAGATGTCTTAATTAAATATTACAATATATATATATATATAAGTATAAAATGCATATATTTGTACTTCAAGAGAGTTCTCTACATCTTTCATTAGTTTTACAAATTAAATTAATTAAAGCATTGAGATTTTTTTAAATTTAACTATTCTAAGCGACTTTATAATAAGAAAAGAAAGATATTCCACTCGTATATTAAAAAATACAAGAATTTTGTTCATTCGTCAATGAAATTTCAATTTTTAATCATATTTATAAGTAAATATAAATCACATTTTAAGCAAACTGTGTAAGTACACTAATATTGATATTTGTTTAATGTTAATATTATAACAATAATATTTGTTCAAGCAAGTACTACTACTTTTTTTTAAAAAAAATGAGATATGACATAATTTATGCTCAATTTAAGAAAGTTTCGAATACATTTCTTCATTGAAGCAGACATTACAATAAAAATTGTACAAGATCTGAATGGATGCAATTTTATCATTATTACAAAGCAATATACAGATTTATTATTCGATAGTCGTAGTGTTAATTGAATGTTGAACAACATTGGAAGTTGTAGAAAATTTCGTAAACAGGGAAATTCGTCAGACATGTTTTAATTTATTCGATAGTGTCGTCGATCCTGATTATTGACTTGGACAGTTTAATTTTAGTAATTACAACCGGCGACTACTGAACGTAACAGATTCAATGATTCCATCCGGGGTCGTGAAGTAGTTTTATGCCTCTTAACAAGACGAAGACAGATCTAGATTACAATAAGAGGATTTCATTACCGAGTGATTCATGTAGAATACGGGCTAAAACACAAGAACATTTTAATTAATTGAAACAAACGGTCTCCCTCCTCTTCTAATTACTGTTAGAACTTCTCGTTCTTGAAAATAGTTTGATTCTGAAATCGTCATTTCTCTACTTTTCGTCCAAGAAAATACTGCCATTATATCAACCCTTTGCAGTACTAATTATTTCACAACTGCAGTGATTAGAACTTCTGTGACGTCCATAATTTCTTAGAAAAACGAAGAAGTGTATAGTTATTGAATGCCTACGTATACTTAAATAATTATATTTCGACAACTATAACTTAGAATTTTATTGGAGTGCTAATAGAATTACTCCTTGCTATATTATGACGAGTCAGACTGGTGTTGAAGATTTTAAATAAAGTCTAACAAATATAAACATTATTCATTTCTTTTTAGACGAAATCAAATGTTATTAATTTGTAATCAATATTTAAGCATTGAAGTAGAAGTAGCAATATGAAAGATGTAAGTTGTATTTTCTCTTCTGTAACATTTTTAGCGATGAAGATTTTATAACAACTTTAATTAATAACATACATATTGAATGGACTTTGTTTGAGATCTACATCATGAATCTAATTCCTTGTTATAGTACAAGGGGTTAATTTACTATGAATTTAATATTCACGTGCTTAAGTATTCCAGTCATATATATTTTCTTCAAGGGTCGTGCTGTGATTTAGGCAAATTATTTATTTTTTCTGATTTAATTCTGTCGAACGCTGATGTGTGATTTTAAGTGATGATAAAATCTGAGCGATACCATAATGGATTATTTATTATAATATTTAGCAAAGAAAGTACGTTCGAAAGTTTAACCCCTTGCCCTACAACGAGTCAGACTCGTGATAAAGATTTCAAACAGAATCCTCTCAACATGTATATCCTTAATTTTCGATAAATGGAAATAACATTTCTTAATTCCGTGGTAGCTATAAAATATTCTTCTCTTCTGTCGTTCTTTGGAGGACGAAAAACGTCTAGTCACTGTTACCACAAAATAAATCATAGAGCAAGGTGTTAATCCTTTGCACTCGAACGGTGATTCTCAGGCATGAAAATAGCTGCAGCACAAAAAGTGCTGTGCTACTGCTACAGTAGTCAAAGAAATTCATAAAAGATTAATCGTTGCAAGGACGAGTAATAATAAACAGATTTCGTATGCATAAAATGAAATATATCGTGTACGATGAAAATATTCTAGGTCAGAAAAAATGCCTTGGGGTTGGAGTTAAAACAGCTTCGTGTGCAAAGGGTTAATAAGCATTCGCAATCAGTATCTACTTCTCTTTCTTATTTATTTTATTGCTACTGACAGAAATGATTCGACCAATAACTCAAGCGTCTATCATTTTATCATTATTCTTATTTTCAACATGAAAAATATTCTCACTTACAATACAAACAAATACAATCGCACAACTCGTTAAATATATAGAAAATATTATGGACAGGATTAGAATGCGAAAAAAGTAATGGTATTTCGAAGAGGAGGCGGATAAGAACAAGAAACCGGAGAGGAAATGGAAGGGGAAGGATATAGAAGCGGTTTGAGAGTTTTGCTACCTAGAGATAACGTTTCAAAGGAACGGGAATATGGAAGGGCATATAAGGTAGAGAGTGACGAGAGCCAATATAATTTTTAAGCAAGTACAGGATCATAGGGGAGCTTAAATTCAGAAACAACTCCTTCATGAGAATGTTCTTGTTCGACGTGTGTTAGTGTTAGGTGTATTATCATACGGAGTGGTACTACAGAGGTACAAGAAGAGGGAGACGCTAGTAGAACGAGTGCACTTAAAATATATAAAGTGGACACTGGGATTGGATATCCGTACAGCAAGATACTTGGTGCTGGAAGAAGCAAAGAGAGTTAGAGTAAGGGTATTTGCAGGAGATAGGGCCTTAAGGTTTGAAAAGAACCTAAAAACAGGGAGAGAAAGAAGTATTGCTTTAGAATGTTTCAAAGAAATGAAAAGAGATGAATACTTTTAAGAGGAACCGGTGAAGTCAGTAGGACATAGATCAGTTGAGAGACGGAAGGTCGGACATACAGAGCTGAGAAGAAGAGATGAAGAAACGCAGTAGTTAGATAAAAGACAAATCCAACGATACATTGTATACTGTAATTAAAATGAATTTGAGAATTTTCGAAATTTATAAATTGTAATATAAAATTTATTTCTAAAATAAATTATATTATAATTATATAAATTTGTATTATATTATTATATTGTATTATATAATATTATATTATATTATTTATTAATAATATATCCATTTGAACATCCATTTTATGTTCAATTGTTGTGAATAAGTTGAATGTTAATTTCTTAAGCCTTTTGCTTTATCTCTGGAATATTATGACACGTTTTCAAGACAAAATTTCTAATGTTTCAATGTGTTTGAAGATCGATCTGTTTGTCAAGAATTTTTTGCATGCACGAAGAAATAATTCTGGAAGATGGCGTGCATTGGATCTCGATAAAAATGTTTCATCAAGTACAGCTCAGAACCATCGCAGCAAAGGTATATCAGAGTTTTAGGTTCGCCAGAGTACCTGAGGAACGAAAGAAATCAAAGATTGATCATGAAACGAGGCGTGGAAATTGAGAGAGATGGAATGTGTACTGGAATTAAGGAGAAGGAAGAAATTGCGACCAGCGTGGAGACAAATTCGGGGCTTTAGAACACTTGATAAGAAAATGCAACGAAACAGAAAGAGGGGTTGGGATGGAGGAGGAAGTAAGCGGTAGAAAGTACGAGAAGGTGGAAAGTGGTTAGACGTGGTAGATAGAAAGAGAATAGAAAAGGAGAAAAGGGGAGTGCGATAACATGGTAGGTCATAAACAAAGAGGGAGGAGGTGCAGTAGAAGGAGAAAGAGAAAGAAAGAGGCAGATAATTGTAGACTGTAGATACAGGAAACAGAGAATGGGAATGAGAGGGATGAGTGGGCGAATGAAAGAAGTGGAAGAATTAAGGTAGAATTTTACAGATTTATTTATGTAAACCAAGAAAATATTTAAATTAAAATGAATTTGTTTCATCTTCTATAACGTATAGAATAAAGAAATTAAATAATTATTCTGAGAACGTTTGATCGTCGTGAAGTGTACAAAATATTTTTTTGTAAAATCTATTGTTATCTTCACTATAGTCGATTATTAAAAATGTCCTATAGTTTTCTTATTCTATTAAAATTTCTTTATTATTTTCACGTGGAGCTACGTAATAATCTCTTACTGAATGTATGGTAAGAAGGGGTATTATAGTTATAAACCAAGTGATCTCATTAGTGATTTAATTAAACAGCACTTTATCTATATAAACGTACAGAATACTCTGAATTGTAGTTTTATCAATATTTGAACAGCCTGAATATCTAACATATCGAATACAATCGTTTAGTGATCTCATTGATGATTTCATTAAACAGCACTTTATAAATATTCTCAATATTCTCAATTATAATTTTACCAAAACTTGAACAGGCTAACTTATCGAATACATAATAAAAGAAATGTAACTAAAAGCAAATCATTCAATATAACGCGTGAATTGCTAAAAATGCAATATCCAACAGAATGCAAAATAATTAATTATTTTTCAAAAATGTCGGCAACTCTAATATCATATTTCTTTAACACGAACACCGTATTATTTTTCGTAAGTTCAAATAATTAATGTAATAATTATATTTACATTTTCGAGCGACACAATTACGCCCAGCGTTTTATTTGCAACGGTAATTCATGTACACTAAGTATACTAACGCATACACATTATGCGGCTAATTCCATGTTCATCCGCGGATAGCAGGCACCGCGTAATGGCGGAATATCAATTGGTGTTTTTTTTTAAATAATACTTCCGGTACCGAGGAGGCATGCCACGTAGTTCCAAGAATGCCGCATTCGAATAATCACAAACAGGTTTCGACTCACTAATGAACCGACACTGCCAACCCTTTTTGCATCGATTCAGCCAGCGATAATGCAGAAGATAGTGTTCCGAGTCGATTCGGAAGTTATTATAGCCGTGCGTGCCTTGTCGAAGTTGGTTTACGCTGTTTAACATAGTAATTCATATATATATACAGGAACGCACACACACAGATATAGGGTGTTTCATGTTACTGAAACAATCTGCACCTACTGAACGGTTGGAAATTGAAAAACCTGTATAATATGCATACAGCTTTGTGCACTGTTTTGCATCGGTGCATCAGAAAGATGCAAAAGTACCTTCTCTATTGATGCAGTCTTCTAAAATTATTTATTGTTGTTCAGAATTTACAATCTTCCATAACGTCGTTGTTATATAATATATGAACTGAAGCGTTTGGGCAGATTCGACAGCGAATTCGATCGCATTAACTCAAATTGTGTTTTTACTGTAAATAGTTTACTGATTTGTAAATAAATAATTATTAAATAAACGAGATGTCGCGTCGTTCTCCGCACGAAGTGCACAAAACGCGCAACAAAATATTATTTCAGCAATTTTTACATCGCTCCGTTTGCAGTTAAGAAATCGTTAAAAATTTTAACGTTGTAAGCACGAGTAATGTTAATTAATTTCATATGCTGGAAAGGAAATAAACTACATACAATTAAGCTATTACAGATAAAAATATCGTTTCATATTGAAGTACGAGCAATATTCAAATAATTCATACTGAGACCAACAACACCAATTTGTGAATAAATAGTTATATGTAAACGAGATATCGTTTATTTAAACATTCTCCTGACAGGTAAAGTCCATTATGAGGTACTTCAATTTTTCAAAATAAAAGGAAGTCTGTACAGTTACGTGCAGAGATTATCCTGCGTAATTTTTGCTTCCTTCTTGAAGCCACATGAAGTTCCTAGGAGTCTCGTTTGTATAGTGTAAAACTCATTTGTATATTCTACAGAAACTAACTCTCACACGGAGCTGTAGCAGCCTGGAGCAATCCGACATCTTTCACCCAGAAATACATGCATTTTCCGCGCTTTTCATCCGTTTCCTGCGGTTTTCCACCCAGATTTACACCAGTTTCTCGCGCTTTTTGATCTGATGCACGCGCACCTGACTGCCATTTTTTAAAAATAAAATTTTTGATATATGAAGGGGTCGAACACGAGTGGATGCAGTCGAAAATTATACACAGACGTGATACACAAGGTTCATGGTCCTCTTCAAGCAAAGTTTTATAATCACGTATTCACTCTGTCAACCAAGTTAACTCTTTGAGGCACGATGGTATTAAAAGCGTCTCACCTTTTCAACCCCTAGGTTCCTGTGGACGCCTATAGGCGCTTACGAATTTTGCGTTTGCGACACTGAGAGCACCTATAGGCGCTTATCCTATTGTGACCATCTGAGACTACTATTAATGCAAATAGAATTTTTCTTGAAAAAGAATTAAAGATAAATTCGAAAAGTGGGATCCGTGCCACGTCCTCACAAGTTGAGTTCGTCAACCGATTCAATTCTGTCTTTGTTACAATGTCGTCACTAAAATATTAAAATAAAATATTAAAACATAAATTCGTAACAATATTGTTGCGCGTTCTGTGCACTTCATCTGGTGCGTGACGCGGTATCTCGTTTACAGATAACTATTTATTCAGAAATTAAATACTATTTACGGCATCTATTGAGGCGAATTCAACAACCTACGTGAAGGGTCATTTCCTTGTATCCTAAGTCCGTTTTAGCCTCATTGTTCGTGCATAGTTATCGTGTCGTCGTCACTCCACTAATTGCCGCATTAACGACGCGTTCGTGACAATGTGGTTCACTGAGCTGTCAGCTCGCCTACTAGCCTAAGCGGAGGGAAATGAATTTTCAGAGTCGAAACAACTGCCGATCGAACGTCTCCTTTATCTGGAAAAATTAAAATACAGTGGCTCACGAAAGTATTTGGACGCTCTTTAAATCCAAATAACATTTTTAAGATTCGATCAAACGTCTTCACTTTTCTTGAGCAATTAGATGCATTGATTTACTAAATGACACGCGAAAAGAATTTTGAAGAAGTTGCTATTGGTGTGAAGTACGTGACAAATCGGGAAGGAACTTTTTAAATATATTTTATTTCAAAAAATTCACATCTTGCCGAGCTATGATAGTTATATGCATGCAAAAGAATTCATTGAAATCGATCGACGTACATACGAGATGCATGCTATCGAAATTGGTGAAAATCACAATTTTTCACAATTCTTGTCCAGTTTCTGTTTGACCTCTTAGACACGGTTGAATTTTGTGCGGGGCAGTTTTGTCTGTACGACAGAGCTCATTGGAATGGAGTTTTTGATAACTAAATTGTAATTTTTCTAAAAGATGTGATGCATATATTGTAACATTAATAATTTACTGTAATAAGTAATAATAGAATTGAGTGTGCTCAAGCGACTATATTTTAAAAGGTTTTCAATATTCGCACTTTTGCACACATTTCCACCTTTAAATGAAACAACACGAGTATGTTACAGACAAGATTTGTTGTCCATAGCCAAATATAAACGAATCGTAAGCCTTACTACACTTTTACGATGCTTTGACAATCGTTTAACAATCTGAACGACAGTTTTGAGAATTTTTAATTTTTCAGTACTGATTTTCGAATGGAAAATCCAGTGATTTTAAATGCGCATTTTCAATTATAAATGAAAATTGCTTCACGTTTTACTTTAAATGGAACAGTTCTTGCCAGCAGGTTTCGAATTTAGTTATTAAATTTATTGATAATTACGAGCAAAACGATGTGAACACGGATTTCCTATTCTGACCACCGCAACTATCGGAAACATCGTTTTCGGATTTAACCCGTTTACGGCGGAATGTACCACGGTTGGTACAATTACGATTGCCAAAATACGACCCCTTCGTGTACGTGCTAAGAAACGATTTACCGTTTAATTTAACAATGATAATTTATCTAATTTACGATATAAAGTTAGTAATTTATCAAGCAACAGCCACGCCTATAAACTCAAGAAATGCAATAGAAGAAAAAAGGGAGTTTAATTGACTTAAAAATTTACTTATCACGAACAACATCTGTTCCTTCAACGAATCACGTTGCCGTTTTCACAGTTTTACACAACTACACAACTGATACATAATCAATTTTATTGCATTATTCGCATCACAGTTGTATTGGTCCTGTTATACTGTTCACGAAGTGTTTCTTCGAAGTGTTAGCTATTTTTTACGCGCGTACGAAACAACAGGAAATTACGCGTTTGCTACAAGAATATAATGCAGGCTATATGCATGTCGAAACTCGGTGGGAAATAATGCAAAATAACCAAGGCTAAAAGTTCCAAATGACGTAATTTCCTGTGACTAGGTCAACAATTTAACGATCTACTTGTAAATTGTCTTACTTTACAAATAGAATATTTATTTGTAGCATAACGAAACCTTGGTATAACGAACTCAGGCATACGGGACAAAAATATATCTTTCGTGTAAATAAAGAATGCATATGCATATAACATTTACACTCCGAGATATATTTTGTGTTAAAAGCTGATTAAGATACATATTTTCTTTTACCGATGACTTAAAGCATGTCTGTGTATACAATTTACGGAATATCGTCCACAACATATACAGTGAATCACTTTAATATTCGGACACTATACAATTTTCACTTTGCCGCATTGTAATTTTGTTCACGATGAAGAAAAGATAAAATTAATGTTAAATTACGTTACTGTATAGGGTCTAGTTAGTAAAAGCATAATTTTTATTTATACAATTGCTAACGTGTACTAAGTATTCTATTTTAAACGAAACAATGTCTAGTTTTAACGTTTTCAACAATTTGACTACCGAGTCAACCGCATCGGATCGTTTCGACTTGATCAAAAATGGAATCTTTGACCATCGTTCGGATCATAAAACAAATAAATTCGGCTAACGTTCGAGACAAATTTAGGACCACGAAATACACCATCGTTTTGGAGTGTATCTTACGATTCTGTGAACACGTTGACAAAACAAAAGAATGTGCTAAAACCACCTACTATTTATTGCAATTTTTATTTAATTATAATAAACGTATTTATCGCAATTATATAATTATTTCGAGGTAAAAAAATTTGTGTGATTTGTTCTGCAACTACCCGTCTAATTTATCATTCGACGCGATGTACGACAAATCGTATCGTTCGTAGGCTGTTAGGACGAAGATGAATTTCTCGAAATGGCATGCAGACAGTGCCGCGTCTCGCGATCGCGAACGTGTCGATCTATTTTTTTCCTCGGTTCAAAAAAGAATCATTTCCCCGTTTACTTGTGCACGTAACCGAAAGGAGCATTCCTGGTGCCAGCCGGCTATAAAGAATAACGCGTTGCCACGAGCATATTTCTTTCCCGAATCTCATCGATTCGTTTACTTCTGCTGTGGACCTCGAGTCCATCAATCCGCTTGTCGCTAAATGACAAAAACGTATTCCCGATTGCCAACAGGCAACGAATTACCTTGAGAATTGAGTTAGGTCTGGGTTAGGTGTGCGTAGTAATGAAGGTTGCGAATAGTTAAATATTTATAGAATATGCTAGTACCAAAAATAAAAACGTTTATCTCTTTTCAACCTCTGCAAGGTTGTCGACTCGTACGTTAACGTTCTAGTTTAGTAACGAAACCCAATGTTCGTACACGTGAACATTATTTTATCATCAACACTAAACCTGTAACACCTATCACAAACGAACCTTATCAAATTTTTTATTTTACAATTATTAAAATTATAAAATAGCTTTCATTACGAAAGTTCGTGCCCGATTTAAAAGTGAAATATGAACAGTTATATTTGAATGTAAAAGTTTCACTAAACAAATTAGAAATTACTGCGTCTCTCAACGCTTCATAATTTGATGGATTCCTTTTTGCGTAATAACTACATGATTTTTCTTGCATAGTCTCTAAAAATTGAACACAAACTTTTGTAATAATCCAATAATACAAATAGTCGCACGTATATTTTCTAAACGAAAATAAATAAAGCATTCATTTATATAAAAATTGTTAACAAACAGTTTAGACAGTTTCTATTCAAAACAAGTGTCCAACGATTAACGTAATATAAAAATATAAAGCACAAATCACAGTTTTAAAAAGGAAAAAATTAGGAATAATCTTTTGCTTCATTCTTTGTTGCAGTAAAATTGTATGGATTTGAATTTAACAATAAAATTGTTTATTATTCTACACAGATGTACACATGCAGAGCAATAATATATATAGAATTGGAACGGTATGCGAAGAATTTCTTCTCGTGTTTTCAAAAGTAAAAAAAAACTATGGAAAATTAGACGTAGAAATAAACAGTACATTAGAAAATCCAGTAAATTATAGTGCATGTAAAAATAAGTATAGACAGACAGTAAATTAGTTTCCAGTCGGGAAAAGAATGACTACGCAGACACTGGTAGACACTGGCAGACACTGTTCGTTTCAGTTAGACAGTATATTTATAATAAATACCGAATGTATATTTAACCAGACCAAGGAAATTCTTATAAAATAATTCGCTGAAAATAAAAATATTATTGCGTGGGCGAACTCGTGCTGTAGGCATTCGTATAAAAAAAGAGGAGTTGTCTTACAAGAAACGTATTCCCTTTATTATCTTTCCTTATCGATACCTTCAACCAATACTTTTTTTTTACTATTTGCATTTCACGTTTATTCAGCGTAACAATCTTTCCAGTTTTATTTATAATTTCAGTATTTCAAAAAAAATTATAGTTGAGCAACAAATTTTATACACAAGAAGCTAACAATTATTTAGCACTAGAACTACCGAACAATAGATTTCTTTGTAATAATAACGAGACTGCATCTAATAAATTATTGTTATTGTAACATGTACGTTATTAAAGAAAAACATCAAAAAATTGCAAAATGTAAAACGATGTACACAGAAAATGTTCAATATCGAAAGAAATGTCTGAATTTTGGAACTAAAATTGCTTCGACTGAAATCCACTGAAATCTGTAGATCCATGTACATGCAAATTTTGTATATAAAGTCAACAATGTTCAGCTAAAATGGCAACGTATTTTTATTTTATCAACACCTTTATCAAATAAACTGTATAAATTATATTTTATTCGGCAGTATCCACCCAAAACAGGTAAAATCGAATTCTCGCATTCGTTAAAAATTTGTCGAGAAGAAATTTTGTCCGTCAAATGAAACGATACTGTTAAAAGATGACCATAAACCTTGCATTAACTTTGGATTTGCAAATTGACTAATCTGTGGAAATTCGTAGACCAGCGATCGCCATTCGGCCAT
Organism: Agapostemon virescens; assembly: GCA_028453745.1. Taxonomy (NCBI): domain Eukaryota; kingdom Metazoa; phylum Arthropoda; class Insecta; order Hymenoptera; family Halictidae; genus Agapostemon; species Agapostemon virescens. The sequence goes on from CM052098.1 coordinate 4,915,563, forward strand.
GTCTACAATGAAACTATGCAAACCCTCCACAAAGTTCGCGCGTCCTGGCCTAGATACGAATGTCATTACGAAAATATACGTTCGGCGTCGAAAACGTTTGTCCCAGAATGTGTGGTTATCAGTAAAAATATACGTTGAACAGTTCGTGGGCTTCCTCGTGAGCATGAATTATGTGGTGTAGAAAGCGCGATCCCACTTGAAAAATACGCGCCGTTGCTGATCAAACAGCTTCTTGGCGAGTGAAAAGAGAATGCGAGCGAATTTGCGGAACATTTCGATACCCAATAATAACATCAAAAGACGTGCGCTTGCAATAGCTATTAGTTTCTTAAATTTATAATACAAACATTCAGTTGCAATACATTCTAGCTTTTCGTTCCTTTTAATCCTACAAATAGTCACCCGACGCTGTACAAAATTGCAGATCGATTTAATAAATAAATTTTCGAATAAACATTCGTCGAAACATGTCTGTGCTTCTGTCTTGTTTACACAAGAAGTCTCCCTTAACACGTCGAAGACGTAGCTATTTTGCTTTCACGTCACATTTTATATAACTTTAACCCTTAGCACTCCATTGGCTCCTGTAAGGTGACATTAACCCTTTACACTCGAAGCAATTTTAATTAGTTAGAATAGTTACATTGTACATGGTTGTAATAATCTGACAAACAAATATTTTAAACAACAGTTGATCAGTTTTCGATTGGCTATACATCGCAATAAAAAGTTTGAAATTGGTTTTATTGAATATATTTTTTATTATACGCATTGAAATGTGAAATTACAAAACTATTACAAAAATAAGTTTGTCGAAGTGTATGAAAAATAAATGAAACAAGGGGTGAAAGGAAAAACAATATATTCTAATAATAAATCATGTATCCGCTTCTTTAGATTCAAAGGAAGTTCGTTTTTCTGTGTGTTAAAAAATGATGAATGTTAGATGTTTTAAACTAATTTATTTTCTATACTCACAAGATGATTATCTGTATTCGGTCGCAACTGTACAATAGCGTTTAACGTGTTAACGCTAATATTATCGACTCTAAAAAGTAATTGGTATACGTTACCTCATAAAAATGACTAGACTGAATTTATTTGGACTTTGCGCGGTTCGTATATTAATATGCGCTATACTAAATATTGTTATTTAATCATTTTCCACGAAATCCTCTTCAGAATTTCAATTATTGGGGAATAAACGTCTGGGCTCGGTCGTTTCGAACGGTGGTAGTAGGTCTGGTGTTAAAACAACCATCAATCAAAAACCGATGTAATTGTATATACTTCACGCGAACTACCATCTTGTTGTGTATAATAAATTATATTATTACGAAGCAAAGCAAACAGTTGCTCCATCAACCAGCCATTCACGAACATATCAACTACGCGTAGCTACGCCATTGAATCGAGAAAAGATTGCAATGGCGAAAGGAGTCGCACACAAATTATCCATTAATACATTCTTAAACTGCTCTTAAACACCAACCTTGCTAAATACGTTTTTGGGGATGATTTCTTTACGGGAAACGTCCACAAAACTCATGGAAGCATTGGAAATTCCTGTGAGATAAAGGATATATAGAACGTATGAAATATTCTGAAATACACGCTTCCTATGCGTCGAGTTACTTGTATCCAGACTTAGAAAAGAATCTGGAAAACTAAGTTGTTCCACCGATATCTAACCCTCTCAGAAAATATCAGTTTGGGGCTTGGCGGATTTCACCGATCTGCACATTTTTTGTAATTCTATTCCGATCGACCTGAAAATTGGCATACACTCTGTCTATGCGTCTAGAAACGTGTAGCCAAAATTACAAAAGAATCGGAGACCTAAAGATTTTTCACGATTTTAAGAAGGGGGTTACCTTCAATATTTAGCAATATTAGCCAATATTTGGCAAATCTTTGAAGTCGTGCCCTGACCAAACTATTAGAGCTATCGACATGAATCATACGGCAAAATCTTCCTCGAACCTTCCTCTTTAAGAAGAGCCCTCATTTTCTAGGCTAGCATATCAGGGAACTTCAGGAAGCTACCTTTTATCAACCCCATTTTTCCCATTTTCGCCATTGATCGCCCTGAAACTTCAAAGTCGCGCCACGGCTGCAATTCGATTCCGATCGACCTGAAAATTGGCATACACTCTGTCTAGGCGTCTAGAAACGTGTAGCAAAAATTACAAAAGAATCGGGAACCTAAAAATTTTTCCCCAATTTCCCCAATTCGATAACCTTTTGGACGAGTTTTAATGAGAACGCTTCAAATACCTGTTGTCTGTTTTTCAAAAAGATATTGCTGAAGTCATAATAATTGTTATTCACTCAACTTCCATTACTCGAGACTTGCAATATAGGAGTAGAGTGGACAGCTATCATAACT
>CM052098.1:4922951-4944581 GCA_028453745.1 Agapostemon virescens
CGAATAAACGCTTGAGAATTCTAAGAGTACCAATATTTACCCTTTGCATCACAATAATGCCGCTGAGGGGCACTGAAAATTGCCATACTGTTATTTAAGACGGGGTTTACATCACTATGTTTGCATTTGAGAAGTCAGTAAAAATTGAAATGCTGCGCGCACGAGTAATAGCAGTAAATTTTCTATGGACGAAAAAGAATGAACCATGTACTATGGAATTTTTAACATTTCTTTGTTACATGTTGTTCTTTCGTTTTTCGTACAATATCGGAAGGTTAATATTATCTGTGTCGATTGATAGGATTTTTTAAGCAAAACTCGCAAACAGGTGTGGCTCCCTGCTCTGCGTATTAGGATTTATAAATATAGCCATAGCTTAGAAGCGAATTGCAACTCTGCTCGTTTTGTTCGGGTCGCGTTAGAAACAATCTGTACACACTTTCAACGAATATTTCATACAATTTCTATTGAAGCGACGTCAATACGTGTAAAACAGTAATATTATATTTTATAAACAAGTTGTAATATTTTGTGAATTTTTGAAGAAAGCTACAATATCAAGTTTCGTACCTGGCATTATAACAGTCATCGTCGCAGCAGCGCCGAATGTACTGAAAGTTACAGTGTAATTTTACGTGTAACAATTGTCAGCTGTGTTAATTTAATGTTTTTATAATTTTCACAAATTTGAAAATTTTAACCTCAGTCTGTGCATCGACCATGGAGTGTTGAGTTAACTCTTCGGCAATCTTATTTGTAAATAAATTAAATTAATTCTGTAGGAAATTATCGAACACCATCATATTTTAAACACAATCTGCTAACCCTTTGCACTCGAAGCTGGTTTAACTAGAAAATCAAGGCATTTCTTCTGATCTAGGATATTTACATTCTAGATGAATTATTTCACCTTAAGTATACGTGGTTTTTCTACTGTTACTCGTTCTTACAACCGTTGAATTCTTATCAATTTCTTAAGCATAAAAACAGAGATGGTAAAATTGTTTTAATTAAAACTGTGCCAATTTTTCGTAGCGTCTCAGAGTCGCCACTCGAGTGCTAAGGGTTAAATGAAAAAAGTATTGCATTCAAATACAAATTAGCAGAGTAGTAACAATTAAAAGCAATATTTTGTCTGCATTTTATATGTTCCTACTTACAACTATTTTATTCTTACAGATGAGAGACGATCGAAGAACATCGATGGAAGGCGAGAGACTCAGCAACAACAGCGGAGGAATAATCGACGGAAACGGAAGTCGTCCACTTTCACAGACTTCCAGTGAGATGGACACCCTTGGACCATTGCAACCAGTCAAACATCGCGAAAAGGCAAAACTGCAGGTATGTTAGGCCGATTTTGACGGAAAATTGAAACGCAACGCATTTAAGTTTTGCTATATATTTATTAAAAATAAAAATAAATCGTCACGAACAGTCCAGACAACCCAATATAATTGTAATTACGTGATTTAAAATAGTATATTTGTACTTCTCGTTAGATGACTGTAAGTGCCATTTTTCTTTTTGTCCCTTTTCGAGAAATACTAGCTAATGGCGCAATTTTGGTTTATATTACAGTTAATAGTACAAGCTTTACAAATAACTACATATCTTTAAATAAAGTAGTGCATGAATAATAGAACTCTTATTAAATGTTCAACGATACAGAATGTTAATAATCTAATTATCTTCAGTTTCTTTCTTGTTCTGTAATTTACATTGTTATGAAAAAAATGGAAAAACGTGGAGGTTCTTAACTGTACTATGTGGAAGATATTTATAAACCAGCTATTTATGTTCTACAAAACCATCAAGCATTAAAGATCATGATGTGCACAAGGCTTCGAGGTAGCTTCTACATCATTGATCAGAAATGACGCGTCAGGACCGTTACAGCATGCCAATAGATTTTCCATTCTGCGATTGCCATGGAGATAATAATGGAAAGATGTCACTGCAAAATCGGTTTACATAACCGTGCAAAATATTCAATCATACGAAAAACTATATGCAAAATATTTATGAAATGAGTCGAGTATCAGTAGCTCGAAGGATCCGAGACTTCGATTTCGCCCAAAGTCTTGTACATTGTACGAAACTTTTCATGGGCTATTTTTCAATGAAATAAGAATATCGTGTTGCTCAGAGTTAATAAAAAATTCAAATTTGTCGACGGTAACTAATTTATTTTATTATATACATTTCGTACATAATTTTTGCAAAATATAGAAAATGGGGGAAGTTAATTTATTATTATTCAGTAAGTTTATACTTAAAGAATTTTTACAATACATTCCTAAAGTGTTTAATATTAATAAAATTATTTCGAGGTATACAATTTAAAAAATAAGCTAATCGCATATTTAAAGTATAATTATTTGGTCAATTAGAAATCATCTCTAGCTCGACAAAAGCATAGAAATAATTATCAAATAAAAGTAATATAAATGTTAAAAGAAAAGAATGTGCTATATTCAATATAAAAATAAACGTTATTCTAATTTCTAAATTTTCTTCAGGATGAAAAACATTAAAATTCAAATGAAAACTCGCAACACAAGTATACGCATATAAATGCATTTTAATTCGCTATTCGATGCAGCTTATCATTTTAAGAGAAATGATATTCACAATATTTATATCCGAAACCAACACTAGAAGATATTTTGATTTAAATTTTAGTTTTAAAAAATGATAAAAGAACGTCATAGTGAATTACTCCAGCCACCATATTTAACGTTCCTAATTTGCTTATAGCATGTGTATCCTACAATCTTGCTGTTTTTTTAGTAATAATTAGGTTAACTCAAGCGACTATTTGAGCAACCAGTTAACATCTCTTGAACGAGTCACAAGTATAGACCAATTAATTAAAAATCTTGAACGGAAAGTAAAGAAAGTATCTCACTCAACTTGCAATAAAAGTTTAAAGCGAATGATTTGGTAGTTCTAGTGTTGAATATGTACCAGGTCCACGTTCATTTATTTATTATTACTTGTGTACACTAATTTCTCAATGTTGCAGTCTTCGAATGAGTTTCGAACTTAACTTAGAGAGTGTCGAAATATTTTTGTGACCCACTGTAAAGTATTTACTTCACTAAGTCGTGAAAATCCCCGGTGCGAAACTCTTGAAACACATTCTAATCATAAAAATAAACTATGAATTCAAACAACACGGATCGTTCACCGGTAGTTTCTCTTATTTCGACCGATGAGTAGTATGCTTAAAAAGTTTAGCTGGCACTCGAAACACACTTTAAACCGACAACAGGAACGTGTCCTTGCGTCGCCAGGTTACCATCGAATCCATCGAATTCTATTTTCACGTGACACGATCCGTACGCTGACTACATAATAGGGGAACGGGTGATGAATGACAGATGCGACAGGGTTATCATTTAACCGGACAGTTCGTTTCACGGCTTGTAAATTCGATGATTTATGAACCTGTGCAGAGGCCGCTCACGAGATACCTCCCCATCAAATCGGAGTTTCTGGACCTGAGACATCACATCGAGACAGCAGGGCACCAGCTACCCTTGATACACGATGTCACGGTCGACACGACCAGTTGCAGCGGTTACTTATCGAAGATGAGCAAGAAATTCCACCATTGGAACAAACGGTGGTTTGTCTTTGATCGGAAAAGGAAGACCCTGTCGTACTACAGCGATAACTCCTCCAGAAAAGCACGGGGAGTGATTTACTTTCAGGTACGGAAAATCTTTTATTCATCTTGGTATTGTACAAGGAAGATTGCCAAGACGATCTCAAGTACGGTTTGTTGTGCGAAGTTGTTGGTGTCGAGCATTTGTTCCGTCCGAATTGCCGCTGGTTCAAGGCAATAACGCTCTATTTTATCACAATGAATTGGCGTACTTTGCATTCGCAAATGTGCCCATAATTATGAAAGTGGTCTAAGTCAAAATTTGAAAAAAATGAGTACACATTATTTTAAACTAAATTTATTCAATGTAATTTTTACGATATCGTCAAAAATGAACTATTAGATAGTGGTTGTAATTTCAACATTATATGGAATTCATTCTGTGTTAATTATGAAAGTGGTCTAAGTCAAAAATTTAAAGATATTATATAAACATAACTTGAGAATGGCGAGTGGCCCTCTGTATATAGAGGATATAGCTACTCAAAAACACGTAATAGCTTACAGTGATGCTTGTTCAGGTCAAAATCGTAACCCCGTTTTCACCCCTTCAAAGTGGATGGTTGCCTATAAAAAAATCCATTAATACAAAATATATTTTAAGTGATATTTGATTTTTCATAATTGAAATTAAATGATCTTTACAATTGACTAATTATGAAAATAGTGTGAGTCCATTTAGAGCGTGTAAATATATATTATTTTAGTTAAATTCGCCTTAAAGGAAATTTATACAATAAAATTATATATTGATAAATTAGTAGAAATATTGCCAGACTTGACGTAATTCACCTATATTTTTTAATTAATTAATATGCTAACATTTAAGTTTCTCGAAACAACAGAAAATCGACTTGCACCACATTCAAAATAAACGGTCGATATCATTAATTAGCAAACAACTGAAATATTTTCTTCTGTTTCAGTCGATTGAAGAGGTTTACGTGGATCACATGAATACCGTACGGTCGCCGCAGCCATCGCTGACTTTCATCATTAAAACATCGTCCAGACTATATCATTTGATGGCACCGAGTCCAGAAGCTATGCGGGTCTGGGTGGATGTCGTATTCACCGGTGCCGAAGGATATCATGAATTTGATCACGGCATGTGATGAGCTGAATATTCCCACGTCTCTGGTCAAGATTCGTGTTGCTGGTTGAGCGACGTAACATGTACCCTGAACCTGTTGTGGCCTGTGGGCTCAAAATTTGAGCTTCATGATCACTTTGAAACAAGATCAATTTGGAGCAGAGATACAGTTGTCCCATTAAAAGCTAAACAAGACGAGTTCTTCTGCAATGGTGTTCGACAACGGTATTCCTCGGATACGTAAACGCTAAATCAGAACCATTCGCAAGCATCAATCGAAGGAAGAAAAAACACGAATTACAACTTACTTCGATACTCGAAATAAATCGATAATTGTAACAACAAATCGTTTGAAGTATGGACGAAACGCTTGTCCGAATTCGCAAAGTAAACAAATTATTTAGGCAGCCGCAAACATTGAAGCAATAGCTATTGATGTATGAAACATAAGCATTAGGAAGAAGAAGAAGAAAAATAATGTGTTTCGACGTGGAGAAACTTTTTGTAAACCGAGTCCGAGGATGAATGTTGATGCAAGATGATGATGATGATTATGCGGACGATCGGTTATTTCAAGCAGAGCTTCGATTATTCGTACCAAGGTGTTTGTGTATAAGGGCATTAATTACACGACATGCGGAAAGTATTATTCATTCGAGTGCAGGCTAATCACGACATTATTCTATTTAAACGAAGAGGATTTTATAGGATTTACTGTTTAAAGTTCATAGACATTTTTAATCTAGTCTTCCAGCATAGATACCTTGATGAATACTTTTGAGAAAAAGATCCTCGACAATAGTAGACAACGTGTGTTCTGAATCGAATCAGAGACAGGCATCCCTGAAAAAAAACTGTACATACATACCATTTTACATTTTTTAGTGCGACTTCTTTAATGGATATTTCGATACCTCGTGATACCAAGGATTCTACGAAATCTTCCATGCCTTTATATGCCCAAAGGAATTTTCTGACATACGTACATACACTACCATTCAAAAATGTTTCATCGTTTACAAGTTAGTTGAACACTTGCTTTTCACTGAAACAGTGAATATTATCGTTCATCTAACAAATAACCAAATATTTTTAAGTGGTAACGTATTGCATACATGATGTTCCCATCGATTCTTATCATTTATGTACATAACAGATTGATATATGACTCGAATGTTAAGAATCAATTGGAAATTGGGATATGCAGGTTCCCGACATTTCGGGTTCGGGTCGGGACAGAAATCGTTTGATGATGATACATTTCAAGATCCCGATAGTATTCTGCAATCTATATCTCTTCGGGATCACGAAACAATCCAGTTATCCATGTCTCTTTAAGATTTTGAAACTATCCAACATACGAATATATCAGGATCCCGAAAGTGCGTATTGAGAAATCGAGACACCGAAACGACCCGACTGTCTATACTTGTAGACAGTGCAGTATATTGAGTGGCAACAGTGCTTATGTATTACTATGATCATATATACGTATACTTGAAATACTAATAACTAGACTGCGGATATTTATGCAAAATAAATATTTCCCAAGCTCATTGTGAGACTTTCAAACTAAACAATAGTGAATTTTATCATTTGACCATTTTATTAACACTAGAACTACCAAACTTTTGACTGGTCTTTAGTTTTTTCTTTCGCAATTATTGAAATTATAAAAATGTTTTCATTAGAAATTTTTAGATGTACTTCTTTAATAACTTACATGTTAAAATAAGAATTATATGAAGTTTTAATAGATGCAGACTCGTTATTCTTACAAAGCAATGTATATCGTTGGATTTATTGTCCGGTAGTCCTGGTGTTAAGTCAAAAATAGAATAACAATATCCTTAGATTCTTCTAATGTCTTTACAGTTTTGTAGCACATCTATTCATTTTTGTTATAAACATATCAAATCTGCAGAAATTACAGAATAATGATTTCCATAAAATTCTATTTTGTACACTATAATCTAAAATACATTTATTATATTATATATGTACATAATTACTTGTGTATTTTTTAAATTCACATATATATAATTTATATAATATATATGCCTGTATGTTTATAATAAGAACTGTTGAAATCTCAATACCTTGCTTTGTGTGTACAAATGTAGACACACAGATTGTTTTGGGGTCTCTATTTCTCGACACGCTTTTCGGGATCTCAGTATGTACAAATGTGGATAGTCGGATAGTTTTGGGATTCAGATGAAGACAGAGGTACCCGGATACTTTTGGGAACCCGCCCGATCTTGCCCGAGTGTTCCTGACCCGACTAGAGAGTTGGGTTCTCACAAATCCTTGACTGAAACACGCTATAAGTTTGTTTCATGACAGTAAAACACACACAAACATATTGATGCAACCTTAGCCTACAATCAAGGGATTAACATTAGATGTTCTTGCATGTATCGTTTACCGAAACAACTCAATTGATTTCCTAAGGAAAATCTAACATCATGAACTTCCTAATATGTATCATAAGAAAGTTCATTGTACTCCAGTAACAGATACTACAGGCCTTTACCTGTGCAAGCCCATTGTTAATATATAAATTAAAACTATTACCTAATAACTATGACCGGTCAATTTGAATCATTTATACATGATCGTTTTATAGATGTACCATTAAAAAGGTCAGTAAACTTTAACGATGCTTTAAAGTTTACGTAAACTTTACTTTGGTTGAAGTATGAGTCCATAAACAGATGTTACAATATTCGCATGAAAATGTTAACCCATCCATAAAATTCGATAAAACTCTTCAGTTTATAGTCGAGGAATATATATAATTATAGTAAAGATACTGCGACATACACTATTCCCTCCCTATAAACGCGCGTTATCAACAATCATATCAGGGGTCGGGCTGATAATAAAAAGTCCTTGTATATCATTAATTAATAAAATGTTCAAGCCTTTTGATGTATACATTACCATTTCTAAATGGCGCGGCTATAGAGAGGGAACAATGTATTATATAATTTGTAGCAGATGCGTTCGTGTAAATAATTACATAAACATAATAAACTTTTAATCTATCATGTTTTACAAACATTTATAATATTATGGCTGCCGAAATGTTATCTTAAAAATGTTGAATGTACCAACTATTCATTTTTTAAAATTATAAGGTTTTTAAAGACGAGAATCATGATGTTAATTTCTCATTAAAATCATGTATTTTACGATTGGATGTATCTTGCTAGGATTATTTTATATTATTAAATTAAAATAAATTATAAACTGTATTTCATACTGTGCGTATGTATTTTTGGATATATTTACAAAAGATATTAAAACACTCTTCATTGATGAACTACTCACCCTATTAACCAATGTATAAATACCTGAGTATTTTACAAGTACATATCTTGTACAATAAAACGAAAATACGTATTTACATGTCTCATTATTATTATTATCATTATTATTATACCATTGTTTATTGGAACTGCAGAAAACAAATTGTAATGAAACTAATGATTATTTTTATTTCTTATTAATTTCCCCTTTAATCTGTCAAAATTGTGAACCTAGTGTAAGATGATGAATTGAGAATAATAGTGGTGTAATTCCAAGTTCTGAAGATTTGAGTAAATATTGTTTTCCAAGGCATTATTAATGTATCGGCAGCATTAATAGATGGATTAATAGATAGAACTTCATTCTTTACTGAAAGATGACAACTTAGTCTTTTGCCACTAAATGATAAACAATAAATATTAGTTCATTTGAAATACTATGTACCATTTACACCACTATGATTCTCAGCTGGACATATTACTATAATATTATTTTTAAAAAAATTACATATATTTCACTTTTAAAACAAAAGATGAATGTTTCTACAAAACATAATTTGTTGATAAACATAAGTTATCATGAAAGGAACACAAGAAGGATACTGAAGACTTTGATGATTCGAAATGAATATTCTTGCTGATGCACCAGTAATAATAAAAAACGGCTAGAAATAACTCGAAATTTCTTGAAACGACGCAAAGCATGGTTTACAAAAATGCTAGATCATGCTTGACAACCGGGTCGTTGATTTTTCCGTTTGCGGATAACAACAATTGTGTATAAATTCCGGACTCATTTTCGGTCAAAAATTCGGCGATAATACCTGAACGCCCTCTAAGAAAACGGAAGCTTACTAAGAAACGCAGCTTATTCCTGCCCCTTTGCTCGACAAAAAAAGTTTATAGATAATACCGGGACACCTGTCGAATGAAAAAGGACAGAGTATTTCATGGACATCCGAGGAAAGTTCGGCGATGGCACCTGGACGTTTATCGAACATGAAAATACTTACACCTAATTGAAGTAATACTGCGGAATCTTATGAGACTACACGCATGAGTCTGAGAAATTACGTAAGCTACGATTAAAGAACTGTCTCAATAATATAGCCTCACTTTATCGAACGTTACACCTTATCATATACCTAATCCACAATACACCTTGGCAGTCCAACCAATCCCTGAGGATTTATTTCACTTATTATTTATTTAATAATAGTCGTATTTATTTGGTTAATTTTTATTTTAAGTCATACATATTTTCAGGTAATTTATTTATTTATCATACAAAATTCCTAGTAATAATTATTCTTGGCAATCAATGAGTCTCTGATGCAGTATTGATTGACCAAAAGTATTGTGAACTTCTTTTACAAATAGACCAATGATCATACCCACCTTAGAAATTACAATCACTATAACGCGAAAGATCAGCTGGGCTGCTAATATATTCTCTTTTACTATTTTTGTATATTAAGTAATATGCAAACAATGCATTTTTATGATAAAAATTGGAAAATAGAAAAAAACCTATTAAATTAAATTGTATGGAAGGACGTATTGGAAAATAGAAAAAATAGTATTGGAAATTGTATTAAAAAACAAAAATCTATTAAATTAAATCGTGTACGATGAGCACGCCTCCAAGCGGTAAAAGTAATCACTAAATTGCTGATATTCATCGTTGCATATAAACGAAACAAGAGTAAAAATTAATTACAAAAGCTTGATTACTGAATTATTAATGTACAATATCAGAATTTAGAAGTATCCATCATATATTTATTTTTATCAACTGTATTTTAAATAATGACTTGTCAGAGAGTTGCTCTTAGTGTTCACATCTTGAAGTTCACATGATAGGCATATTCTCGTTGTCCTTTCCAAAAGCTTCCAACACATATTTTAAAATACGTTTCTGCGCAGGTTACTATTTTCAGAATGATGCATTATAAATGTAGACAGACTTTTTATGCTTCTACAAAATTAAAACGATTTGAAGTACCTGAAAACAAAGTACCGTGGAACGTCGAGTTCTTAAAATATAAACCAATTAAATATACCGCTCCAGTTCTAGCAGGCAAACCATGGGCGGATCCGGAAATTGGAGATACTTTTTTCAAACCGTTATGGAATTGTCTTGACGGTAAAAAATCATATTTATTTTGTTTTTTTTTCTTAAAATTCTTCAAAATAAATTCGCCAACCTAACCCTCAAATTTGTTAACACGACGTAGGTTTTCTATTTTGATTTCAGTATTTCAAAATTGTTGTCAATATTTAAACAAAAATGTTACAAAATATTTCTAGGAAAAAATTACTCAAAGAATCTATAAAGCTACTTGATGTTTTATAAAATATCTGAAAATATATAATATTTATATATATAATTCCTTTCGCTTAAAATTGATTACATTAAATTCATAATTATATACCCTTCGCCTATATATGTATACATATATGTGTCTCAGGAACAAATATAATTATATGATTTTACTTTATAATATTCTTGGTCATAAATTTAGAAAATTAGTTTTTCGTTTCTAATTAAATACTTTTAATTTGAGCGTGAGTTTATTCCTGTCTCGTTTGCGTCTCACTTCTAATACCAACAGTCAATAAAAATTTCAATCGAAAAGTAAAATCGAATCGATTATCGAATTCGAACGAGCCAAATAGATCCGTGAATACAAAAATATATAAAAAATTTCTATATACTTGTACATGGATAATAAAATTTATAACTAAATGTGTATTAAAAATATGGATACTTAACTTGCAAATACACAGTTCACGGATATCGTGTACATGTATTCCTTCAGTGCACATCCAAAATCGTAAACTATTTTCAACATACAAATTTATCGTTAACAGGTCTTGTGAACCGTAAGAGTTTCAATGGAGATTATACCATAGATGAGAATGGTTATCCTTTGAATCCTGTCGGTCGTACCGGCATTATTGAACGCGGCCTCCTAGGGCGATGGGGCCCAAATCATGCCGCAGATCCAATTGTAACACGTTGGAAACGAAATATTTCTAAAGAGTTGGAAATAAACAAATACTCAAACAAACCAATTTTACAATTTGTTGCAATACAAAGACGAGATTCTGGAGAATGGGCAATACCTGGCGGTATGGTTGACCCAGGAGAAACTATATCAACTGTTCACAAAAGAGAATTTATGGAAGAAGCTTTAAACTTTATGGAAATTGATGAAACATCAAGAAACAAATTGGAGAGATCTCTAAAGGATTTTTTCGAGAAAGGAGAAGAAATTTATAAAGGATATGTAGATGATCCTAGAAATACTGATAATGCTTGGATGGAAACTGTAGTTTCAAATTTTCATGACAACGATGGTAGTATTATTGGACAAATAAAATTAATGGCTGGAGATGATGCATGTAATGTTAAATGGGTGGATGTTGATGAAAAATTAAATTTGTATGCTAATCATAGTGAATTTATCAAGAGAACAGTCCAAAAGCATAATGCGCATTGGTAAAAATATATGGTAATTTCTTGTTAATACTAAACCATGAATTTACTATTTATTTTATTTTTGTACTTGTCCTTTACAAGAGCATTAAAAAATATATTAACATACACATACGCACACGAAATACTGTTATAAATGAACAAAATATTTTCGTTTTACATAAAAAAACAATGTATTATTAATTTTCTATTAATATCTTAACATGTAAAGATATACAATATATTTGCACAACCTATATTTTTAAAACGGAAAATACAAGCACTGCATGACATATTTTTTTATAAATATGTACACATAATCTATGGAGTCATCACAGATAACAATCCCATTCATAATGGATTTATATAAAATTCAAGTCATCCTTAAAAAATAGATATCTCTAAATTTCTTATCTTAAAAAAGACAATATGTCGCAGGTATGACACATGATTATGAGAACAATGTAATGAAACGTTTTTATCGAGTATAGAAGTGAAATAACTGCCCATGTATATGTTATTTCAACAATGCTATTTCATTTCATGATAGATCTAAAAATGAATATTTACAAAGAAACTATAAGAAATATATAATACTTAAATATTATATATAATTAAGTAACATATAAAAAATGTATATTCTATAAGAGGTCTTACCATGATTAGATTAGTAATTAGAAATGAGAGGTAATTAGTGGTATCAAAATTATTTTTACATTAATGTCAATGACTCTCGTATTTTCACTTCATATTACTTGCTACATTTTAATATGACACTCTAACATTATTTGACTCCACTACAGTAGGCAATATATTGGATTCATTTATACCAAGTAACTCTAAAAATATCTCTGTGGAATTTCTAGTTTCTGTTACGTTTTGGTTGTAGTCAGAATTTTCCATAGTATTCAAAGAATTACTATAATTAGCTAGTTTCTTCAGAATACGACTCATACTGTTAGTTTTTTGTAAATAGTTAACAGTATTTTCAGTTTTGTTTGCAAACATTGTATTATGTTCGTCTTGTGTAGATTGATAATAACGTTTCTCTAAATCTAATGCGTGCTGTGCTTGACTTTGTCCTAACTTTGCTGCTTTCACGAAATAATCACGAGCTTTATCGATATTCATTGAGAAACCACCTTTGCCTTGGGCATAGTAAACTCCTAAATTGTATATAGCATCTGCATGATCATACTCTGCTGCATCATTGTAATACTTTGCAGCCTATACAAATAAATGTATTTGATTAATGTTGAAAAATTTGTTATGTCTTTTACAATACTATCAATAACTAATTAAAAAAACATTTTACCTTTTTTGGATCTACTAATGTTCCAAGTCCCAATTCATAACACAACCCCAAATTAAACATACTAGCAGGGGATGAGAATTGTGCACCAGTAGCAAAGTGCTTTATTGCGTCATTATAACGTTTTTCTTCCATAGCTTTGAGGCCATTATGAAGTTCAAATGCACCTGCAGTTACTATGTGTATATTAGCAAATTCTTCAGTAGCTTCTTTAAGAGCCTAGGATCGTTTAACAAAAAAAATACGGACATTAAATAATTGAACACAACTAAAGCTATTTTTATGACAATAATTTCAATGTTTAAAAAGGACTAAAAGATTTCAACAAATTGCAGTGATTATAAATATTATATTCTTTCAATTTTGCATCTGCAATGATTGATGAACTAAAATTAAATGGATGGAGATGAAGTTTGGGAAGGAGATGAAATAAGAAAATATTTAATTTTATGTACCTTTCTTTCTTCTATATATATACTTATAGTTATATTCATAATTAAATATTATATATATAAATTATATTTTTATATGTATACATATATATACATATATAATTATAACAAATATATATTATACAATAAACATACACATTTACAATACACAATTTAAAGTTACCTAAAATTCACATGTTAAAATAATAATTACAATTATTTGTAATGTACTAACAATGAAACTAAATTATAAATTACAAGTAGATAAAAAAAAATCTGTTAGAGTGCTTGAAACAGTATAAGAAAAAATAGAGAATTTATTAAAGGTAGAGGAATAATGACATGTCTTTCTCATTACAGGATATAAGTTTTAGTATCTGTTGCTAACATCTATTTTATTATAAATTATGATTCCTGCAAAATAACATTCTCACCTCTTCAATGGTAATTGGGCCAAATGGTTTGGTTGTTTTCCATTCTAACTGTGTATCTTCTTTAATGTATTTTTTATCATTTCCAGCACACTCGGTAACACGTAGAATATGTTTTGGATTCAAATTTGATATTTGACCCAATAAATGAGAAATATGTGCTTCTGGATATTGATATAACTTGCATCTTATGGAATCATTTTTCTCTTTCTCAAAAACTCTTCTACGAAGACATAATGTTTGACATACAACCCATCCAACAGCCAATACACTGGACTATTAAGAAATAATTTTTTTAATATATTGATTATAATTAATTTTATATTAATCCTTTGACTGTTCTATGTTATCTACTGAGAAGTAGTTTTTTAATATGTATAGAGTTTGAAGATGCTCAATACAAGATGCTTGTTTAGATTGAACTGAGTAATTTTACAATGTTACTCTGTTACAAAAACTAGATACAGTCTTGTTCGAATATAAGGCTACCAGCCGTTTGTTTTGAAATAAGACAATTGCTATCTCCTATTCCTCTTTTGGAGTTCTTTAATTGACATCGCTTAGAGTTAGAACGAGAGAGTATGTCATATTCTATCATTTTCCAAAGAAAGATATTGCTGCACAGCAGTTTAATTTAAGATCTGCCTTTTGTTCACTCTTTGAGTTCTCTCTCAGCCCATTCGAGAAAAAGGTCAAAGTAAATAGCATACCTAATCAGATATATAACAGTAATTGGTTGTGAACTTTTGTCTTATATCAGAACAACAGTGTATGCATTGCTTAGCCGATTGTATACTTTTTGTTTAGTATCTTTTATTACATTGTTTTATATACTGTGTATTATAATGATTATTGATCATTCTGTTGGCACGTTTTATGTTTGAGCATTCCACAGTCAAAGGGTTAATAGCATGAACATTTTAATCAATTTCAAGGACAAAAATAATTTACACTTATACCATAATGGTAAATATTTATATTATTAATGTTTAACTTCTTATAATAAAATGTAGTTTTGGTTTGTTTGAAAATAATGGTTCAAATAGATTCATGAATTTTGCAATAAATATTATATTGGGAAAACAACATTCCAAATTCTTTATAATGAAAAACTATAGTTATTACATCATACAAAAATAATTATAAATACAAAAAGTTTCTGATGCAGAATTTCCAAAATTCTATTGACACACTAACTTTAATTTACATTAGATTTTCTTGACATAAATAATTTTTCATTTCTGATTTTCTAATATTTTCACTTTATTCACTATTTTCGAAAGATATAACAAAATTATAATTTTGTCACTAAGAAAACATTATATTTAAAAATTGATATTGTTATTATATTCTTGAAAACATTCTATAGTATCATGACTCAATTATATAAACAATTGTTGAATATTTCTTAGTAAAAGAACTTCATACATCAAAAATAATATACAATAATTTTTTACAAATAAAAGTTTACTAAAACTATAATTTCAGCAAAAATCAAATTCTTAAAATACTTTACATAGTTAATTTAACAAGTTTAACTATCGTTAAAATAATGAATTATACTTTGTTCTTTTTATATAATAAAACGTGGGAAAATGATCAAGCGAAAGATAAAGATAAACAGAAACGGCGTAATTTACCCATCCTACAGCATCTGTCCAGGTATATTTTGTATTCCATTTAGAATCCTCATTTTTATCCTTAAAATCCCGAGATTTCGTAGATCCACAGAATTCTTTATTACAAATCGAAATGTTTGGTGTAAGGATCTTGTGATTACACGTCAAATCAATTTTAACCTCATTTTTGGTATTGTCTTGAGAGGTTTGAGAATAAATATTTGTACGACATGTACGACGTTCTAAACTCTCGCGGATTCCACGAGTAACGAACTTCCACATTTTGTGAATAGATTAATTGAAAAAGATTAAATTTAAAATAAAATAGGTTTCAACCTCACCGCCGTCTTACTAACACCTAAATGCGCCTGCACCTGACAAAGCAGAGCGGCGCACTGACACACTACTATACTACGATGAGCTTTCAGTTCGGTAGGCTTCGCGCAAGCTCTTTTGATGTAACTATTACGTTACTTCTTAATATTTATTTATTATCAGTACCCATTTAACATGTTTAATTTTAATATACATTGATGAATTATATTATCGATCATCATTTATATTATTTATAAATAAAATAGTGCGAGAAAAATGTTGAATAATACTAATTTTATTATCAAAAGGTTAAGTTAATTATATGTGTATTCGTTGTTTACATTTCTAAAATAAATGATTTGGAAATGAATAAAATGAAATAAAAAAAAAAAGTATTTTCGAAAAGTAAAAATATATTGTACCTCTTAAGGAAATTACATACCATAACAAGTATTTTAATTACAATTCTATATTTGCATTCTATAATTGCGATGTTTTCATTAGTAAGACTTTACTAATACGTATTTAGATACAAAAGTGTCGCATGTTTGCTTCTTTACACCTCAAATATATTATAAATACCTATAACCAAATTTTTACTACAATATACTATAAAAGAGATACATTTGTATTTCTTTTTAAAAGTGTAAACAATGCGTTTATATTTAAATAGATTAACAATTTCAATTTTGTATGCAGTAATTTCTGTATAATGCCATATGATGTTGCATACAGTTTAAATAATTGCAATTATGAAATTTAAAAACTAAATGCTTCATAAATATTTGCACCAAGTGTTTTAAGTTCTTCATTTCTCACTAAACGATCTAATAAATCTGTCTGGAAACCTTGTGACATGGATTTGTCTGGCACTTGTCCATTTATAATTGGTATTATTTTTGCCATGGGCATCGATACCTTATTGATGTTAACAAATGTATTGCTATTCACTTCTGTATTATTTTTTTCTCTCCAACTCATATGATTTTGATTTGATGTTCCTGGTACTGAAATACCATTTGGAGTTGTGCCATTTTCCTTTGTAGAAGGACCAGTGAAAAATTCAGACATGTGATCTATCAATAAACTGAATCCACGTCTAATGTTACTTTGCGTTACATTTTGCACTTCTTCGATTTCCAAAAGATCTAGGGTTTCATTAATTAATTTAAGAAATAAAGGTTCTTTTTCGCCATCACATTCTGTTTGTAACATGTATGCAGTGAGATTTTTCACAGGATCTCTTGAACTGTCTGTAGATATGGAGGATGTAATTGCCCAATATATTTCTTCTATATCTCTTAGAGTTAATTCATCTTTCAATGAAATCGAGGCTGTTATTTCTACAACCTTGTCCTTAATAAGTGAACATAACTTGTTTATCCCATCGTACCTAAAATGGCTCGATAACGACATGTATTTTGTCTGTATAACGCTTTCTGCACTTGCACTGTTAGACTTTTGAATATCCTTGTACATATGACTACCTATTATGTTAAATTGAATCCTTATCAAAGTAGCTGTCATTGCATATGAATATATTATAACAGCTGATCTAGCAATTGCTAAAACTTTTAATTCATTCCAATATGCTACTTTATCAGTGCAACCATTCCTGAGCTTCTTTACAATACTCTCAGTGTCTAAAACTATAATTACAGTGTCTCTTAGAGTCGATGCGAGAGACTTTATCGTTTGACTGCATATTTTTTCTATACATTCAAAGTACTGTTGTCTTTTTGTTCTTTCAAGCATTTCCTTGATCTCTTTTTCTTGCCATTCTCGTAGTCTACGTTGTGAATATCTTATGAAAATAACACTGCCAAGGACAATACTTCCCACTATAAACTTTCGCCTATGATTCCTTACAAATCCCTTGACACTTGACAACATCTTTCAGAATAAGATATTTAAAATAAGGATTGTGTACAAAATGCTACATGCTTTGTATTATAAATAGTTACAATAATTTTTCTTACAGCTTTATATGTAAATTCTTTATGCTTAAAGTCTTCTTACTTGGGAACTGGTTTACTGTTGAATCACGTCTGGCAAATTATTTAAAATTGCACGTTCTAATCTGTTTGTAATAAAATTTGTCGTATCGATAAATCTTTCTATGCAAGCAACAATACAATTTTCTGTTTTTGCACCCAAACGAGTACTAGGTGTATCAACACAAATATCCCAACAGATGTCAGTTAAATTATATACCACTTCCTGGAAAACATAAACTGCATTTAAAATACATATAAATATGTTAACATTTTAAATAGAGTTTTACAAAAAATACATTTGTTACTTAAAAGAATCGCACAAAACACTGTTAAAAGGTACGGTTTCGAATATGACTTTTCGTTTCAAGTACAATTACCACGACTATTTTGACGTAGGAGATAAATGAATATTCCTCATACTTCCTGTATTTGTCATGTGACGTTATACTAAAACTGAATATTCAAGTTAATACTATTAAATTGATAAATAATTCGATTAGAAGATATTTTCACATAATCGAAAACAATGTAAAAAAAAAAAAATACCGAGAACAATTCGCGAGCTAACCTGAAACTCTCGTTTCTTAGCTTCAGTCTCTATGAAGGCCTGAAATCGCTCATCGACCGCACCTCGCGACCTTTGCTCCTCCATAAAACTCATTCTTTACTTCCTACCGTACTTTTAACACTGAAATAATGAAAACATTTGACCTTTAGACCGTTAATTTGCTTACCTTATATCAATTTTATTGCGGTACCGACCACTAAGTAATGATTCAAGCTATGCATGTATTACTTATTTCTAGTAGAATACACACAATTAATGAGAAATATTCAATAATAATGATATTTTGTATCATTAACATCCTTCAATTTTAACTTAAATATTAAAATTATTTCACAGGCAGAAGATACAATTTGTCATCATGTAGCACTGACCTCTGCAAGCTAACATTGAACACTGTGCAAAATCAAATGATACATAGTCAATAAAAATGGGTTATCAATGCACATGTGGAAAGGATGACTCTTTGTTTTGCAAATGTTTAATTCGTTTTAACATAAAAACTATTTCCGTTAATCTTTTAATAGTTTACATTAATATTTATATTAGATATTAGATTTCATCTAAATTGTATTACTGCATTTATATTTTATAATTTACTTATTGTATTACATTAAAATATCCAGCTAGCTAAATCTAACATAGCAGAATACCGACAGAGTCTGCTAGAAGATTCAGGTCTCAATTATATGGGATTTCATAACGCACGGTTTGTAATACCGACATCGTTAAAACTCACTCGATTTCTTACGCCCTCTACAATGAGAAACGATAAATGTCCGAACTAGATCCACGAGAACCCTGAAATCTAGTAAAATGCAAACGACTGACAAGTTGTGTCTGTGATGTTATGGTTGCGTTGGCAATATGTCCCTTAATTTCTAATTAGAACATAAATACAAGTGGATGCAGCTATCGGGCACAAAATGTAAGGTCCTAAGTTTACTAATGAAATAAAAATTTTTCTAATGATATGCTATGAAAACATGATATAAGTTGTAAATATTTCCTGATGACAATAAGTCCCAATACGTTACAATGTACGTGGATTGAATAGATTTTTATTATCAATATTTTCGAAACCGAAATCTCAAATGCAAATTTTATTTCATACTTTCGACTTATTTTTGACATAGGTTAACCCCTATCTGACTATACCATCAGTTACATGACATCACGTATAAAACATTTAGATTTTTCCTTCAACTTTTCAACTTCTTCTACTTTCGCTTTAACTGTAACTTCACCTTCAACTTTTCAACTTCTTCAACTTTCGCTTTAACTATAACTGTAACTTCAACTTCAACTTTTCAACTTTTTCAACTATCGCTTTAACTGTAACTTCAACTTCAACTTTCAACTTTATTGTACCACAAACTCGTGTACCATTTGTCATAAGCAATTCTTGCAGTTTTAATGCTATTATAATAGTTATCCATGTATAAGTGATGTCTCAAACATATATTTTTATCAAGTAATGATATAATTGAAACATATCCGGTTCTAGCTTCGCATAGCTACTTACATTTTGAAAGAAGACCTGTTCTGCACCGGATCTATGTGGCATGAGCGGCAGATTCTGTGCGTCATTGAAATTAGTAAATCTCTTCGATGATATCGCTATGACGTCTGTAACCAACGCCACGTGTCTGCGGTGAAACTTTATTCCTCTGCAGGCTTTGACATAGTTTTCGCATCTGATTTAGAAATCATACGGTGGCATTTATAGCGATTTGTAGGATCAATCGAGAACGATTGTTGTTACGTACTGGAAGCGTACTAGTATCTGCTTCTTCTGTTATCTTTTAACCTTATTGTTTCAGTTCTATATTTGAGATAGGTGTTGGGACAGTTGACTCTCGATCGTCAGCCTCCTCGGTCAGCAACGCCGGCCATGGGCGACGGTCGAGCTTCACTTCTTGTGTGACGCCCGAGAGGAAGAAGACGTGGCGATACGCGGTGATAACCGCTCGCGAGATCTTTTGTATTAGCTTAATAAATAGTTGTGTTCTTGTGTGGTGTTTATTTGCCTCCTCTCCTCAACTGTTTTCTCTTTAAATTCTAATAGTTCAGAATTTCATTGTACCTATATTTATATATGGTAGAAAATTGCAAAGATGAAAAATATCGGCTTATACAAATGTAATAATTAAAATTCTTGTATTTTGTTAAACGATAAGGTTTTACCCTGTTGTAGAGAAATTCAGCAATGCAATTATAAAGGAACTCACATTATCAACGATAGATAAATTACCGATAAGCTATCTATGATTGATAACATCTTTTTTAATCATGTTATAGTTCAATATAGTTTAAATAAAGAGTTATTTCATACATTGATATGTTACTTAGTTGTATATTGCTTATGTTATCTTATAGTTTTTCGTGTCGTACGATCTGAAATACCGACATCGCAGAAATCTTGTGGCGCTAGCCGTCCCAATCTATACTTTCGTGGCGTTCTCTACCCAACGTAACAACTAATCGATAAATTTAATGTCAATTTAACTAGGTATATTAATAAGAATCGAGTATCTTATATACTTCAAATGATCATGCAAAAGTTACTCCGACATCCTTTAAAATGTTAAGCGCCACGCCGACTTTGCCTCATTTACTTATTCGCCGAGGTTTCGGTACATTTATTAATTTATCAACACGTTGAATGCCACGGGGGTCACCGGTGACCGGCACCGTTACATCGTTTAAGAACGATTATCAATAAATTAACAGCATTGAAGATTAACGCAGTACTGCCAAAATTAACCAGATTATAGTACGAGGTGAAAACTTTAGTTTTTAGTAACTAACGATTTTGTTCAATAACGCTGATCATTTCTATAAATGAAACAAATGAAACTTGTTCGAAGCATGCAAAATTCGCGTGGCATTCAACGTGTTAATAGATTATAATTTTTTTTAGTTCTATATTGTTGGTCACCGGCGACTATCGCGGTCTAGATGGAAAGTTTAGCTAAAGTCACCGGCGACTGACGTGGCGCTTAACATGTTAATTAAAGACTATGAGACATGTTCAAGTCATGCTTTAAAACTCATTTTATATCTGTAGTATTATTAGCTAATTTTATTAAAATATTAGGTGGTTAGATAGCCAAGGGAGTGCTTGTTAATATTGTTAACAAAAGGAATTATTATAAATACTAAACAGCCAGAAATAATAAACTCATAATTACTATCACGGCGATTGAAATCTATCGAAATTCGATGGGGTGGAGAGTTGCGCTTCGCTGCGTACCGCTGCGCTTATTGCGCACGTGCGTACCTGAGTTACTTAAGCGAGCGTGCACCGTCAGACAGTCAGATGGGCCGGGGTCACCAGCGGGAGCGGATGGGGTCTGGGACCAGGCCCATCCTGACCTCCTGGAGTTAGCTGAGTCC
>CM052098.1:4944591-4968566 GCA_028453745.1 Agapostemon virescens
CCTCGGCCTTCCTTCAGCCAACTTAGGGTGAACCAGGGGTCTTCCACCACTGGTCAACCTTGGTCTACCTTCAGCCAACTTAGGGTGCATCAGGGGTCTTCCACCACTGGTCAACCTTGGTCTAACTTTAGCTGGTTTGGGGTACTCCAAGGTCGTTTATAGTTACCTTGGCCTACCTTCAGCCAACTTAGGGTGCATCAGGGGTCTTCCACCACTGGTCAACCTTGGTCTACCTTCAGCCAACTTAGGGAGCATCAGAGGTCTTCCACCACTGGTCAACCTTGGTCTAACTTTAGCTGGTTTGGGGTAGTCCAAGGTCGTTTATAGTTACCTTGGCCTACCTTCAGCCAACTTAGGGAGCATCAGAGGTCTTCCACCACTGGTCAACCTTGGTCTAACTTTAGCTGGTTTGGGGTAGTCCAAGGTCGTTTATAGTTACTTTGGCCTACCTTCAGCCAACTTAGGGGCATCAGAGGTCTTCCACCACTGGTCAACCTTGGTCTACCTTCAGTCAACTTAGGGTGCATCAGGGGTCTTCCACCACTGGTCAACCTTGGTCTACCTTCAGCTAGTTTAGGGTAGTCCAAGGTTGTTTGCAAATACCTTGGCCTACCTTAAGCTAGCTCGAGGCGAGTCAAGGCTTCATCATGCTTTCTTCCTTTCTCTTCACCCACCATCGGCAACTCTCTTCGAATAATAATCTTACAACTGTAAATTCATCCGGAACTTTTAAAAATTTATCTTTTTTTAGATTGATATTTCTGACTTGAAATTGATATTCCTTCGATAAGAGGTCCCCCAGGGGCTCGCTTACGGAAGGGGCCTTCAGTCTTCAGTCTTCAATCTTTAAGTCTTATGGTCTTTAGTCTTTAAGTTCTCAGTTTTTAGTCTTTAAGTCTCCAGTTTTCAGCCCCAGTCTTTCAGTCTTCAATCTTTCAATCTTTAGTCTTTAAGTCTTCAGTTTCGAACCTTTCAATCTCGTTATCTTTTTATTATTCCAATCGGTGGTCCCTCAGGGGCTCGCTCACAGAAGGGGCCGTGAGCGAGTACGGGGTGTAGCGTCCCCGGGGCCCCGAAGCGCTTACAGTTCCTTGCGTCCACAATTACTTAGATTTATTCTATCTAAATGATCGTTGGTTTTCACATTTTTGTTATAACATCGTTGGTTACATCGTCTTTTCGATCGCTTCTTCGTATCCTCTCTGGTTATTATTCGCCGAAGAAATAAGAGAGAAGAAAGAAGACAACGCGTCTCACGAAGACTAAGTTAAGTTTATTTGCCGAATAAGATTTGCGTGCGTGCATATTATCATTATATTACATTATATATTTTATATATATATATATAATATATGATGAGGAAGATGCAGGACCACAAAGAATTGTTTGGCAACCACTATCCCTGACGAATAATAATAGTTGTTATCGCCCTTGGAAAGGAGATTGCCCTAATGTCCCCGAAGCACCCCATTCTCCTTGGACCTATTTTCGAAAACTATTTGACAAAGAAATTATAAGCAATATAGATGACGATACCAATATGTATGCACTGCAATGTGATCCAACAAAGAGATTTCAAAAATAAAATGTTTCACGCCAAGTGCAAATTGTTTTATGGAATTTCACGCTTAAGCTTTTATGCACAGAAGTGCAAACTTTATAGGCCGTTGTTACCTGAAAGTCACATAGCGAATAGATTGCAATAGAATTGTTTAAACGGAAACATTTTTTTTTTCATTTGCATATATAGGTCTATAATTTCTGATTTTTCGTTCCCTCAATTTCTTTTTGGATTAAAAACAAAAATTCGGTTCATAGAGGATTAATTTTAAAGCGTGCTATCTTTTAGTCCCGGAGTGTACGGTCTCCGGAATCAGGTAAGAAGAGACAAGAAAGAAATTCCACAGAGCATGTTCCGCCTCGCTTTCCCGCGGAATCTTTTATAATATTTCTATCGTGGTGGGGGATACACGTGCCGTGGCTTTTGTTATCGAGATTGTCGTAATATCGCGAAGCTCGGCGCGCGTGCACGAGAGCCGTGCATCTACGCACGCGTGACCGTGTTGCGCGCTACCACGCGAGGGGGGGGGATAACATGGCGGTACTCGATCGCCGTTAGTTGTTGTACAGACGCCGGCGGATTTGGATCATCCTATCAAATCGTCACAATGAACGCTCGTCGTGACTGAAATATCATTGTTCGCTTCGTCGCATCGTTTTCTATACTGCTACGCTTCGAAATACGTGCAGTTCCACCGAGGAAACAAATAAATAAAGACACGTTTTCACGTACGATATCGGTTTCAATTCACGTGCGTTCACACGCGTTCAGTGACATTTACACGGTATCCCTAATACCGTAATTTATTTTAAACGGTCGACATTCGATCGGCAACGAAGTTCGAACAGTTCGTTGCGAAGTTAAACGTTTATACGACTTATACGTTTCTGTCAACCGACTTTTTAACGTACGTTAAAGTGATTGACAGCAGATACACCGGAAGACAGCGTCCGTCTACATTCGTTTCGTGAATCCCTGCGGTTATACGGTGTCTGCGAGCCTGCGAACCAGTAAGTACTATTCCCTATATCAACTTAACGAAGAATGAACGATGAACGAATATTATCTTATTGGCTTGTCCAAAATGTTCCTGCCGATTTTGACGGAAGATTGTAACGCATTTCAGTTTCGGTATATATATTTATTAATAATAAAAATAAATCGGCATGAACTTTTCGGACAATATATATTTATAATTTTATATGTGTATTGTTGAATTGATAATTGAATATTGCTTTTTTCGACGAAGTAATTTTTCAGCCAATTTTTAAATTCGATCAATTAATTAAATAATCAGCAGAATTAATTTTTAAACTGAACTTAAAGTAATATTGTTTGTGCAACTACTTGGGTCACTTGTGCAATATATTTCGGTTTCTATAGCCTTTTGTCGAATCATTGCAATGAATAAATTCGTTTACAGCGCTTTAATACGATTAAGGTATAAAAAGATATCACGTTGTATGAGTTATTGCTATTCGCAATACGAGACGGTAACTAAGCTATGACACGTGCTTTTTTATTACCTGAACATAGTCAACGTGTTGGAATCATGTTTCTACAGTAATGCAAAATTCATGGAGTTTTTTTAACAAAGTATGTACATATGTAAAATAAATACAGACGGATACATTCTTCTCGATTTGGTCACATATGATTCATTTACATCCGGTATCATTATTGTAAATAATGCTTCTTAATACTGTTATCAGTGTATTACGACGTGTTAAGTAATATTTTTTTTGCAGTTTCGTTGACGCATTGCCACGATAACTATTCCATTTAGGGTTTTTATTAAATCGAATAACAAAATGGCTACAATGATTTATTAGCAAAAATTGTGTCATTTAATACGTTTGACTGTCATGTTTATCCACATGCGGACGACAGAATTATTTGTCCAGATTTAAACATGAATTTTTGTGCTAACGCATTCATTGTACCAAATCTGTTTAGGGTCAGGAAGAAGTAAGAACGTTGAAGGAGTGCTCGGTATCGTGCATGCTAACTTTTTAATTCTTATTTTATTCAATAAATTATATTGACTTTATCGAGCATTCGAGGATGCTACTTCGGCAGCCAAAGTGTTAAATAAATTACGTTAAATTTCATAAAATAAAAAGGACATCGATTGAAGAACATATTCAGATGCGAAAATCCGATTTTGATGAAACTTATGGGAGCTTATAGTTCTTTGAAAAATATTTGACAAGTGTTTTTTTTATCGGCAACCATCCACTTTGAAGGGGTGAAAACAGCCCTCAAAGTTGGGGGTCAAAACCATATTTTTTTGAGATATTTCGGAAACCAGAGGAGAAGAGAATTTTAACAAAAGTTTTTTGTTTCAACAATAAAGCTATAAGCTCCCATAAGTTTCATCAAAATCTTCCTTTTGCAATTTTTATTCTTGAAATGAAAAAAAATAAGTCTGCAAAGTAGAATAAAAGAATGAAAACAGTCCGTTGTAGTACAAAAATTTATATTTCAATTTTGAATTCTATGCCAATTCTAATAAAATAAAATGATTTAACGCTAGAACTACTGAACAATAAAATCCAACGATATACTTTGCTTTGTAATAATAACGAAACTGTGTCTATTAAAACGTCATACAATAGTTATTGTAAGGTATACGTCATTAAAGAAGTAAATCCGTACAAAATTTCTGACGAAAACATTTTCATAACTTGAATAATTGCGAAAGAGAAAACTAGAAACCAGTCAAAATTTACACGTTTGAACATGGCTGTTAGAAACTTTAGGGTGAGCCAGTTTGGCTTTAAAAACGCTTATACGATACTTAATAATATCGCATTTCAACCGGATAGATTATTGAAAAGTACTTTAAATATTTAATTTTAATTTTTAATCTTTCAACACATGCTAATTGCTCATCGGTTAGTTACCTAACTACATATTTCAGCATTGAAATCTAATCTTGGCTGTAACAACAATAAATTTAAACGCTATCTATTTAGTGAATCATAATACTTAAAGCTTACAGTTGCAATCATGTATTATGAATAAACAATCGTCGTCTAGCATTTCGTTGGAGGTATCGTCGGCATGTCCTTCAGATTGCAATTTATTTAAGAAATAAATACTCGAAGAAACATTGAGTAGCGAACTTTATCGTATTGTCGTCCATCTTTATCCTAATTGCGCAATGGATCAGTAAACTACATACACGACCTCTGTTCCAAACTTAACACGCGTTATACGTACATCGGATTCGATCGAACGTCCTGAAAGGTGAAGCCCACGCTTGATTTCACCTAAGTACTTATTTTAGTCTTGACTTGTAAAATGTGTGCCAATATACGTGATCGCACGTGGACGACATTTACACGTGGAAGACAACGAGGGCTGGAATAGGTACTCGTGGGAAGGTCAACGAGATTTTCAATCCGCCGCATATGCTTATCTCGTTCTATAGTTCGACGAGTCGACCAACGACACGCCGCTGTTCGAATTGAAAAAGTTGGTACACTAATCGCTCGCGCACCGGAACAAAAAGATAGCACGTGCGAAGATTTACATGATTTGCAATTTATCGTCACATTGCAACTGAAATTTCTTTTAGTTAGCTATTTTAGGATATACAGGATGTGGGATATATTTTTTATTAACGCGTGAGCTGTTTAACACTTTGACTGCCACGTCACCCATATGCAATGAGTAAATTTAATATTCGGACACTATAAAATTTTTACTTTGTCGCATTGTAATTTTGTTCACGATGAAGATAAAAGAAATTCATTTTAAATTATATTCCTACGTAAGGTCTAGTTAATGAAAGTATAAATTTCATTTATATAATTACTAACGTTTATTAAATATTCTATTTTAAACAAAACAATGTCTGGTTTTAACGTTACAATAATATTTGGACAGTTTTGAAAACTGATAGATTTTGCACTAATTTTTACAAACTGGAAATAATTCAATATGGTGTAGGATATCCTTCTTGACGAATGATCTCTTTTAATCGTTGAGGCATATTGCAAAATTTTTTTTTTTTTCAAATATTCTGTATTAGTATTATTCCATTCCTCTTTCAGTCATTTTTTTAACATTTCTTTAGATGTTATTGCAGTTGTTCTAATTCGTCGGTCTAGTTCATTCCATAAATTCTCTATAGGATTCAGATTTGGGGACATCCATTTTCTTCTGTTTTGAGAAAATTAAATGTTAGCAGATCTGACAATTAAAAAATATAGGTTAATATGTGAAGTCTGGGAATGTTTGTACTAATTTATCAATATATAATTTGATTGTATAAATTTCCCTTAAGGCGAATTTAACTAAAATAATATATATTTCCAGGCTGCAAATGGACTTACACCACTTTCATAATTAGTCAGTTGTAAATATCATTTAATTTCAATTTTAAAGTAACAAATATCACTTAAAATATATTTCATATTAATCCAATTTTGTTTATAAATAATAACAAGAAATAAAATAGAATTAGTATTTTTTATTTTGAACGTTAATTATATTTATACATTGTTAAACTTAACAGAAGATATTGGTATTATTAATTATTTATGCTCTTCATGTGGCAGTGTTTTGAAATATTCATGATGCACAGGAGGTATATAAAGTGATAGCTGCTGCATATCCTTATATTTTTCATATGTAATAGGCCTGGCATCGTGATACAAAGGCGCCAGTGCGATATTTCAAATTTTGGCAGTCTTCCCCGACATGTAGGTGATAATTTAGAGTCTTAAATTCTGTGTCCTCCATTGATGTTTTATATAAAATAGTATACGGTGGACTTTTGCAAAATCTCATCCAACATATTTGCAAGCAATTTACTTTTTCTCCATTAGTGTTTCTTCTTATCTTTTTTTAAGTGCGTTTTGTAGATTTTTTGTTGAAACGAAATTCTCTCGTTTCATTTCGTGTAAAATAAATTTATTATGTTGTCTACATTAGTTTATAACGTCATAATAATCCTGTGGTGTGTACAGGAAATTCTTTTCTCGTAATGCCATTTTTTCTGTCTATGGAAATTGGACTTATACCACTTCCATAATCAATGGTTACGCAATTTCTTTTACCGGCCAATTTTAAATTGAACAAAGCATTGGCATTTTTTAAGATATTACATACTAACTAGTTATAAACAAAAAGTTTACACTAAATTAAGCATAAATTACGTCATATCTCATTTTTAAAAGAAAAAGGATTACACCACTTTGAAAATAAACGGTTCATATATAAATTGTGTCGACGTTCTAACAAGAACAGAACAGAGTCGGAGATTAGACTTCGTTGTGGCTGGACGTGTGATACATTCCCTTTTCTTACAATAAAGATTAGTTTAGTATCAACAGTGTTTTCGATAATGCCGCGAACACGGGCTCGCCCACGTAGCAATATCTGCGATTAGAAATTCTGACGAAATCTGTAACGTTTCTAAATCAATATCAATTTTTAATCAATGTAGCGTCCTCGAACTCGTAAATTCGTATATCGGATTTCGCGGAATCGTAAATCCCGCTTCGCTTGCTCTCCATGAACTTTCAGCACGTTTGACGTAGTTGCAATTAACTAGCCCTATTTGAAGTAAAATTCGCCTTTGAAATACAAATACCTTAGCTTAATTAATATTCGATATACTGTACAAGAGTACGTGTTAATTGTACGTTTCGTGTTTTCGATGAATTATATTACGATGCTTGCAATTCGAGAATTTTGCTTCTTCTGCAAGTTGATTAGAATTTGTTGCCTTGATTTTGTTACGGTTCACTCGAAAATTTAAGGGATAAGTAAACGGTTTCTTATTGGCTAGTGAGTGGTGTGTTATGGTCGTCGGAGTAGGAGCGTTTTCGGGAATGTTCAGGCTGTGACGAAGAAAATTTAGGAAAAGAGCCGGGAAATAATAAATTTGCGTTCGGTTAAGAGGAGGCCCAAGATTAAGAATGACCCTGGGACCGTTGAATTTGCTCAACTATTGCAAATGACAGTGTCCAATTCTCACGTTCGGTTTGCTTGAGACTAAACAATGGATTTTCCCCTTAACACTTTAACTGGCCGATCAACAACCTCAAAAATTCCACAAAATCAAAGCAATTTATTTGACGAAGCAACAATTGAAAATTTAAAATGTATGATATGCATATAGTTATTCTTCAATCTTCTCGTATTCTCCAGATTTCAACTACTGCAATGAATATTATCTTTAACACTAGACTGAACGAGATAACGAGACTGCATCTATTAAAACTTCAAAACAATTCTTATTGTAAGGAATACGTCATTAAAGAATTACATCCGAAAATTTCTGATGAAAATATTTTTATAACGTTAATAATTCCAAAAGAAAAAACTAGGGACCAGTCAAAATGACTGGTTCGGTAGTTCTAGTGTTAAATACTGTCATTTGCAATAGTTGAGCAAATCGAACGATCCTAAGGTCACACGAGTTCCATCGAAAACCCCTTCGTCGGCCTTCGTGTGCGAACCCCATCGACACAGGGCGCTTTTATCCAAACTCAAATTTATTGCTTCCTAGTCCTTTTCCTAATTTCTTCTCGTCACAGCTTATCTTTCCCAAAATCACCTCTACTCCGACGACCATAACGCACCACCCATTCGCCAATAAGAAACCCTTTAGCTATCCCATACATTTTCCAGCTAACCAATAGTAACAAATTCGAACTAACGTAAGACACGCACGATTCAGGCAAAGTAGAATTGGAATAAATTTTGAACACGAAATGTCTTGATACAGAACATTGTACATTTTATTAAACTTCCGAATACTGGAGCGTGCGATCCTGTGCCGGGGTCATTTTTAACATTAGGTTTACGGAGATTTTTGTGTATCTATCTTTGTAAAAGAAACCACGTAGTTTCTTTGAAGAATGATTAATTTAATAATAATTGCACTCTTAACAGACTTAACCCTTTGCACTCGAAGCTGTTTTATCTACAAACCCCAAGGCAATTTTTCTGACCTAGTATATTCTTATTCTACACGATGTATTTCATCTTATGCATACGAAATTTGTTTACTATTACTCGACCTCACAACGATTAAATTTTTACCTAATTTCTTTGACACAAGCATAACGATGTAAAGATTATTTTAAACAGTGCTGCAGCTCTTTTTAGTAGTCCCTGAGAGTCACGAGTGAGAAGGGTTAATACAAGCTAATTAAATCTGTTAGAATACCATAAATAATTACAAACTTATACAAACCTTTATTTTTTGTACATTTATCCCGCGCATTTTGGACCTAACATTTTGTCTTTTAGACATATCCCTTTCTCTGGCGAATTAACTCCGTCGAATTATAATTTTTATTTAGCATCTGCGTTCTAACTACTTTTACATTTGTCATTAGGAAAATAATTTCATGAAAAGAAACGGTTTATTACGATCAACTATGAAACTAGTTTCTTCGTCCTTATGAAATTACAGGGCTGAGAGGGAAATAAAGGGTATACATATTCGTTTCACTAAACCAATAATTTTCAGGATTAATTGGAAGAAAGTTAATAGTAATTGTTTTTGTAATGTTACTAGTGTTAACTCGAACCGATTTTAATCCAGACGAGATCACGGTTTCTTGAGCGTGCCCCTATGTTGATAATGATGAACGGCGGGAAAATGAACAAAGACCAATTACAAGGAAATTGATAACGTAAGGCGATCACTTCGAAAAAAAATCATTTATCTTTCAATGATAGCACGAGATAGCTCTCTTAAATATCGAGATGTATTTACACGGATTGACAGAAGTCGAGAAAATTATATGAACATTTTTTTCATGTTCCCACAGCAGAATCTTTCGTTTTCTATAGCATAAGTGCTAAAATAATAAAAATTAATTTTTAATTTGTTCAAATTTTAAAAATTTGATAGTCTTTTTGTACAAATATATTTTATTATTTTAAAGACAGAAAGCGAAGAAAGAAGGCTTACACCGATGATCAATGTATTACAATAAATTAATCAGTTAAATTTATTCTATATAATTTAAAATAATTTTTATATGTCCCCGTAGGGAGCCTTTCGGCCATTAAGGGTTAAAATGTATTAAATATCGATTTCGAAAAGACGATTTTCATTTGAACTGGGCGAAGCTAACTCTCGGCTGCGCCAGCGTTCCTAGAGCTCGTCCATAGCAAGCTGAGTGGGATTTACGACCTCGCAAAATGCGGTGTGTAATTTTACGATTTCGCAAAATTCTCTCTATAAATTTACGATATCTAGGATGCTACTGGTATAAATTGCAATTTACGCAGGATCGTGTATGCAGATATATCGTATGCAGACGTAGATCACAAATTGTATCAGTCGGTGATGTAAGCGTTTATACTTTTTAAAGCACTTAGACTTTAAAATATGCTTCCCATTTTAATTTTTCTGTGACGCTATTCAAATCATACAACTGTGAAATCGTCGACGACGACGATTCGAAAGACATGTTACATAGGCTTGTGTTATACACACTATGCACGCCACGCGTAACTGTTGCATCAGCAGGCAAATCGGATGTGCTTTAATCAGCTTGAACGAAACGACTATAGCAGATGTTAATCAACTTCGTTGTAGGATTCAGGAAATTGCACCTTGGTGTGTGAGTCAGCTACCTTGAGAACGAATTCTGATAACGAGTTTAGTTCCATTGTTAACGAGGAACGTGCTTTTACTGTTTTATACACTGTCAACG
Organism: Agapostemon virescens; assembly: GCA_028453745.1. NCBI lineage: Eukaryota > Metazoa > Arthropoda > Insecta > Hymenoptera > Halictidae > Agapostemon > Agapostemon virescens. The sequence continues at coordinate 4,954,846 of CM052098.1, forward strand.
TGTTTCGTACACGTGCACGATTTCTTGTATTTTTGCTTGTTCATTATTTTCACTTTATTTATCTTTCGCATACATTTTAATGAACATTATCTGGTAGATTAAAAACGTTTAACCGACGTGTTTGAAGTATTGTATCGCATACTTGATAGGATTAGAATCTCATTAGAATTGTTTTCAGAAAAAAAAAACTGAAAAAAGCTTTGTAAACTGAAATTGATCGATAAGACTCGTGGTGGAGAATATGCTTTTTCTACGATGTCTTTTTACAAATTTTCTGGATAATCTGTTTTACAATGAAAAAAGTAGATTCAACCAGAAGTATACTCTCGTACGCAGAAATTAATTCGCCCAAAAACAGGCCTATGTAATACTTTTTGTAGATTACGGTACAGTTTAACCCTTTGCACTCCAAGCAATTTTAATTCCTAACTCGAAACATTTCTTGGTCTTAGAATAATTCTATTGTACGTGGTTAATTTCCTTTCGTGCATAGCAAATTTGTTACTATTAATCGTACGCGCAACTCTTCAATTTTTACTAGCTTCTTAAATACAAACATTGTAATGTAAAAATTGTTTTAAATAACGGTCTGCCAATTTTTAATGTCACCTCAGAGGAGTCATCGGAGTGCTAAGGGTTGAACAGATATTTCTCAACGTTTTTCATCATCGTTTTAGTTAGAAAAATGAATCGAGAACGATTGTTGCTACATACTGGAAGCGTACTAGTATCTGCTTCTTCTGTTATCTTTTAACCTTATTGTTTCAGTTCTATATATTTGATAGGCAACTTAAATTTTATTAAATATGGAATTATTTTATATCAATCTTTTCTATTTGCTACTGAAAATGATGAAGGAACATTTCATTCGAATGTAAATTTTTATATGTATTATATAAAATTTTATATATTCATTGGTATAATTATAGTAACATTATTTAATGTTTATAAATAATAAGACTGTAATTAAGAAAAGATGTAATTTTATTTTGTGGTCAATTCTCGTAGCAGGAGGAATAAAATTCTATTTAATATTCAATATTTTACATATTTTACAAACCTCTGCGATGTTACAATTAGTAGCCTAAGAATGTTTTAGTATTTGTAACATACCTAATTTTCTATTTTGAATCTATATATTTATTGTGACTGAAAAAGCACCAAGAAACATGTAGTTGAAACTGTATGTAAAAAATTGTTCTGTATAACGAAATAGTAACAAAATCAATTACTAGGAAAATGATAACGTAAGGTGTACGATCGCTTAAAAAAAAAAGAAAAAGAATCCTGCCTTTTTCAATGATAGCACGAGATAGCTCTCTTAAATATATTTACGTATTATCCGTATTTACACGGATTCGCAGAAGTCGAGAAATCTTGATAATGCTCTCTAACGTTGCCCGTACCTCCGTGACGCTTTTCTTTTACCGCGATGTTGCGAGTAATACGCGACCGTGCAGATCCACGTGACAAAATGCCGTGTGATCGCAGTTGTGACCAACGTGAGTCGAACGTAACCGCTCCGCCAGATATCACACGCAAAACCAAGCACGTTCTTCTCGCTTTAATTTCGTTAAGTGCTTTAAACATGTAACCGCACTAACTACCCAGAGCCTTTGTATCCGGATATCACGTGGACCTCCTTGTTGCCGGAAATTCGATCACGTTCCGTTTTCGGGCCGGTCACCGTGATTAAGTTTATTCCTAGTATTCGCCGCGAAAATTAGTATTCTTGACTCGATTACGCGACCGGGCCCGAGGGGGTAACAATTCACGTACTAGCAACTGGCAAAATATACATTTTCTGAACCAACAAATGTGCTATATTAACCCTTTGAAGACGAATGTCGTCATATTAACAAGTTCAGCCCGGCGCCGATATTACTATCCTTTCCGTTCAGTCGAATGCTTGGGTGAATTTTGATATTTTGTTTGAACTTCTAAAATATTCAAACGAAACGGTAGATGTACAGTGGCTCAAAGTAAAACTCGGACACCTATATATTTTTACTTTCTGAGGTTATTATTAGTATAAGAAAATAAATTAAATGGAAAAATAGAATTATTTTTAATAATTATACACTTAAGGTCATATAAAATTTATTAAGCAAAGACAAAAATTATTCACGATAATTCAAAAGAAAATGGAAATGTTAAAAGTCATGAAAACTAGACTCAAACTGAAACTCGGACAGTTGCTAATCCTGTGGGAAAAACAAATGAAACGCGGGGAATCACCCTTCGTTTTTTCATACTTTCATTTTATGTAGGTTTCAGTTGACGTAAGTCGTTAGTTTTTGTAAAGTTTTGTTTTAATTTCTTGAAATGGCTAGACAATGTGGACAAAAGTCGTTAGAACTCCGGGAACTTGTTATAAGTCAATTTAGAGACGGTTTGTCTGTACGAAATATTGCATGAATAGTGAAACGCAGTCACTCTACAGTTCATGATATTATAAAACGCTTTAGATCCAGAAATACTGTGGAAAATAAACCAAAACTAAATAAACGGAAGATCTTCACAGAATCCGAGGAGCGTTGGATCGTACAACAAAGTTAAAAAAATCCACGATTAAGTGCCCCGAAGTTAGCTACTGAAGCTAAAATATATTTAGGAGAAGAAGCTAATCCAGAAACAGTGAGGATTATACTAAGAAAAAATAATTTTAATGGGAGAGTTGCTAGGAAGAAACCATTTGCGAGCAAAAGAAATCGTTCAAAAAGATTGCAATTCGCGAAATTGTACAAATATAAAGATTTTTCATTTTGGAGAACAGTTTTATAGACAGACGAGAGTAAATTTAACATTTTTCGATCCGATGGACAAACTTATGTTTGGAGAAAACCTAATGAGGAGTACGAGGAAAAGAATTTACGATCTACTGTTAAACATGGGGCAGGTTCAATAATGGTGTGGGGATGCATGTCAGCTGCTGAACCAGGAAATCTCCACATTATTGACGGGATCATGGATCAGACAAAATATCTACAGATTTTGAAGAACAATTTAAGGGATAGCGTGGAAAAGTTAGGTATTGCCGATTCTTACAGTTGCTACCAGGACAATGATCCAAAGCATCGGGCTCATAATGTTCTTCTATGGTTACTTTATAACTACCCACACGTAATCGAAAATCCTGCTCAATCACCTGATTTGTGATGTACTTCTTTAATGACATATACTTCACAATAAGTGTTGCATGAAGTTTTAATAGATGCAGTCGTATTATTATTTCAAAGCAATACATATCGTTGGATTTATTGTTCGGTAGTTCTAGTGTTAAAGCAATTTACATGTAAATGAATATTCAAAAGAAAAAAACACTCAGAAGCTTCGGGATTACTTAAAGATTATTTTGGAATTTTTAACCCCTTGGGTACATTTGACGTCTGAGACACGTCATTCACTTTTTTCCCCTAAGAGCGAATGACGTGTCTAAGACGTCAAACCAAAAATTAAACTTTGAATTTATTTCATTTAGTTTTATTTTGTTGTTATTAATTTATTTTTGTTTTGCAATTCTAATTAGTTGAAGACATCTTAATACTACATATGTCACCAATATTTTAGAAATAAATACATTCTTACGTAAAATGTACTGCCTTTACATACTACTCCAAGCAACCAAAAATTATTTCTGTTCCACATGCAAATATTTTCTCAAATAAATCCGTACCCAAGGGGTTAAATACGCTTCTAAAAAATGAGTATACCTCCTGTAAGTATTTGTTTATTTTTGTACTACACGGAAGATTCAAGACGAACGTTCTAGATACAAGTGATCGTAAAAGTAACATTCCCAGAGAACTCGTAACATCTATTTTACGGATCATATTATGACACATAAATACAAGTTCTACGAAGTTAACATCAACTTTATGGTGAACCACGAAGATCGAAATTGTATACAATCTCATCGGAAAGATAGATACAGTTTTAAGGTTCAGTACAAGCAACAAGGAAATCCTTAGCTTAGAAATTTTTTCGTTTAAAACTTAATTTACCACTTATTTATTTATTTATTTTACAATTATTAAATTTTATTTACTCGAATGTCTACGTCAATAAAAATTGTGTACAACGTTGGGTAGCTAAAAGTATAGTCTTTTACTTCTACATATATGCAGAATGGACTTACGCCATTTTCAAAATCAATGAAATGACGTTTTCAATTCTTAAGAAGGCACAAGTCCATGGGAAAAGTAAATTTCCCTTGAAATTAAAATAAATGTATAGACTTTTATGGTATAAAATCAAAAAAATATTCAACTTTGTTACAAAATCTTAACGATTTTCAATATATTAGTAACAAGTTGCCTCAGAATGAAAAGATCTTGTAAAAATGTAGCTATTATGGTAGCTGATCCGATTTTTTTTTAAATGGACTTACGCCACTTTCAAAATAAACGGCTCAAATATTATGATCATAATATGTAGTGCAAATAAATAATAAAAATTGTTTCTAGGGGGGAATAGATTGCTTTTAAGGCGTTTGTTGAATCGACATTTTTTACTCCTCTCGGTGGATACTATAAATATCAGGCTTCTTTTTAATCGACCTGTATATTTATTCGATCAATTAAGCGATGCATATATTCGGAATTACACGATAAAGATTTATTAACATTTCACTGATGTGGATTTTCAATTTAACCGTTTCACGGGTATTATTGTGTCAGTGCGCAGCAAAGTGACAAGTAAAAGATAATCAAAGTGGGAACTTCCACATGCTCGGACACGTGTTTCGTTTGCGTCATCGAATAGCGAAATTCTTATCTAATGCTGGCGCACATGCAGACTGCACGCAGACTGTATAAGCATCTAGAGATATCGCCACCATGTTGATCTTTCGGTATTGTTCTTAATGTAATCAGATTATCTAGAATTTCATCTTTTCACAAACTTTCTTTCTTTAAATTAATCGCTATTTCATAGTACTATTTACATTTGAAAATACATCAGAAAGGATAACAAATAAACGAGTGGTATTTCCTTAAAATATTCCCATGTTGCATTAATTTTGTAACGTCCGCATTGGGAATAAAAGTTTTATATCTTTTTGTTCCAGAAAAAACATATTTAAAATGTTAACCTTCTACCTGGAAAGGGAGTGGAGTTATTTTTCCTGTTCAGTTATATGCTAGAAATTTTGACAAAAATTCAGCATACGTTAAACTTACAACATTTGCGTTGGGAACAAAAATTTTAGTTTCTTTGCACTTTTTTCAAGAAAAAAAATGTGTGCAAATGTTTAACCTTCGACCTGGAAAGGGAGTGCAGTTATTAAAAATGCTGGTTACAAACAACCAAATACCTATATAACATCGGAAAAATATAAATTTTTTATTGTAGTTGAAAAGTGATAAGATTCAAGCGATAAACTCGAAATAATATTCTGTTTTTGTTGCTGTTAATGCACATCCATTAGAAAATACGTAGGCATACAATAATTATAAATTTTTCTTTTAGCAAATTATGAACTACAAAGTTTAATAAACTTTGTAGAACAAGTTGAACAAAGCAGACATTATCCAAGTACACGCGTACCTAACGAATTTTCAAACTCGATTTTCTTGAAAATGAAGCCTCGTACAAAGAAAACTATATTCCTTATTTTCGACTAGATTTTACACGTGAAATCATTCCCTTGCCGGTTGTACCACGATTTTGCAAACACCCTGTACAATAACAATGATACATTTCAAAGTTTTACGTACAACGAAGCAAGAATTGTCAACTGTTAAATGACAAAGCAATAACATATATACGCGTGACTTTAATACTTCCAAAAATGAAAGTGCCACTCGGTGCATTTAATTTTGAAGGTGCTAATTTCAAAAATGCGTCATGGCTTTTTCAACGATCCTACAAGAAATCAAATCGTTGTCACAGTCAAGAACTTGTATTCATCGAATGAGTAAATTTAATCGGATGAATATTGTAATTTCGCATCTTCAAAGGGTCTTTTAAACGGTCGCCACGATCAAAGTGCGCATTATGCGCCAGTGATCCTTCCTTTTTTCCGCGCTTGTTCCCCCGTCGAGAATCAAAAGTAAGGTTCAAAAAGGATGGAGGAAACTGCGTGCAAAAATAGTTACGACGATAGGACCAGAGTAAACGGACGGATGGAGAAAGGGGAAAGACGGTAGGAGAATAAGATCGTTGATTGCAGACTGCAAGGTTCTACTTCAGCTTCAAGGTAGTAATGACACTAAGCTAATAGAAGCGACCCTGCGAAAACGTCTTAAACGCAATCATTGGAATTTGTAAAATGTCATTTCGTTTTTGTTGCTGTTATACATAAATCTATTGATCGAAAAAGAGAACCTACAATTTACAGTCAAAATAATGTATTAAAATTGTTCGACGTGATAAAGATCTAATAAAACATGCTGATCAGAATGAACTCTCAATTAACAGGGCATAGACATAAAAATTAATAATTTCACACTCAACTTTTTTATTCGCAAAACTCTCACTGATCGCGTGCTATATTCATTTTATATGTTAAAACAGTCTTGTAAAAGTTATACGTATTATATGCATGAAAGCTTTAAATTGTACTGAAAGAATTAAATAGATTGAAAGGATCAAATAGTATATGTAGTAATTTTATTACTTTTAAAAGGTATTTGGATGCTACTACATCTTGGCTGTTGCATTATTGCGTTGCTCATTATTTATATCTCCTTGAATACTGCTAGCGTTCGATAAGTAAGAAATTCGGAGCTTTCGGGCGGATATTACATTTATCGAGCAGCCAATCATAGGCGTATTCTCCTCGTTGCTCGTCGGGGGCGTGTGTCACTGCTCCATGTCTACTGATTAAATGCACCTACTATTTAGACACTTATTCAAAAATTTATTTCGACATTGATTAGTATCCTTTCAAATTGATAACTTGGTAACTAGTGTGTAAGTGTACATTTATGAAATGAATATTTAGATTCGATGTTCTTGAAAAGCAACGTTTAGACGTCGTTTGTTAATTTGCATCAGCATTGGCTGAACTTAAGTAGCTAGCTATTAGTGAAAAGATTAGATTTGTAGAAATACTGTCATTTTTTACAGTTAAAGAAATTGTTGCGTTGTGGAAGTAGGTAAACCGTATTTACGACATTTTGTTATCTAATCGGAAAATCAATTTTAAACTCATTTCGAAATCAGTAAAACGATATAACGTAATCCTTGAAGGAACTTTGCTTGTTACTATCTTCAAATAGATACCTCCATCGCCATCAACTCGTTGGGAAATGATTTCCTGATTAAACTTTTAGCGAGAAGAAGTTGCAAGTTGAAACTCAATTACTATTGATTAGTACAAATCTAGACTTCAGAGTCTACCTCGTCTATTTCTCTAATATATGGACCGTTTATTTTGAAAGTGGTGCAAGTCCATTTTCTTCTGTTTCGAGAAAATTAAACGTTAGCAGATCTGACAATTAAAAAATATAGGTTAATTTTGTGAAGTCTGGGAATGTTTGTACTAATTTATCAATATGTAATTTGATTATATAAATTTCTTTTAGGCGAATTTAACTAAAATAATATACATTTCCAGGCTGCAAATGGACTTACACCACTTTCATAATTAGTCAGTTGTAAATATCATTTAATTTCAATTTTGAAATAACAAATATCACTTAAAATATATTTCATATTAATCCAATTTTGTTTATAAATAATAACAAGAAATGAAATAGAATTAGTATTTTTTATTTTGAACGTTACTTATATTTATATATTGTTAAACTTAACACAAGATATTGGTGTTATTAATTATTTATGCTCTTCATATAAGGTAATAGCTGCTGCATATCCTTATATTTTTCGTATGTAATAGGCCTGGCATCGTGATACAAAGGCGCCAGTGCAATTTTTTCAAATTTTGGCAGTCTTCCCCGACATGTAGGTGATAAATTTAGAGTCTTAAATTCTGTGTCCTCCATTGATGTTTTATATAAAATAGTATGCGGTGCACTTTTGCAAAATCTCATCCAACATATTTGCAAGCAATTTACTTTTTCTCCATTGGTGTTTCTTCTTATCTGTTTTTTAATTGCGTTTTGTAGATTTTTTGTTGAAACGAAGTTCTCTCGTTTCATTTCGTGTAAAATAAATTTATTATGTTGTCTACATTGATTTATAACGTCATAATAATCCTGTGGTGGGTACAGGAAATTCTTTTTTCGTAATACCATTCTTTCTGTCTATGGAAATTGGACTTACACCACTTTCATAATCAATGGTTACGCAATTTCTTTTGCCGGCCAATTTTAAATTGAACAAAGCATTGGCATTTTTTAAGATATTAAATACTAACTAGTTATAAACAAAAAATTTACACTAAATTAAGCATAAAATATAATAAGCATAGAATGTACTAATTGTAATATTGAGGTCAACTTATTGTTTTATTTCGAGAAGCAACGATTACCAGTACATGATTTTACTTTCGAAGAATAAATTGATATCATCTTCAACGACTTATTTCTAAGGTATGAAAGATGAGACTCGATACATTTCGGCCCTGGGTTCCACATATACAAGGTGTCCGTTTTATCTGGGAATTCATAATAATTGTCTTGGATACTATGAAAGTGGATGAAAAAATGTGTTAACAAAAGTTGTTTTGTAAAAGAGAGATGACATGATATAAACAGTTTTCTTGTCGATAGAAAAATTACTGAGATTTCAAAGTCTATTATATTATTATAATTATATTATTATAATTACTATTATAGTGCGCTTTAATACGAATCCAATGAGGTGCAATCGAAGTCGTTTCGCTCAGCAGAAACGTGGAACAAAATATTTATTTGAAATATGATGGTTCGATTAAACGACGTCTATTATAGCGTGTACAAAAATATCAAATTCTGTTTAAAAAAGCCAACACTACCTGGAAGTCTCAGCGCCATTTTTCCACCGGCAAAAAGACATTATACTCACATTCATACGAAATAACTTCTGTTAAAACATTCGTTTACTACCTTTCGCAATTTCCGAGATATTCTAGACTCCCATATGAAACGGACACCGTGTATACGAGTATATCGCACCCCTGCTGCAAGGGTGACATAACTCAAACAAGTATGTTTCTCGGGAGAAGCGAAAAACTGTTCGCGAATATAACCAACCGTCCAGTATTTTGTTAACAATAGAAGATTGTTACCAAACCAGACGTTTTGACTGGTCCTCAGTTTTCTCTTTCGCAATTACTGAAGTTATAAAAATATTTTCATCAGAAATTTTCTGATCTATGTAACAACAAATTTGTCTTTTCTTTCTGTCGTTCTTCGGAGGACAAAAAAAATTTATTAAATTGTTAAATTTAAAATTAAAATCTTAACACTTTGCTGACTGGCAATTTTACACAGAAACTATGCCATGTCACCGGCTATTATTTTGTAATTGAATACGAAAGTAAAGTAAAACATTCTAAATAAACTTCAATAAATTTTATTTTTACTGCATGAAATGAAACTAACACGTTGAATGCCACGCGAATTATTGAACAAAATTGTTAGTTACTAAAAACTAAAGTTCTCACCTCGTACTATAATCTGCTTAATTTTAGCAGTACTGCGTTAATGTTCAATGCTGTTAATTTATTGAGTGGCATTCAACGTGTTAAACTTTGGACATATTTTTTATATAACTTTGAGAATATTGCGCAAAGCTTTTGCAATATTCTATATCGCCCTGGGTTTCATCAATTGAAATATACAATGCAACTGACAATGTCGACAACGTTTGGGCATGAAAAGACGAGTTAACTCGTCACCGGTCACCAATGTGTTAAAATTTTAATTTAAAATCTAGTCTGTTGTAAAATAAGTCGTAGGCCAAGGGTTTAATAACGTAATAACGAGAAGCTGACTACGGTCTCCGTTCTTCAAACATTCGGCCTTCGAGAGGTTAATCGCAGAACGAGCGAAACTCTCTTTTTTCAAGAACGATTTGTTCGAGCATACGGGGCAAAGAGGTGTCGAGTAGCCATCGCTACTCGATGGAAACGTTGCCAGACGGCAGGGTCGGTACCTTTAGCATTGGGATTGAGAGCGGAAAGGGGATGGTGAAGGTGGAGGAAGAGGAGGAGGAGGAGGAGAAGGTGGAGGAGAAAGAGAAGAACAAGGGGACATCGTACGCATCCCCCACCGGTACATCACCGAAAAGCACTGCGTGAGGACGCACAGCTCGTGAGGTCATCGAACCCGGCAGCGGTGGCCACGTGTATCCACGGGGAATATCCCATCCTTTTACCGCGAAGGGCGTGTGTAGCGTGAGATGCGATCGGCCCGCGTGGTGGGGAACAATAGACGCGCATTGGCGAGCCACCAAGGCGAGCAGAGGTGGTGGAGGCACGGCTACACGTGGCCACTCCGTTTCCGATCGTACATAAATTACTGAATGTGCAATGACCTGCAATTTGCCATTTTTTTAATCCGCTGGTTCTCGATTTCACAATTAACACTGGAACCACCGAGCCAGTCAAAATTACTCGTCTCCAATTATTTCTTTCGCAGTTAACCCCTTGGGTACGGATTTATTTGAGAAAATATTTGCATGTGGAACGGAAATAATTTTTGGTTGCTTGGAGTAGTATGTAAAGGCAGTACATTTTACGTAAGAATGTATTTATTTCTAAAATATTGGTGACATATGTAGTATTAAGATGTCTTCAACTAATTAGAATTGCAAAACAAAAATAAATTAATAACAACAAAATAAAACTAAATGAAATAAATTCAAAGTTTAATTTTTGGTTTGACGTCTTAGACACGTCATCCGCTCATAGGGGAAAAAAGTGAATGACGTGTCTCAGACGTCAAATGTACCCAAGGGGTTAACTGAAGTTATAAAAATGTTTTCATTAGTCATTTTTTTCTATGTACTTGTTTAACACTAGAACTACCGAACAATAAATCCAACGATATACATTGCTTTGTAATAATAAAATAATAAATCGAACGGTATACATTACTTTGTAATAATAACGAGACTGGATCTATTAATACTTCATACAATTCTTATTGCGAGGTATACGTTATTAACCCTTTGCACTCGAAGCATTTCTACTCGAAAATCGAAACAATATTTCTATCTATAATAGCTTCATTGTAGATAGTTCATTTCCTTTCGTTCATATAAAATTAATTACTAACACTCGTACTTAAAACATTAACATTCTTATTGATTTCTCAACTGCAAACTTAGCGACGTAAAAGTTGTTTAAATAATAGTATGGCAAGTTTTAGTGTCGCCTTAGAGGCGCCATTCGAGGGCAAAGGGTTAAAGAAGTACATCCGAAAATTTCGGATGAAAACACTTTTATAACTTCAATAATTGCGAAGTTTTAATAGATACAGTTTCGTTATTATTATATAGCAATGTATATCGTTGGATTTATTGTTCGGTAGTTCTAGTGTTAAAGAAGTACATAGGAAAGTTACTAATGAAAATATTTTTATAACTTCAGTAATTGCAAGAGAAATGAGTAGGGGCCAGTTATTTTGACTGGTTTTGTAGTTCCAGTGTTAAATGGAACCATATAGTTGTTTTATTCTTTTTTAAATAGGTTTTAGGAATTTAATCATTTTACCATTCAGATGTTTCTTCATTTATAATCTTTTACACTTTTAGCTGGCATCCTCGCCATGTTTTCAATGGAGTTTAATTAATATATTTCTTCCGAAAATTTCGGATGAAAACATTTTTATAACTTCAATAATTGCGAAGTTTTAATAGATGCAGTCTCGTTCTAGTGTTAAAGAAGTACATAAGAAAATTACTAATGAAAATACTTTTATAACTTCAATAATTGCGAAAGAAATTAGTAGGAACCAGTTATTTTGACTGGTTTGATAGTTCTAGTGTTAATGAACCACATGTTGCAATAAAAATTGCATGAAGTTTGAATAGAAGCAGTCTTGTTATTATCACAAAGCAATGTATATTGTTGAATTTATTTTTCGGTAGTTCTAGTGTTAATGTAATATACAATAGCCATTTGTACCGTGGATAGTCGGAAAACAGTAATTTTTAGTGATAAATTGTTCTGGTAAATAATTTTCATGAAGAAAAACTACATAAACTATTCATACAAATTATTGAAATTCACATAAGTTATAGTAAGTATTAGAAAAAATTAGTGGTTAATACTAACAGTAGTTAAAGCAATGAACTCTCCAGCAAATAATCCTGATTTCAGTCCCACGACAAATTTTTGGGCAACATGGAAAATGTTAATTTACATGAAAGAACCTGCGAATAAAAATAAACTCAGCAGAGCAATAACGTATCGTGGAATGAAATCACACCAACGGAATGTAAAAAATGAATTGAATCGATGCCAAGTCGCATAAATGTGTTTATATGTGCTCGTGGAAATGTAGCTAAAAATATTGGATAATATGAATTTGCAAAGATTCATTCTATTGTATTATTCTATGGTATTATTTAAATTCCAATTAATCTTCACTTCAAATAGATATTTCTTTACTATTTTCGTCATTTTGTATATGACGTATTATTTGCAGCTTAATAACACTTGTAGAATTTTTAATATGAGAATATTATTATTAGTTTTAGTATGAGAATATTAACAGAGAAACTTAATACTGTTTTATCTTTCCATGAGAATGTTAACATAATAAAAAATATTTGATTTGTGGAAAAGTTTCACTATGATTATGTAATTACAATTTTCTATAATTACACACTCAAGTCCAATTTTCCAAAGAATTATTATCACATTTGATAGAGAAGTTTTTTTTCTTTGTCATTAGGATAGAAGCAAATAAACGGGAAATCTTTTAAAGGAACCCAATGAATAATTCTTTAAGGTATGTTAATACTATTCTGTAGAAGATTATTAATTTCCTATATGGAATTTCGATTTTCTAAAGACGTTGTGTATCCTATAAAATTAAACTTATAATAATCACATTATTTAAACTTCGTTTCGATATATTAAATTGAACTTAGAATATTAAATATTCAATAACGCGTTCAGTGCCATAATTTTGCAAAGAATATGATCATGTTGGTTGCAGAATTTCTATTCTTTCTATATGTCAGAACAAATGCTCTTGCGTTTAATCCAAAAGTAAGGTACAAATTTTTCAAATAATTACAGAAGAATTTATTGAACATTATGAGTGCTAGCCATATGTTTTCCATCAACTTATCGCGTTTACGTGTCCATTTTATAAAACTACATAAAATGAAATATGGTATTACAAAATTGGAATATTTGTACAAATTAATTTCATGTAAGATAACTAATCATCGGTTATCAGTTCCTTTTCACTCTGCGTTTGAGCTGGCCAACTTTCTTTTTTTGACGCGGCGAGATCAAAGGCGGCGATACAGGCACATTGTTAAACGATGTTGATAAATTAACTGAAATTACACACGTGGCCCATTTTTCTTAATCTCAGCCATAGACACACATACTCTATTTACGTTTTATAGATATCAGGAATTTTACAAGTATATTGAGTGGAATTTTTTTTTTATCCTAGTTCTAATTGTAAATGATTCTTATTTGTAAATATTCGTTACAAATATAAATAATATTTACGTGTAAATATTTCTGTTAGGCGTATTAAAGAATACATTATAATCACAAAATGTAGAATTCATGTTACTTTTGTCTATCGAATTTCTTTACTTGTCTTATATTCTTATATTTATAATTCTTTTAAAATAATAGT
>CM052098.1:4969128-4980562 GCA_028453745.1 Agapostemon virescens
TATTCTTATATTTACAATTCTTTTAAAATAATAGTATTCTTATATTTACAATTCTTTTAAAATAATAGTATTCTTATATTTACAATTCTTTTAAAATAATAGTATTCTTATATTTATAATTCTTTTAAAATAATAGTATTCTTATATTTACAATTCTTTTAAAATAATAATATTCTTATATTTACAATTCTTTTAAAATAATAATATTCTTATATTTATAATTCTTTTAAAATAATAAGTATTATATTCTACCCCCTTATGTAGTTTTCTCACTCCCATTATTTTATAAAAAGTAGATATTTGAAAAAAAATTCATTGTTGCTTTGAAATGAAACTTTTGTCCGCAACTATAGTTTGAAGATCAACATTCTACTCATAGGGTGGGTCAAATAAAAGACAGTTATCTCCAAAATCGTAACAAATATCGAATTTAATCATCGATATCGAATCAATTATTACGATTTCTGTTACGTAGGTATTTATTGTTCCTAGAAGACGTACTTCTTTAACACTTCGTGAATGCCATGTCACCCATATACGGGTGACAGAATTATTTGTCCTCGTTTAAAAATATATTTCTACGTTAATATATTCGTTGCATTCAATTTAGTTGATATTTGAAGACTACAAGAAGGTTGCTAGATAACTATATGTCATACATTTAAAGTTCTAAGTCCCTGCTTCATTATTATAAATTACTTTCATTTTATGGAATTTTTGAGGTCGTCAGTTGGGCAGTTAACGTGTTAATAATTGTTTTAAAATAGTAATTTTATAAAAAGTAATTTATATGCATCATTCGAACCGTACAATCACCAATCGAACATAGTGTTTGCATTTTCATTAGTCGTAATATTGTTTTCCGATAATGATTTGTATTAGAGAACAATTTGAAAAACCAATGGCGCAGCGAATAATTTAAATTCTGTGAACAGATTACGTATCTGTGTAACACGATCGTTTCGAGGATGATAAATGTCGAATGTCCCCACGTGTAAGATTTTGAACAGCTCGTGGGCCGGTAATAAATAATCGATAATGCTGCCACGTGGTCAATGCTGTCATTCTTATGAGCTCCTGATATCGACAGTCTGCAGACTTGAGTGGAATAATAAGATTCTTTTTCTCAAAGCGTTCGACACGTGGCACCGCACACCGCGATTATTAGAGTTATGCAAATTACTCGAAGTTCAAGTAACCTGAGTTATTATACAACATCAGTTGTTTCATTGGTTATCGTATGCGCTACATTAACTCGTACCTTTTAAAATCATACTTTTAGAACTTGTAAACGTTCCAAAATGATTTGTAGGCTAATTTGCAAAATTATTCTCTTATAATAATGAATGTTCTACGATTTTAATGAACAATATAGAATATTGCAAGTATTTATAATGTAACGGTTAAAATGTTCTTACTTGTTTAACCCTCTATGGGCCGAATTTTATTCTTAAATATAAAAAAATGTATGCGACGGACTATATATATGCAGATTAAAAGAAATTTACTAGTTTATACAATTTTATTATAATTTGTAACTTTGTCACTTTGCAGTCTATGCAAAGTCTTTGCATTCTATGGGCCGAATTATTTTCTTAAATATGAAGGAAATGTATGCAACGGAAAATCAACAATTGCAAACGTATGTGTGCAAGTTAAAAAGAATTAACGGAAATGCATAAAAGAATAAGTAATTAAATTTCATTAAGCCGAAGAATTAGTCGATACGTAAGCAGTAAAAAAAAAACGAATACATTTTGCATTTGAAAAATTCAAATCAGACGAACATATTTTTGAAAACCTTAATACAATCATTGTAGTCCAAATTATCATTATAAAGAGTCCAACTGGACAAGGGGATCAAATATGTCCCGAAACCAAATTAATTTTATCAATTCGTTAAACCTGTTCGCTTAATCTGAAAGATCTGAAAACAATACACATTAATAGCCATAATAATATACAACTGCCAGAATAATATAAACTGGGTCATCTAACAATTTCAATATAAAATCAATAATTTTTTAGTTTTAGAAGATTTTTAAAAAAATTAGCAGTCGTATGAAGAATGTTAATGAATTTTCACGTAATTCGTTATTGATTATTTCATTAGTTGGAAAGTTAATTATTATTTCTCTTTTCTTTGTGAACAGGGAAAGGTTTGATCCCTTCGCTCGGAAGAATCTCTTGTAAGACAAATTTAACGCAAACAGCATGAATGTCGTTAAGCGGTTATCGTTCCTGGCACATAATGCTAACATTAATTTTCTCGCGCAAACATTATCGTGGCATCGTTATTTTTAACTGAAAGTTTTTCACGGGCGACACATGACGACGTCGTGGTTCGCCGATAACAGAGCGAAAGATCGTGATTGTTCGCACGAAAGTTGCATTCCACGTGTGGCAATCTGGGAATGCCGTGAATAGTCGGCAACGATAAATATAACCGGTCGTTCCATTCAACTGTAAGTTCGGCACGTGCACATATCGGTAAAATGTTTCTACTTTACAGGAGTTCGATCGAGTCGTTGTCCCGTGTGCATTGGTTCTGATTCCAATCACGAGAACCGAAGTCCGAGCGATGACACTACCATCGCCCTCCGTTAGATTTCAGTCGAGGAAATTGATATTTATCGCGAGCGCTCCTCGGTTCATCATTCTGCACGTTGAAATCAAAATATTTGAAGCATAGACACACGGACTATCCAAATAAAATTTCTGACAAATTTATTGTAACCCGTCGGTATTTTAAATTTATGTTCTTCATACTACCCCTGGCGAAAATTATGCGCTCGCGACGCATACGATAAAACACACCCTTTGAAACGTCGGTCACACTTTCGGATTCGCCATGATGCACTTTGCCAGGTTATTTCCCAAACTCCATATTCAGGAACATATTCAGATG
Source organism: Agapostemon virescens (assembly GCA_028453745.1). Taxonomy (NCBI): domain Eukaryota; kingdom Metazoa; phylum Arthropoda; class Insecta; order Hymenoptera; family Halictidae; genus Agapostemon; species Agapostemon virescens. The sequence continues at coordinate 4,972,037 of CM052098.1, forward strand.
CCAAAATCCGATTTTGATGAAACTTATGGGAGCTTATAGTTCTTTGAAAAATATTTGACACGTATTTTTTCTATCGGCAACCATCCACTTTGAAGGGGTGGAAACAGCCCTCAATGTTGGGAGTCAAAACCATATTTTTTTAGATATCTCGGAAACCAGAGGTCGAAAAAATTTGAATTGTTTTTTAAATTGTACGTTTTTCAATGGGAAATATAGTCGCGCAAGAAAATTTTAACAAAAGTTAAAATAAATAAATAATAAATGGAGTCGCTCCCATAAGTTTCATCAAAATCGGATTTTCGCATCTGAAATTTATAAAATTTATAAAATTTCATTTATTAAATACAGTCCAATAAAGTTATTATTTTATAAAAAAAAATACTAAACATTGGAATCTAGTATTTTACATTGAGAAAGAAGGTGACAGAATGCATCGTTTTATTAGGATTTTTTAAAAATATTATTAATTGTTATACTATATTTGTTTAATTTATATATATATATATAATATAGTAATAATATAATTAATAATATTTCAGAAAAATACTAATGAAATTTTATCACATTCTGTCACCTTTTTACTCAATTGATTTAGTAAACGATATTTTACAAATTCAATATATTCAAAAACAATATAGGGAATATAGGGAATATTAAAAAACAATACACATTATTTCATCGTATTTCTCCACATTCTGTTTTATGGAGTTAATCGATTTGTGCAATGAATGGCCCATTCGTTATACTTCCGCATACCATGCGATTTTCCTGAATTATTCTGCTAAAGTTCAACAGTCTGAAAAACGTAGGCAATCCTGTCGTTATGCAGCCAGTATAGTATGACGGAGAAATAAAGGAAGACGGTTGGAAGACGATGCAACGTGAACGAGCCAAATGTATAGACGCATACGGCACGTGCGCCCTTACTCAAGGCCACCCAATTCCCTCGCCTTCCTCCCGAGTGCAACCCCTCTGCGACTCCCCGTTTAGTTTTCGTCGCCATTCTCGGGGGATGTTATTTCTGACGGATGTCTGCATTGTTCGGCTACCGCTTTGATCGGCTGCAAATATACCAGCGCACATTGGACACCTACGATATATCACGGTAGCTCCCCTTGTGAATTATCGAGAGCTATTTGTCGCGAGTCAAAATTACCGTTAGGTCACCATTGTTCCGTGGCGCGAGCATTGTTGGATACCATTAAACGTGAAAAACCACATAGATAAATAACACGTGTACTCGTCCGAAAAGAGACACCAAGTATTTTAACTCTTTGCACTCATGGCAATTTTAATTTCAAAGTCAATACATTTTTGTTATCCTAAAATAATTCCTTTGTACGTGGTTCACTTCCTCTCGTGCGTATCGAATTTGTTACTATTAATCGAACGTGCAACACTTCAATTTTTACTAGCTTCTTAAATACAAACATTACAATGTAAAAATTGTTTAGAATAATAGTTTGACTATTTTTAGTGTCGCCTCAGAGGAGCCATCGGAGTGCTAAGGGTTAAATAGATATTTCTCAACGTTTTTCATCATCTTTTTAGTTATAAAAATGTGGAATTAACAAGGAACAATATTAATCCTTTGCTATACCACTTCCTTTGCAGTTATTAAAACATTTTCATCACTAAAAATGTTGCGAAAGAAAAAAGAAAATTTATATCTCTTTTATAGCACTGTTGTAGACCACTTTCATACATTAACACTAAATGAATTCCATATAATGTTGAAATTACAACCACTATCTAATGGTTCATTTTTGACGATCTCGTAAAAATTACATTGAATAAATTTAGTTTAAAATAATGTGCTGTGAAATAACTGATAAACTCATATTTTTTTTAATTTTGACTTAGACGACTTTCATAATTATGAGCACATATATCATACTTATTATTAAAGTGAAACAAGTGAGACGGAACAAATAATTATGGTAGTACTGCATACAACTGTTTGAAACATTTCGATGTAACGTGAATTTGTAGCCAGTATGACTTTACTCGATGCTCGAGCAATTAATTTTTTCCTTCGGGGAAAGTTAAAAGCAGATGTTTACCGAAAGCAGTCTACCCACTCCGGGAGTCATAAGGAGCCGAGTAATTTTAGAGCTTATGCTGCTACATATTGCATTCGAAGCAATCAAAGAAGCACGCGTTTGAAATTATGTATCATCACTATCGACGAACGTTACTTTCATCATACGTAATGTAAACTAACACAACTTGCAATAAGTAAACGATACCATTAATCTGTAGAATTATTTAAGTGGTAAACATTACCTTGTTGAGAAATTATAAATATTGCCGCTGAGAATTTTGTATTTATGGAAAGTTAATTAAATCTAGACAATATTTAACACTTCTATTAGCCTTGAGAATACTTTAAAACTTAAAATACTATTGTTACTATTTATTGAAAGAATAATTCTGGAGAATTTAAATGAGCCGTTGATTGCACAAATCAAAAGCTCAATCAAAACCAACAAAAGTTGAGAGAGCTTTACTGGAAAATTTTGATACATCCATCCCAGACCTTGCACCATCAGACTATCATCTGTTTCGATCCCTGCAAAACTATCTTGATGGTAACTAGTTCGATTCAAAAAATGACTGTGAAAACCACTTGGCCAAGTTTTTAGCCGACAAACCACAGAAGTTCTGTCTCAATAAGATTATGACTCTACCCTAAAAATGGCAAATTTTCATAGATAATAATGGCCAATATATACTTGAATAAAATTCGTTTTGTGTAAAAGAAACATTTAATCAAAAAATCACAAAAATCTCTCAATACTTTTCCGACAACCCAATATTTTCAGATATTAATCCTTAGTACTCGAATGGCTACTCTGAGGAGCCATTAAAAATTGCAATACTATTTTTCTTGACCGTATGGCAAAACGTCATAAATAATAATGGCCAATATCTACTTGATTAAAATTCATTCTGAATAAAAGAAATGTTTAATACAAAAATCACAAAGATCTCTCAATACTTTTCCGACAACCCAATATTTTCAGATATTAATCCTTAACACTCGAATGACTACTCTGAGGAGCCATTGAAAATTGCAATACCATTTTTCTTGACCGTATGGCAAAGCGTCATAAATAATAATGGCCAATATATACTATGAATGAAATTCATTTTCAATGAGAGAAACATTTAATCAAAAAATCACAAAAATCTCTCAATACTTCTCCGACTACCCAATATTTTCAGATATTAATCCTTAGCACTCGAATGGCTACTCTGAGGAGCCATTGAAAATTGCAATACCATTTTTCTTGACCGTATGGCAAAGCGTCATAAATAATAATGGCCAATATCTACTTGAATAAAATTCATTTTCAATAAAAGAAACATTTAATCAAAAAATCTCTCAATACTTTTCCGACTATCCAATATAACTTATGAATTAAATACACTGAGGCATATAAAGGCAAAACCTTTTTTCACCAACGATTTGTTTAAGTCAATACTCAGTTCTACTCAGTTTTCACGCGTAAATATAAAATTGCTTCGCGTAAACCGTTGGACCAAGGATAATGCATCGCGACGCGTGTAGTATCATGGAAGTTGCATTCGCCTGGCAGCATTAACTGTTCGGCTGCGACGTTTATCAACGTGCTATTTCACGGGCACACGTGGTGCGACAAAATCCGAGGTCAAACCGGCCGAGCGAGCACGCAACTGAGGCAACCAGTCGAGAAGAGGGGAAAAGTTGTGTCGAGGTTCTCTGTTGCCTTCCTCCGGTGCAGACACGTGCACCAACGTCCATAGTAATCAGGTCATCGCCTGCATCGATCGCGTCGCCGACCGGTACGAGGGTGCACACGTGTAATTCATAGCCGAAGACATAGGCTTCACGCTACCCTGCGGTGCCGTTGTTTCACCGGATCAAAATCGGGTAAGGCCCATGGGCCTTACACTGTTTCTTTCCCCTCTTCTCATTGTCCAGCAACGTGTGTACCCCACCATGCGACCGGTATCTACGTTTCGCGCAAAACTTATGTCAATGCGGCGTCGGCGATGCCACGAGGTATCCGTCCTTCGACTTGGAATTTTCCTTAACGCTAAACCTACCGAGCATTAAAATTCTTCTATTTTTAGCATATTTTTATCGCATAGTGATATTCTCTTAATTTCTATAACACGACTAAAGGTATAAATGAGTCGTTCATTTTGAAAGTGGCGTAAGTCCATTTAAAAAATAAAATCTAATCAGCAACCATAATAGTTACATTTCTACAAGATCTTTTCATTCTGATGCAACTTGTTACTGATGTATTTCAAATCATTCAGATTTTGTAACACGAAAAGGCTATGGCCGGGTTTGTAGGTGATTTATCCCCATATCTCATCTGTAAGGGTAGTTATTGAGAAAAATAGAAAAACGATTTCTTGGCCCATTTTCCTTATTTATTAACTAACTAATTAATTAAAAATTCTAAAAAAATTCTGACACATTTCGGATACTATGCCACATGTTAGGTATTATTTACAGATTTTTCCGTTGCAAATTCTGGTTGTAAACAACAAAAAACATTAAAAAATGTCGATTTCATATAGTAATCTTAAGATGTACACCGCGGATTTAATTTAGCAGTGAGATATAATTGTAAATATTATGCTCAATTTTTTTCAAATTCCTGAGAGGGGGTAAGCGTGGTAAAAAAAAATAAAAACCACGTTTTTCGTCGTTTTTTTATAGTTATACTCATTTTTTCTGAATATAAAAAATATAGTATGTAATATTGAACGGTCCTGCGTTAAAAAAGAATGTTCCAGATTTTTTAAGTTGCGTACTGTAAAAAATTAAAATAATATTATATACGATATATTCCAAAAATATAGTCCAAAATATTTCGAAAATGATTTCAACGTCGCCGGACGTCGACAAACAAACTGTCGCGGAACTCACGGAAACCATTTCCTCAATTCTTCGATAGCAAATCGATTAATTAGGGTTTAGGGATGCCTGCGAATATTTCAGGTATAAATGTGCTTAATGTCGCCGCGTTTTGCAATTCAATTCTAGTCGCACGCCTGCCTTGTAGACATCACCGAGATCACCTTTACATATACTTCTTCCATCGTCTTTTTAAACTAAGTTATTTACATATTTTTTGCACTACACGAGCCTTTAATTTCACATAACCCCTCGACACAAAATTATACATTATTATTTAGAAATGTGAATCGACGTAACATTGTTCAAGGAATAAAAATCATCGTAAGAATATGTAAAATCATTTAAGGAAATATAAGTCAGTCTGTATAAAGTTAGTCTTCGAGTAACCGGTTGCTTGAACAAGACTTGGATAAAGCTTTAAATATTTATTTGCGTGCTGTGATTTATAAAACATGAAAAAATCTTCGAAAGCACAGATAAAACTTCTTCCAATGCATACCTACGTATTTGTTTTAACCTTTTCGACTCTAAACAATTTTAATCCCAAAATCGAGATAGTTTTTATCTATAATAGCTCCACTGTACATTGTTTATTTCCTTTCATGCATGTAGATTTTATTACTCGTACTATCCATTAGTATTTATCCGACGACGCATAAATATTATTGACAGTAACGATGAATTTAGTACCGATTCATCATCGGATAAGGAAAATTCAGGACCACAAACAATTGTTTAGCAATCAGTATTCCAGACAGATAATAGTTATCATCGCCCTTGGAAAGGAGATTGTCCTGAAGACCTCGAAGGACCCTGCTCTTCTGTGACCCATTTTCGAAAACTATTTGACAGTGAAATTAATTATTAAAAATTAATAAAATTGGTTAAACTGGGAAATTTCTTTTAATCTGCATATACAGGTTTGTAATTGTTGATTTTCCGCTGCATACATTTCTTTCATATTTAAGAAAATAATTCGTCATTTTAATCGTCTTAGAGGATGTACTTTTTACATTGCCTGTATGTACATGTAGATTATAATGAAATTGTTTAAACTGGTAAATTTCTTTTAATCTGCATATATAGGTTTGTAATTGTACTAATTATTTTATGCATTTCCGTTTATACACTCTGTATAGAATCGTTTTGGCAAGCTGCGATCATGCGGATATGTTAGAATTCGATTTAAAAATTCCACATAGTATAGTCACAATTACAAATGAATATAAATGGCGATCGCAGGAGTGAATGTGCTTACGAGACACATTTCCAAGAGCGAAAATAGGTCGTGCTCATCCGTTTATTAGTGCGGAAGCATCGCTTTACGCTGCCACGAAGGAATTATTTATAAACGACGATCTCGGAGACGAGACTTTCACTTGTAAATATCTAATAATATCGCCACGAGCCAGTATTTCACACCTTGACCACAGCAGACACGTGTCTGCCTCTGCAGTCAACTACTTGATGCATGCCAGTTATTTTAAAAGTATGCTTTATGTACGGTTTTGTGCAATTTTTTAAGTAGCATTAATGAATACTAAAAAATCAAGTACTTATGTAAACGTCAATTTAATTCGGACATTAATCATTGTAAATGTGCAATTAGTATTTTCTCAGTAGTTTTCTCAATAAATTATATTTATATGGTTTTTTAATATAGTTATTATATTAATAAAGTAAAGAATGCAAAAATGGTATTATATTTGTTATCACCAATTTCTAATGACATTTCATGTATCGATTATAAATGATAGATCGTAAATCAAATTTTTACGGTTGCCTTTATTCATTTGTTGTTACAAATCAAAATATTTTGTTTAGTACAATTACTATTACTCTTACACGAAACACTTTCTCGTCGATTAGCATAGGTACTTCCATCATTTCCCCTGAAACAAATTATTGTAAAAAAATATTCATCTATTATAAACAAGATAACCTTCTAATTGTAAAAATCGTATATAAATAATTTGATATTTTTCGCTAGTTGTTAAAGTGTAATGCATAGATTTATTATTTAACTTGTGTCTAATCGAATATTACGACAATTGAATTGAACAATTAAACAGTATATAGTAATTCTATCTTTTGAATTTTGTTTTCAAAATTAGAGAAAATTAGAATGTTTTTAAAATTTAATATCGATTTTATCCTGATTCGCAACTGAAAACTAGTTTACAAGGTAATCGACCAATTTTGTTATAATTTGTTATAATTGTTCGTGATTTGAAATGGCATATTTGAAATGCTACAAAGAATGATTACAAGTTTTGGGAGAAATCTGCCGTATATAAACCCCGTTGAACCCAGTTTATTTACTCGGATTGTTGAAATATGAAGATTTACGTAACGGTACTTTATCTTACAAAGTATACGTTACACTGTTAACACTTGGTAGTGTGTATTCAACGAGTAAACAAGGAGAAGCTCAACAACTGTTTCTGTTAACATTTTGACTTAATTGATTTGATCTTCAAACAAACAGTGCCTACATCCATTATTCATTCCATGTAGACACGCCATTTTCTTTCTTTTTATCGTCACTGATATCAATAAATATGTTAACTCAAGAAGCACCTAGAAACTCATTTAACTTTACAGGAACTAAATTCTATATGGACTACAGCCTGTAAAGAAAACCAAGTGTTTTTTTTTATTTTTGTTATGACTATATTCTATTTTGATTAAGTTTATAACTCGCCAATTTGTGATCTTTGTCGGACGTCTTTGTTACCCAGTTGGTGTAACTACATATAAATGCAACAAGAACATACATATTTATATTATTGTTAATATTCTCGCTATTACACTTATGAACATTTTTGGAAATGTTTAAACACGTCCATATTTTCTTTTCTTCGGAGTTTCGTAGCTTGCACGCGCTCAATTTTGTGAGTAACTGCATCTATTTAAAAATTGTTTCGTTTAAAAAGTCGCGTGCTATCAGTACTGTTGTTTTCTCAGACGCGTTCGTATGGCATACAGCAACTTTTCATATTTAGGTTATCGATTGCCCACTACTCATTAAATTATGCGGATGACTGATGTCGTAAATCGCCGACGAAACAACTATTGCAATCGATGAACTCTGCTCGGACCATCAAACGCATCAATTTCTATTTTGAATGATACCTCAGTAACTGATATTGTATCGATTCTATTGACCTGATAACAACAAAAAAATATAATTGAAGTAATATTGTTATCTTTGTAGTGCGATTGAAAAGATTTTGATGTAGAATCGGATGTCGAGAGAAATGTGCAATAGAATTCTTCTGTGAAGCAATTGTTGGGACTATCATAAGTTTCGATTGAACATGAAACCTTTTCAGCGCTCCTACTGTTCCGATAAACACGGTTTAAACATTGTTGACAAAATAGTGTTTAGCAATTTTATAAACTGGCTGAGTATGATTATGATCAATGCTGCAATTTCTTTCCTAATTTCATAATTTGCAGACTCTGAAAATATCTTTGAATTTGCATAACTTTGTTCTATAAAGTCGAAGGAATAGTTCCAATTCAGACATGTTGGTACATGTTTCAGGAAACGTCTGAGCAATTTTATAAACTGGCTGAGTATGATTATGATCAATGCTGCA
>CM052098.1:4985562-5038686 GCA_028453745.1 Agapostemon virescens
AACTTTGTTCTACAAAGTCGAAGGAATAGTTGTAATTCAGACATGTTGACAAGACATGTTACTTTTCAAACAACCCAATATTTAGCAATTATTACAGACCGTACATAATCATACTTAATAATTTCTATGTTGTTTTATTTATAGATCTTCATTGCAAAATGGCCCCAACCATTTGCCTGTCGGAGCTTCCAGTGATGAGAAGACCAACGATTCCATGTTCGCGTAGGCGGCAAAGAGTTTCTTCCACCGGAGCCATTGGGAAACATCAGAGGCTGGAATTGAAGAGAATAGAGACGAACTCGATGACCCGCGGAGAATCGCGTTTAACACCACCGGAGAGTTCAATTTGGGAACCAGAATGTCCCAACGACTCCTGCATCCCGACTATCGTCAGTTCTTCCTCGCCGAACATTTCTGCCAGAGTTCCGGCGGACACGGAGGAACATTGGAAGGTGTTTCTCGCACGGCGGAAAGGTGCGGTTTCCGTGGAATTTATAAACTAGTGGAACCACGATCCCTAGTCAATGAATTAAAATGCTCTCGGTTACAAACGACAGCTTATTATTGGCCATCTAGGATTTTCACTAATACCCTACACAAATACCATTCGTTCTACTTCCTCATCCTCAGTTTTGGAGAAAATTAACACTTTACCGACCGGAAGTCTATTATTATTAGGACTTTCAATAGTTGTACTGTAACAAAATGAAGTCTAACAAGCTTCTTTTACATTGTTATTTGTAACCAAATTATTAGAGAATGTTATTGAGGATGTCATGTTGACTTACAATAAAAATTGCTGTCCACTGGATCCACTGAAAAGTTTTTAATCATGGACAACGGACCTTAAAAAATTCTGAAATACTCGCCGGTTGATGAAGCGTTAATTTATGAGATTATTTTGATTTTCGGGACCATATTTTCACCAATTGTTTCGAATTATTTCAAAGATTTTCATTTGTATTTATGGACATTTGTAATACATGACTTATCGTTTTAAGGAAACGCAAAACAAATTGCACAAGTTATATATTGTTTTATAGAGTATGTTTTGAACTACATTTGTTGATTATTTCATGGATTTCTTTCTGTATCAGAATGATATTTATCTAACTTAAATATCATTGAAAACGTCTGCTGTTTCTCTATTATTTAATTTCAAAAGAAAAATTTTGGGCGTTTGAACAAAAATTATGTTAAGTGTTTTTTATCATTAGAAAACGACGAATTCGTTAAGTCCATTAATAGTGGTGATATACAGCAAGAACTTCTCAAGTATCATGGTGTCCGAATATTAACGCCGGACACTGTTTAATACATATAGGCATTCATTTTAGTATGAATATGGTTCATCCATGGTCTATTACTATGGAAAGCATTATTTTTATATTCGACAAGTATTTACTTGTGGAAACGTTAAACGTTTTCAGGTTTTAAAGTTTAAAAAACAAGAAATGATATAATATTCTATGAAACAATAAGCAGAAACTTTTCTTGTCTATATCTATACTGTTATATTCATAATGACAAAAATGAAAGGCGTATTTTTTTTCAAATATAAACATACTAAACTTTGCGTATTGACAATTTTTTCGTGTGACCCTACAGGTCTTCTGGATATTGTCGTACGAACTATGGCCTTGGTCAAAAGGAACAATATTCTTCAGGAGAGGGTAAACGCACTCAGCGCAGAAACACGTGATTTCATCCATTCGGTGCTGAACAATCCCGAAAACAAATGCGCGCAACACCGGTTAGATGGTCCGAATTCGAAGAATGAAAGCATTTCGTCGACAACAGGGAAAACGTATTCCACGCCATCGTCTCTTCCGTCGAGTCCAGACTCTACGTATGTCTCGTTAGATGACATCTCATCTAGCTGCAGTAGCAGTGAACGAGACGAACAATCTTGCGACGAATGTTCGTCGTCCGAAAATGACGAATAGTAAACGACATTTTCATACGTACGCGAAAGGTAATCCCGAAATAATTAAATGTTGGACGTAAGAGTATGCAATGATTTCAATATATCGATGATAATTCTGGTTCTTACAAACCGAGTGATATAATTTTTCATTTGTTAATCAGATGTGAGATCACCTTTCGAAGAGGAAAAGTTTTTTCATATACTTGACAAATAAAATGTACTGAATTAGTCGAATTTAGCCGTTTGAGAAAAAGCGATTACGTATAATAATAACAAATGATTAGAACTTAGAAATACGTACGATATGCTACTTCAGAGAAATCAAATTTCAAGTTGAATTTGTATTCAAATATTTGTTCACAACTCTAGAAAAGTTTCATAAGTTTTCGCCATCAAAATTTCTGTAATGCTAGATAGTTGGGGCTTTGACGTTTAAAATAATTTACAAAATCGTTGCATTTCATTCACTGCCTGTAACACGAAGATAAGTTAAAATCTATAAAACACTAATTCTTATTGGGCTTCAGTATCTGCAACAATTACTATTATACCTGTAAATAACTCTTCTTAGAATGAATCTGAAGATACAATTTTTAATCCGTAATGTAATCTCTCTTTAATAAATAAACTAGAAGTTAATTATTTAGAAATTGCTGACAAGTCAACTGTGATTAGGTAACACAGTTTATTATCGAAAGACAATTAATGATTTAGCATATTTTTATATGTAAGAACGGTGAGGATATAGATTTTTTATTAATAAAAATTAACATAGAAATTGTTGCATATTATTAGGACCAATAACAGTAGATTAATAATAATTAATATTATCTTTTACTCGTTTATCCATTGGATATTGAACAACGTTACAAACACTTCTCGATGATGCAAATTAGATTCTACGAATGAAACTAGAATGCACCTATTGTGATCACTTCATTTTTCTTCATTTTCTTTATAAATCAATTATAAAGTGATAATACACATTCATTATCATCATGGTCTTATACATCCTTTACTTTATATTGATTGTTATTAGGCTGAGTTATAACTGAAAGATTCTAACAAATAAGAACCTTCAAACCAGTTGCTAATAAAATGAATGGACTAAATTAAAATGTGATTTATATGTAGAAATATTACAATGAAAGATAGAAAGACATCCTACTAAGAAACATTTTTGTTTGAGTATTCTGTAATTTTACTTGTCATATTTATCCATTTATCAACCACATTTAATAATTTATATTTATTATACTACTTAATAGTCGCTAAGTTTTTACCCCATTAAACCCTAATGATGAAAAAATAGAATTTCATGAAAAAATTTGACAAAATAATGAATAATATGTACCAAGAAATATTCATCAATTTCATAAAACATTGGTACTACTTTTTTTCTGAGAAACCAATTTACAACTGTAATATATAAAATTATCATTGGCAGTATTTTATTTTGGTTGGCAGTTCATTATGTTCACACGATAGATAATATATAGAACATATTAGATAATAGTTCATAAATTAAGGGAAATTATACACACATCCAGTGAATTAGCTGGTTAGAAAAATAGAACAAATATCATTATATTAGAACAATGGAACTTGTAATATATATTATGAAAAAATAGAATTATTCAGATTAATTGGTGAAATAATAATAAATAGTTTTATTATAAGATTCGTTGGAAACAGAGCACTACGAAAAGATAAAGCAAAATTATCTTGATTTTGTTACACATACAAATTTTTCATTAAAAACTTTTTACTCGTAAGCATTTTTAAGGGATATGTCCTACAAATTCATGGCTGTGAAATTTTGTATTTGCAAGCGTTGTAATTTTATTTCCTGCCTCATTTGGTCAAAAATATATTTACAAGACCATTGTACATACATTTATTTTTAATTTATTTATAAATAGTATGAATAGAAGACACGAAACTTAACGAAGTCCAAAATCATTTTGACATTTAAAGTTTAATTATTAAACTACATCAGTTTAGTAGTACAGTTGAAATAAATTGTATATAATACTCGCTTGCAAACATTTATTGCAATCTGTAGATACTAATTTAGAATTAATATATTTACTGATTTTAATTTAACCATTTAGATGCATTAATATTGGTAAATGCTGTACTTATAAGGCGTGACAGTTAGTACAACTCTGAGAACGGTTTAACACACGCATTTCTCGATTAAAAAATTGTATCATTTATTAATAATTATGAGTAATATGTGCTTTGACATACACATTCACCTATAATTACCAAACCTAAAAGCAATGTTAATCCTGCATCCCTAATGTAACTTGTAATTGTGCGATAATCATAGGTGTTTCAAAAATATAGTGTACAAATGACAAATTAAAGTATATATATATATATAATAATATATACGTACAGTACATCAAATCCACCTAATTTACTATATACAAATATTACTGCTTTTGTTCACAAGTCACCACTGTTTCATTTTTTCCACTAAAAATTACTGCTATCATGAATATAATAAAAATAAAAAGACTTTTCTAGCAATTAAGATGTTATTCTATTCTTTGAATCTTCGAAATGTAAGAAATAAAACACTATTAGTACTAATTAAACTTTTTCAAAAACTGTATATAGCATTTTATCATATAATAATAAACTTTACAGGCATCAAAATATTTTACAAGACTCTAAGAATAGAATAGAAATATATATATATATTTCATTTGAAAGTAATATGTATGAACTTATACTTACTTTAATACAGACTATAAATTTAATTACCAGAAAATAAATGTATGCCTTTCAAATAATTACCTTTACCTGTAATATTTAAAGTATGCAGTTGAAAAAATATTTCTCGTCTTTCAGTAATCTAATGAATAAAACTTGTGCCTAAAGAGCATATACACATATGTCCTAGTTACTAGAGCAATATTTAGAATTGAAATTTAACATTGCTTAAGCATTACTTAAATTATTACATGTAACAATATGAACATACAAGTTGACTACAATATACTCATAAAATAACATTTAGTTTTTATAGACTTTAAATTAATATTCATAATATTATAAAATCATTGAAAACTCATTAACAGAGGTGTGATATTAAATTGGAAATCATAATTGTTTCGTTTATTTTTGTTTGGTTCAATAGTCTTACTACGAAAAACTAAACGTATCTTTTTCGAATGCTGCTCCAATACTCATGAAAAACGTAAAGAGTAAAATACTTAAGTTTTATTTACGCACCTCTAACCCTTAGTACACTTAAATCAATTCCTTTATTAATATAATATAGAATAATCGTAGTAAAAATGCAACACTGCACAATCATAGTAAATTATAATGTAATGCATAATACAGTATACTTTAGTGGACTGCTAATTATTTGGCTTAAAAAACATATAAAAATATCTATTTAAATCAATATATGTGTTAAAATAATCTGAATTCCTATAAGTTTCTGGTAATTATTCTTTTAACATCTTCTAAGGCTATAACATTACGTTGAATTGTTTAATCTGTATTAATTTATTAAAAATATTTATAACATTTATTTATTATTTTTTTAATACTCTCACTCACTACAGTATCTATATAAGTTATTTACAGCTGTTGCCAAATTCTGACATACTGTATAAATATAATGCCACTTATGTCATTAAATTAGAAGTAAACAGTGTTTATGTGTTTAAATATTTAATGCAGGGAAACTGCAATGCAATAATGTATTCATTTATTTATTTCTCTTGGAATAAATTTGACTACGTACATTATGTTCATCACCAATATAGTATTTTATGCTATATATTTTCTGTATACTGAAAAAATAAATGATAATTTAAATAAATAAAAATCTTTTACTTATTATTAACCACAAATACAGTTTCTGTACTATAATAGCAATAAATTCATACTGAACTTTTTAATGGCAATAACCATAATGATTTAGATCCTGTACGTGTTAGTTTTAAAAATACAGTGTGCAAACGTATTTAAAAATATTAGTTTACACATCTAAAAACTTTTTAATATTCTACATATAATACACCGTTTAATTGTTTTAACAGGCTATTTTTTTAAAATTAACAAATATATAACAGTAGTGTATGCACATCATTGCAATATTATATTTACAAAAATTGTATATCTATTGACATATTTTTATGAAACTATAGTTTATTGTATTGTATTGTAAGTTATAAATGCTAATGAGCTTCTGGTGATTGTGATAGAAGAACTACCAACACCCAAAATTGTAGTAATGCCTGAAAAAATTGGTAAGAAAATATAAATTAAAATTTCATTAAAAATGATAGATTCTTTAAATATATACACGTTGATTCTTATAAAGTGACCAATTGAATTATCTCAAAAATGTAAAAAGATATAAAATACTTGATTAAACAAAAAAGGTTCTGTTTCAGAGAGAGAAATCTGTTTACGTATATGACAAAAGTATCATTTGTCATATATTTCAAAATATTTCAAAATTTTTCTAATGTTGGTACTATTTTAAATTACACTTACTCATTGTTAAAATAAATAAAAAATTAAGTGGTGTCAACACCATAAATTAATCAATGACTATTTAAAAATTGTAATAAATGTGATAATAAATTTATCAACACTTACCATATAAATTAATACTAAAATTCTTGCAAGAGGATATCTTCTTAAAAATACTCCTGTACGAATGCTAATTGCATCTAAAGAAGAATAAGCTCGTTTTACTCTTCTTGTAACACCAGTGTCAAACGGAGTCTCCATTAAAAATGTGGGTACTTGAGCTTTTGTATCATCTATCTCGTTTGTATTGTAAGAAATGTTACGACGACTATTTCTGAATTCATGCTAAAGTAATAAGTATACAATACATCTTTATTAGTACCAATTTTGCTTATCAAAATATATATATAAATATATTTATATGAATATTAACGTACTTCAATTTTTTCCAACTGTAATCTTAAAGCATTTCTTTCAGTAGTTAAACTTTCCAATGCTTGCTGTTTTGAAACCAATGTTTGGGTAAGCGATGTCAATCTTGATTCTATCTCACTATTTGGTGTCGATGTTGCGGAAAATTGCAATCTCAATTTCGTAATTTCAGATTCATTTTTTTTTAATTGAGAAGAGTAACCATTACGTTGTCTGATTATTTCGTCTTTTAAAGTTCTTATTTCCTACATCATTATGAATGTCAATTAAATTATAAATAAATGTTTATACAATAATTGTAGTGACAACAATCATATAAACTGTATATAATAAATTACTTATTTGTTTCACTTATTTCGTGTAATTTTCGAAAAAGTAAACTTAAAAAAGTACAAATTATTAACATTCAACAAAGTATTGTTATGCAGTTATTTATTAATTTAATGTTATTTTTTGTAAACCAAAGAGAAAAAGATACTTAGAATGCAGTATTCATTTATGCAGATATTTTCGGATATTAATATAGCTATTATATTAGATATAGATATTATATATAATTTTACAAATATTATTTTTAGATTTTCAGAATATTAATATAAAATTGACACTAGAACTACCAAACAGGTCAAAATGACTTGTTCCTAACTTTTTCTTTCTGAAATATTGGAATCATAAAAATATTTTTATGATAATCTCTTTACTAAACATATTCGTCATTTACGTTTAACCCTTTGTAGTTTTAATGTTGAATGGAATAAATATGTATAAAAATTTTTGTATGAAAAATAATTGCATTGTGAAAAATAATAAATTATTCAGGGTATCAAAATGTATAAAAACACGCTTAATCAAAAGTAGAAGTCTACAGAAAAATTCAAATTTGTTGTATAGTGCTATTAATATACCTCTGAATGTAATCTTGCATCTTCTTCTGCATCTAATCGTCGACGTCTTTCTGTGGCGAGAATCTCTTGAGTTTGTATATTTGCTTCAGCAATTTTTTGTCGGGTTTTTTCCAATTTGACATCAGCATGCATCAATTCTTCTCGAACTATTCTCAATTGCTCAGAAACTTGTTGATTTTCTTCTCTCAATGTATCACGCTCTTGTCTATGATTTAATACAATATAGTTAAAGCATACAATTAATTAATCATTTCTTGTTTGTACTTGTTTGTACAGTTACCTGAGTTGATTTAATTCCATCAGCGTTGTATCATCCACACCTGTAGATTCATTATTTCTTAATTCTGCTATTAATTTCTCTTTTTCTTGCAATGTTTTTAAAGCTCTAGCTTTGTGTTGTTCTAAATCAGATCTAGTGGAATTTAATTCTAATCTACTTCTTTCTAAAGCAGGTTGCAGTTCTGCTATTTGTTTAAATAACTGTGCTCTTTCTGTGTACAGAGATTGTAACTTTTCATTCATCGCAATCATTTCTTTTTGATAATCTGTTTCCTGTTTTTGAAGTAGTTCATTTTTTTCCTCCAAGTTTCTTTCTACTTCTTTTAAATATTTTCTTATATGCTTGTCATGAGACAAATTCTGTTTACTTACATGCTCCATTTCTCTCTTAGATTCGTATTTATATTCTGATTGTGATGTAATATCATATTGACTCTCAAGAATATTATGTTCTAAAATAAAAAATGTTACAAACTTTGAATGCTATTAAATTCCCATAAATCAGTTGAGGAAGTATTGCTATTTGAATATCTATTGTTAATTTTATCATTTCACTTCTCTATATAAATTGATTTTCTTTATTTACAAATATAGCAACTATGCACACAATTATATAACCATAGAAAATTATGAAACTGCAGTGAGTCTAGTTATCCTTATTAGTGTGGCTATTAAAAAATTAAAATATTATAAATATTAAAATATTGAAATATAATTTTTCTAATACAATTTTTATCGCAAAAAGGCTCATTTTCAATCCCAGAAAATGTCAATTATCAGCTAGTCATATATACCATATCATAATTGATTCTATTTAAATAATTATCGAGTAATCATTATATCTGTTTAAAAAATGTTATATGGAAAAACTTGTTTAACACAAGGTTTACGAAGCACTAAAAATTACTATTTTACATTCATTTATAAAAATAACAAACATTTTTCAATTTTTTTACAATTTTTTTTTAATTGTAACTTAAATATGTTAATAATAGATAAACCTAGTATTAACATTGTTCAAATCATCAAGTCACCTAAACTTGTATACCTCTAACAGTTTTACAAATTTTACCTTTTTGAAATCAGAAACTTTAAAAAAGTGGAAAAAAATATTCAACTTTCTCCATCTATCAAATAGAAATACTTCCTGAATATATAAATGTTTAATACCATGATTTAATACAATTCCTGAGATTTGTTCTGGTACTGCACCATTATTTAGTTTATGTATTACATCGTTTTTATAAAAACTTTCATTCCTTGTATTTATATCATTCTGATTGAAATCACCTGGAACATCTACAGATGTATACATAAGGCTGGGACTTGAGTGACCACTATGAATTGATAATTCTGATACTGAGTCTGTAGTATCAGTTGGATGTTCCACCATAAGGGACGAAGGTGTTGGTGGTGACACTGATACTTCTGCCACAGTTTTTGATGGACTTGAATCTACTGTATTTAAAAAGTTAACAAGTTCATCATCTTTAGGTCCAATAGAATTTGTGGCTAATGAAGAAAGACTTGGTATAGAGCGAATATGAGGAAATTGCTTTGGTGATTCCGAAGGAGATTTCAAAATTGGTCCTTCCTGTGTATTAAGACTGAAATATGTTTTAAAATATACTTTAGTATTACAATGATTGACACAAATATTAAAATTTTTTATGTTTGAATTATAACATTCTTTCTCATTACTACCTTTACCCTATATATCTTGCAATCATCTAAATAACACACTTCTTCACAATCATTAAAACAAATATGCACACTAATGATTTACAATTAAATTAAATCGAATTAAACTACTGCAAAAGTATGAAAATTTGATAACAAAGGTTAAATCAACTAGCATTTTTTTATTCTAATTACTTTTTAAAAGACACAGAGTATTTCTATACGTACTTTAAGTAATATTTCGTTCATTTTCATTCGCTCATTGTTAATTGCATACAAATAATTATTATTTAATAATTTTCTGTTTACCATAACTCAGGTGGAGTCCATGTAACTTCTGTCAGTTGAGACTGTGATACTTCATATTTGTCTTTATTTAAAACTGCTGCAGTATTTTTATCTATTTTATTTAACAGACTTTCTGCTTTATCTGCGAGACCTGACAACCAGGCCATCTTCATGAAAAATTATTACGAACACTGATTATAAATACAATGACGTTTGACAGTGGCAAAATTCATGTATCCTCAATCATAGTAACTTAACCTAAAATAGAATTATTATTATTATTTATCTAATTGAATTTTTACCAATATTATTGCAATATAAATGTTTCTTTTATTAGAACATCTTAAAATAACAAAGATTTATGATCATTGTTACTTATATATATAAAAGTAACTATACTATACCATACTATACTACACTATACTGTACTAAACTACACTATACTATACTACACTATGCTATACTCTACTATCCAATACTATACAATACTATACCATATTATTCTGTATTATAATCTATACCTAGATATATTACGACCTATTAAGTGTACGTTTAATATATTTATATTTTCTACATATATTGATGCAATAGATCACATCAAAAAGTACATGATACAAAGCACTAATTGTATACAGATTTCACAATTTATTTATACTTAATCAATGAAGACCAATGTAGTGTACATAGTGTAATATATAATACATAAAATTAATATTTTTGTGATTACTAGATTGGAAAAAATAAAACTGGAATATTTGAATTCAGGATATTTTTAAATGGAATTTATTTGTTTTGAAGTATTATGGTTACATAATATATAATGTATACGAATAACCACTTCATGTTAATGCATATCCAACGTTATTATATCCTCATTTATTTTTACAATGACTAATTCGGATGTAAGTAAATTATTTCTATTTTATCAGGCGTAATAATTTTTATGCATTTGCAGCAAGAGTTTCAAGATCCCTAATACATTGCTGTAAATTAGCTTTTTCTTGTTCTGGTGTAATAGACTTCAGTACATTGGCAATAATCCATTGCACCATGTGTTTCTGAGCAATTCTGCGTTCCACTATATTTATTTGGCAACTGTAATCAAGGCGGTTTTTAACCTACAAATAATATAAACATAATAAATATACAAGTTAGAATAATTTAGAATATTATAAACATGCAAGATAGAATTTTTTATAATCCATACAAGTATATTACCTCAGTATAGACTGACATCATGCGTTCTCTGAAAACAGCTTCCAATGTCATTGCAACATTTATTTTTCGTGCATCATAAACTAAAGCTTGTGCCTCAAAACCATACTTTTCTCTTTCAAGCTCATCGATTTCATCCTGTGCTGCCTGCACTTTAGCATCTCTTCCAGCATATAACTCCTTTCGGTGATCTTCAATGTCTTTGTCTAAGCTGGCTGCAAGCTTAGGGCCAAACTGTTTAACTCCATAAATAAGGAGTGCTAGTAATGATATTGTATTGTAAAATTCATGTTCCATAACATATATTTCCTTGGATATCAAATATGTTGAATAACTGATTAGAAGCATATATGGTCCTAAATAAAAATTGTAAATTATTAATTAGAAATTCATATATTAATTATCAAAAATTAAATATTATATTATATAGTTTTGATTATTTTTTTGTTTATTAAAATTAAAAATTTCATTCAATGAAGTATACACAAAAAATTCTTAAACTACCTGTTACACCAGTTTTAGGGTACATCAACTCGAACCATCTTTCTGGAACAAATCCATGTCTAACTGGAGCTGGATATATAGGACGTTTTTGACGTGGTATATCGTTTAATGCCGGTGCTGAAGTTTGAATTCCTCTAGCAGCCACAGAAAGTACTTCAGCTTTAAAATACAACAAAAACCAACACAAATTACTAAAAATGACCGTAATATATATTATGTCATAACCAATAAAAAACACTTCTTCTCAATCATTATCAGCAACTAGTTATATTTAATAATTTCAAAACTTTTATTTTATTTAAGTAGAACAAATAATTGCGAGCACAAGATTTGCATGATCTATAGGTGTGTAATTTAATGTTTCGAACAAAATATCTCCTGAAAGTAATATTACATAATGGTAGTAAGTAACCGACATAATTTTGACAATGACAGCTACTATGTATTACTGAAAATCTTGTGGCTCATTAGCTAATGCACACGTATTTTGTCAATAATATCGTGTTGTGGTCACACTAAATTTAAACTTACCATTCCGAAAAACTAATCGTGACAACATTTTACTCTGTGTACCTCTTTGCCACTCGGTTTAAGGATCGCAAGAGTACGTGAAGTTGGTTGCAAAGAGGTTGTCCTATAGATACTCAATGCACAGAGTTGAATGCTCTGGTGTTTTTTGTAAACCACAAACGATGTCTTAAACCATATATACTTATAGACCTAATAGAGATTTATAATATACTCAGGACGCTGTAAAGTTAATTGGCAATAATTAAAAAATTATTGGCGTCATAAGATAATTTAAAGTGGTGGATAGGAATTTTTAAAATAATAAAAGTGAAGAAAAAATTAACCCTCTCTTTTCCTTCTAATGTTTTAGCTTTACATTACATTGCGAGTTTTCATTATAAATTATACCGTTTCGTTCACAGTTGTCATCTCGCAGATGATTTAATCTTGGCTTCAAGGCAATTATCTGAAGCCGGATCTATAAGTATATATGATCTAAGGACGAATACAAAAGTAGATCAATCACCCAATTTATGTTTCTATGTATTTGTAGAGTACTATTTAGTGCTTCATACTATTTTTATGTCCCGCTTGGCAGAATCGATAATTTATAAATTTATGCTTTTTAGTGGAAATCAAATATTGTATCGTAAATATGTATGTACAACGGCCACGGTGCGATGATGGTGCTTCATAACGAATACGATAGATACTGTATTTGCCACTGAAAATTTCTGCACGTGCTTCAAATATAGTTTCAAAATTGGTACAATTCTTCTTCTTTTATTATTATGCTACTGCTAAATAAAAATTATTGTATTTAAACGTGATAATTTAATTGATTTATTTTTTCAATTTTTATTTTAAGGTATTACATGATTTCCTCTATTCCGATTTTGAGGTTTGGGAGTATTTTTTTAACTTTTATGATGACAAGACTTCTTGTCGGTCGTGTAAGCTTGACTGAATTTTGTATTTTTGCGCGCTGTAGGCACTATGGCTACAGCTTGGCTGAATGGAAGCGTTGTGTGACCACGCGAACATAGTTACGATAGTACTGCAGTAGTACATGATCCAATTAATAATGATAGAAAGGAAATTCAAATGTATAATGTAATAATATTATAATAATATAATGTAACAGTGCATTATTTAATTATACAATCAATAGCTTAAAATAGATATAGAGACAACGAGAGAAAGTACCCACAGCAATTGGCGAGACTAATTGCGGAATACATACGTGAAGTCACGTGCCCTTTCGGAAGATCCTCTTTTCATTTCAAATAGGCAAGGCCACAGCTACAGCTGACTCTAGAGTCTAAACTCTCTATTAGAGTCGGTTGTGCCATAGCAAATGACATGTTATAGTGATTTTGAAAAGTTAAAATGCCTACATGTCCCGTGAAAAATTGTCACGCGAAACATTTAAAAAGTTCCAATAGTAAAAAAGTAACATTTCACAGGTAAGTGATTAAAATAATTTATAATCCTAAACTCATTGATTAAAAGCAGTTTAACAGAAGAGACCTATTATTTATCTATTTGTAATTAATAATTAATAGAATAAATGTGGTAAAACGATTCATCTTGTTTTTTCTAATTTTATATTTTATTATCATAGGCTTCCTAAGAATCAAAAGCGAAGAAAGGAATGGATAAGCAATCTAAAGCTTGATGAAAAACGCATAACAGGTAACACATTGATCTGTTCGCAACACTTTAGCAAAGAAATGTTTGATTATACTTCATTAAGTTGCATTCGACTTCGAGAAAATGCTGTACCTAAAGTAAGTTTCATCAAAACATGTTCGATTATAATTAATGAAGACTAAGGCTATTTAAATTGTACATATTTCAAATTCTCTCCAGATAGTTGAAACTGTTAGCACAACTGTAACTGAAAAGTATTTAAATTCAGAAGGTATTCATACAAGTGATTCACCTTTAAAGCAACTTTTAGTAGCAGAAAATTTAAACCATAAAGAATTAGATGTATCATCTTTTGAACAAGGTTCAAAGGCTTCTTGTTCAAAATATGTATCACAGGAAAAATACACAAACTGGGAAAAATCAAATTTGCACACTCGTAATGCAGAAACACAAACAACTGTCAATTTATGTGACAAAGAGACATCTATGTCTCCAAACAGAATTAATTCATCAACAAAAAAATATATGAGACAAGCTTTAGTACAGCAAAGAAAACAGTATCAAAGTAAGATAAAAATACTTCAGCAAAATGCAAGACAAACAGAGGCACGTATTGTACACTTACAAAATGTGATACAGGAGTTACACAGTGAAAGATTTACTTTATAGCACAGATACATCTGACAGTGACTTGCTGAAGAAAAAGTGTGACAAAAGTTGTCATTATAAGAAAGGGAGACAGAAAGAATCTAATTTTGTTCAGACTCCCTTTTGAATCTCTTGTGTAGCAACCTCCTCGTGGTGAGATTCGGGCAATCAGTATTATCCACAACTTCTAAGATGCAGTACCATGTAGTACAGCATATTACGAATATTGGACAATATTGAGCTAATAGCTGCACAATAGAATGTAAAACTTGCTAAATTTAAGAACAAATGTACTAGAAGATTTTTAACAAAAGTTTTGTAAATAAATATCTGTTTCTTTTCAACCTACATGACCCTGTTTTATAGTTGAAAAATTTGATCAAGTTAACATTGGTTTTTTTAAATTCTATGGATCTTATTAATAGAATTTCTACATTTAATTTAAAATCTCAAACATTCAAAAAAGAAACTAAGATAAATTTATATAATACTGTCTTAAATTTTCCACTGTATTTTTACAATCGCAATGTGAAATGGCCGATGATCCTCTTTGTTTTAAATTGCATTCTGCCTTTAGCATGTCAGGCTCTTATATTTCCAATTCCACAATACCTAAATGCCTCTTACACACTGTTTTCCGTTTCCAATATTCCTCTTTTAACTTGCCTTCATCATGGAAATACTGCGCGAAATTACAATTATGATAATAATTATGTCTATAGTTTAAATGGTTGTCAATGTTTTCGTGCTAGAAAACGACATCTGTTGTACCAATAGATAAAAGACGCAAAAAACAATTATGTATATATTTTATTATAAGGCGAATTAGATTTTTTAAAGTCATATTTTTATTCTGAAAATGACTTTAAATCGAACCCTTTATTTATTTACATTTTTTTTATTATGTTAAATATGTTTAATATTTTTTATTGGGTGGACAGAGAAAGTTAAGTATACATACGTGTAGAAAAAGTTGTTCAATAAGTTGATGAATATTTACATAATCGCTTATTATATCATTATTAATTAAAAGTTACAAAAATATTGGTCTCGTATATTCATCTTAATGCATGCTTTAAATTACAGATAATAAAATACGAAGTTTTGTGTAATAAAATATCACAGAATGCACGTCTTACTTAACAACGTATTTTTTTAAAACGATACAATCATCGATGCTGTGATTACTTCTTTTCTTCGTAGATGATAGGGATCTGTTTTGATGTTTTATTTTTAATTTGGCTGATCCAGAACTGGTATTTCATTAAAGGTTATGGTGAAAATTGTTTAGCGAATGGTAGTAATAGATTCATGGATACTGTGTCCTTCGGAAGTAAATGTCTAAAAGATCTTCTGATATTCACTTAAAAAAAAAATTTTAAACGTTCATGTTATCATTTCGCATTTCGGATTCGGTTGTATTAGCCACAGACTGAATCACTGCACATCTTGAGACATTTTGATAATCAGTGTTTTCGGTTTTACAGTTCCGGTTTTGTGTTGAGGTTCCTTCAAACAGAATACATATTGCAACACATTGCAGGGTTTTAGCGAACACAATCATCTCCTGTGTGGCCTATCTCAGTATTACCATATTAAGTTCGGTAAATTCTTAAGTCTGAAAATTCTGTGCCTTTGAAAATTGTGCAATACTATGAAGCACACATTGTCGAAAATCATATGCTCCATAATATCACGATATTCATTATCATAAGGAGAACAAGAAATTAAAAAACGTAACATTGCAGAATGTAACAGTTTCATTTTCGTCTGGTTCTTAAACTGCGAGGTTTCGGTTCTGACGGTGTGCTTGTTACTGTATCCTGGAAAAATTCAAAATAATAATTTATGTTTATGTTACATTGATCAGTCGTGCTACAATCATACATACAAACTTAACAACACATTACCTCTAATGGTTCAATATCATGAAAAGATTCATCTTGTGCAGCATATAATTTCTTTTTACGTGTGTTCCTTTTTCTTTCGGAAAGAGTCTCCGAGGGAGGATGTAATACAGCACGTTTACCACTTTGTCTAAAATCAGATAATAATATTCTTCAATACCTAGTTAGTAATTATGTGTTTATTTTGTTTTGAAACTTATTATTCTTTTTTGAATTTCTGCTTTATGTGAAACTAATTTATAGAATATTGAAATATAGAAATACTGTCACTTTAGAAAATTAGAAAATTTTTTTTCGTCGTGTAATAATCTAATTGTTCTAGTTTCTCAAAACAATTCAAGTCGTATGATCTTATAGTTCTTAAAAAGTTATTGTATTTTTAAGAGCATCCATGCATTAAGAGCATGAAGGTACATAAAGGAATGTTTCTGTTAGACCATTTAATAAATTATGTATATAATATTTGTATTCATACTTAGTCTCTGAAGTTGGAAGTTCAATTACTGATGCATCATTTGATGAAGGAGAAAACTTTCTTGGTGGCCGCCTCGTTCTACGTTCTTTTATTATTACTTCATCTTCAGACGTATTTTCACAATAGCCTTTCTCTTTGGACTGATGCACTGTTGCCTAATAAACAATAATAATTAAATAGAATGCATTCGTAAGTGATTAATTTCACTAAACAATCTAAGAAGGAAATACCATTTGTTTCTGTTTTTCCAATTCCTCTTGTTGGTTCTTTACGAGCGTCTCATATTTTGTAACCATCTCATCCCTGTTCTTCAAAAATGCTTCCATTTCCCGCTCCTTCTCGATCAAACTACTTTTCAGTTCCTGATTCATGTTTCGCAACCTGTCATTTTCTACTTTTCTCTCTTGGGCGCTATGTTGAAGAAGCTCCGTAATCTTGGCATTCTGTTCATACGTTTTAATACGTGTTTCTAAGTTTTCGACATATTCTTCTTTTTGAGAAAGTTTCTCTTGTGTCTCTGTCAATTCTCTGATCGTATTTTTCATCTCAGCTTCCATAAGCTTGTCACTTCCGTCTTCGACTTCGTTTTTTTTAATCATAATCTTCATTTCTGAAGTCACAATAAATTTTTGTCTTTACACTAAAGAAATAATGTTTACAATAATTTATTTAACAACAAATATATATCTTACCCTGTTGAAGAGACATTATTTCACTATCTTTCTCTCGTTCTATATTCTTCGCGCTTTCCAAAAGCTCCTCAAACTCAAAAAGTCTATCATTATTTTCATCTAATAATTTTTGTAAATTTTCTTTCTCATCTTGACATATTTTTAAATTCTTGTTTAATTCTTCAATTTGTTGTTGAAGTTCCGTTACGGATTCGAGATTGTGTTCCAATTCCATGATTTTTGCAGAATGCACATCTAAGCACTAAGGGAAGAAATTAGAATGTAGCAAAATACATTAATACGTTTCAATGAACTTAAAATAAATCAAAGTACATTGTATGAAAGTTGCATATTCGAATTTTTGCATTCTAAATTAAATTATTCTAATACCAACAGGTTGAGAGAAACACAATTTTCTAAATGAATATTCATTATTATAATAATAATTTTAAATATAACAATACACAACTTCTTGAAAGATATAGTATTAATTTTCCAAAAAATTATAACATTAAATATCGACAGCGTTTTATCTAAGATTTAATGACTCATTAATTTCTATAGTTGGTATACTTTACACAAATACCTTTGTTTTAATATCACTTTTCTCTAGTGCTATATTGAGATCTTTGGTTAGTTGATTTATTGTTTCCGTATGTTCATCTTTACTCTGGAATTATAATCATTAAATATATTTATACACACACACATGTATAGTATATACCATATACTATATATATAGTTTGAGACAAAATTAAATGAACACTCTTTAATAACCAATACCTATTTTAAGTCTTTCTTTAATATTTTATAGGCATTAGTTTAGTTATGTAAGGAGTAAATGAAATTTAACAAAATTTCTATGCGTTTTGTAAAATTTCTTCGAAATTGGTTAACTTCCTTATGAACTACAAACATTTAGAAGTGATACATGAGGGTAAAATTCCCTGGCAACAACAAAAATCTGCGACGTTTTCTTTTAAGCTTTCATTTTCAAATGTTTGTAGCTCATAGCAACATTGACCGATTTTGCCGAAACTCTGCATGTACATAATTCACTTAAATGTATGAAACGCATGTTTTAAAGTGTCGTATATGTAAAAAGAAATATTTTTGAAATTACTACTCCTCGAAATTTCTATACAGAAAGTGAAAGACATTATTTTTAACTTTATGAGAACAGATAAAAAAGTTAAAAATCATGATCTGATTAAAAATTACCGTTTTTAAAGAATGTTCATTGAATTTTGTCTCAGACTACAAATGTCTTTATTTGGTGTATACACTTACTTTTGAAACATGATTATCGAATTCAGATTGTAAAGCATCTAATTTCTGTAATTATGAAATAAATTTTACATATGTTCAAATTGTTCAAATTGATAGTAATTAATATTAAAATTGAGACTATAAAAAATCACGTACTTTCATACACTCATTGTAATCATCTTTAGCAAGTGAAAGATCCTTTTCAGCTTCATTAAGACGTTGTTGATAATCCTTAACCTGCATATTTAATGTAGCCATAGATTGATCGTTTTCTTTCAATAATTTTTGAAGATTTGTTTTGTCGTCCGTGTTTACAGAAAGTTCCTTTTTTAACAACTCAATTGATTGTTTATATTCTTCTACAAGAATCTTATTTGTATTACCTTCTTCAGAAAGACTTTCTAGTTTTTGCCTTAAAATTGTTGCTTCTTGATCTAAATCGTCCAATATCTTAAATATAATGATTTTATTAAAAATCTGTTGAAAAATTGAAATGCATACGTTACTACAATTCTACATACTTGACATTTTTCCTTATGCTGTGTCTTCATATCATCATATTTTACTGTTAGTTTGGACAATTCGTTCAAGATGAGGCTAAATTCATCAAATTCACCATCAAAGTTTGTTTGAGTATATTCTTCATTTGTAGTACTTTTAATAATCTGACTGGCCTTATTATAACTCTCATTTTCATTGGTTTGTTCTTGTTCAGGTTCCTGTGTTTGTTTTTCTTTGGACTCAATATTCACTTGACATCCTATGTCTACTGTTTCTACTTCAATTTTCTGTTGAACGGATTCCTCATTTTCAACTTTCTTCTGCATGCTATTAATTTTCAAATTGTTTATTTGATCAGATACATCCTTTAACATGGTTTTAGCTGAATCCAATTCTTCTTTCAAACACTGTATCTTGGTCGTACTTTGTGTTACTTTCTCTTTGAGAGCTGAATTTTCAGCTTCTATCGATATTATTTTTTCCCTCATTTGGGGATCAACATCTAAAATTCCAGTTTAATTAGTAATTAATTGTATTATAGCAATTATTGCAAATTAATATAAATCACAACATTATACCTACCTTCGTATGAATGATTGATATCAATTTCAGTTGACTTATCTAATGACTTTACTTCTTGATCAATACAAATTTCTTTCTTTGGAGAAACATAAGGCTGTTCCAGAAACTATTAAATAAAAATGAAGAATGTAATTATTTACATTATGTATTTACAAGATTATTTGTATGCTGTGTTATGTTAAAATATATTTTACATACATCGTTTTTATATTCCGAGTCTTCTATGGACTTTTTAATCAAAACTGGTTTCTTCAGTACTTCTATTTCATCTAAAAGTTCCAATGCCTCACTTTCTAATGCATTTATTTTCTTCTGCATATCTTCCATTTTGATTTCATTATTCAGCAATAACTTAGTTTGATTTTCTATTTTTTCATCTAGTGTGTCCACTTCTTTAGTTTTCTTTGTTAAACAAATATTCACATTTGCAAGATCGGCTTCTAAATCATCTATCGCCTCCTGTTTTTCCAATAATTCTTCTTCTTGCTCTTTAATAATATATTCCTTCTCTCTTTCTTTCGTAGTGATAGAAATGTATTCTTCTTTTGCTTCATTTAAGAATATTTTTAATTTCTAAAATAGTATCATTATAATATAGGAAAAATATACATATATAGAACTCTACAATCAACAAATAACATTAAGTAATTATAAATAATTTTAAACACCTTCACTTGTTCCTGCTTAGCAAACAGTTGAGATTTTAATTCTTCAACGTAACACATTGTATCTTCATCTTTGCAAACGTCGTTTTGAGCTGCATGCAGTAAATCCTTCATATTGTTTACATCTTTTTTTATTAAGTCCAGCTCGAAAGTTAGTTTATTTTTTTCAACTGTTAAAATCTGATTGGACTCTTTTAACTCTTTCACGCTAGTTTTGAGCAATGTAAGCTTCGATGTTAAATGAGAGTTTTGTATCTCCAATTCATCAATGGTTTTTCTTTCATCAATATTGCCTTCATCTATTGATGAACGTTTCCTTTTATGACAGTTAAGTTGATTCAACTTTTGTTTATAGAAATCTTCAGTCTGTTTCACAGACCATTGAAGAATATCTTCATGTTGTTCTTCCACATCATGAATATGATTCCTACATCAGAATTAATGGTATACATTTTAAAATACAATAATCACAATCGTGAGTTATTAGAAATGGCAAGATAAATTAATTTCGAGAAGGAATCATTAGAACTATTAACATACTTCCACTCAGTTTCAAGCTCTTTCATCATAGTCATATAAGTATCTGCCATTTCTTGACGTATTTCTAAATCCCGGCTTAATGCTGCATTTTTCAATAATTTAATTTCATCTTCTAATCTTTTATTTTCTGCAAGTACTTTATCATATTCTTCAGCTTGTACATAATCCAACATACCATGATTACTTTCACTATTATGCCACTCTGTCAAAATACATAAAAGTACATAATTAACGAAAATCAATTTAAGAAGTCGAAATAATTTTAACAAATTCCATTAAATGATACCTTCACTTTCCAATTCTGTAGCATCCCAATCAGTTACTGTTTTTATACTTTCTGTAACTATTTGTGAAAATCTCGACTTCTTTTTATGCTCTTTCTGTTTCTGTTTTTTTTCAAGAACTATTTTCTTTGCAATAGCAGCAAAATTCAAAACATTCTGTGTTTCTATATACAGATTTGGTAAAGGATTGATGTTCACTATCAAAGCGATATGTTCTTTACCAGAAAGTGCTTTTTGAAAGAGCCTTGTTAGTTTTGATTCTCTAAATGGACCTATATGTTCTATTTTTTGTTTAGATAACTGGCCGTCATGAATCGTTTTTAAACATCTTCCTAATACCAATAGACTTGTATTAATATTTTGCGCTTCTTTCAATCTATCCCCAATGTTCAATGTTTTTTTCAAACGTTCTGAGCCAGCCAAATCACAAAAAGCAAATCTGAAATTTTTGTAAAAACAATTATAGGCACCAAAATTAATCTTAGCATGAATATTATATTAAAGGAAATAATATTACATACGTGCTAACTTCAACAGTATTTGGTTCATTTTCGATATAATACTTCAACAATTTGATGGTAAATATACAATGTGACCTAGAGCTTCTTGCATTTAAAGCTGTTGCAGCTACTTTTAAATTATACTGTCCAGCCATTAAAACCTGGTAAGCTTCAGAACCAGAATTGACACAAACAGTTTTGAGACCTTTGATGAATGCTGTCCCTTGTGTATCAGTAACTAATTTAAGGGGAGTTCTTTTTTTTTGATTTTCATTCGACAAAAGATCGTATACAATTTCATTGTAAATTTCTGCAAAAGACACCCAAACTGAGTAATGCACATCAATGCATTGACTGGGTCTGATTGGGGATTCCTCTTGTAATAATTTTTGCATTTCCTTGTAAGCGTTAATATAGTGATGTTTATCCATTGATGCAAATGTTAGTAATTTCGTTTTCATTTCTAATTCTTGGGCACGTTCAAGAGGGCCCAAACAAACAACATCGCAATGATTTACTGGTTTATAAGAAGGAGTTGATTTTGGGCTAATATTGGAGAAAACAAATTCTAAGCATCTGGGTATAATGCCGGGGGATGTGATAGTACCTTGTAGAGTATATGATTTCCCTGAATTTGTTGTACCTATAAAATAGTTACAGTAATTATATAGTAATAAATAATATGTAATATAGGGTTTGCACTCCAAATTCACCCTTCCATAGATCACCTTTTTGCACATCAAATTCACCCTTTTATAAATCAAGTTTTTCAACATATATGTTTGCTTAAATTATTTTAATGAAAATAAAATTTATTGCTCTGAAATTGAAAATTATATTATGTACTATACTGAACATAAAATACTTATTTAACAGTATGTATGCATAGCTATATTTGTAACAATTTTCCTATCAGAGTTTAAGGTAACTTCATTGTACATGTATATTTATATAATTATAATAATCCATGGTATTACATTGTGGTAACAATTCATAGTTTGTAGGTTCCAAGAAATCTTCATCAGTAGAGTTCATCATTGAAAAACAAGAGGGTAGAAGTAAAAACTGTACTTTAAGGAAGGCTTACACTGTCTGTCTTTCAATTTTTGTAGTCTCCAGAAAAAATTCACTAAAAATATTGAAAGTAACTGTAAATTGGTTATTTTAGAGTTCAAATCTCTAGATTTCCATGACATTATCTCTTGTGAATCTACTGTACTGTTAATTTTCTTTTGAGTCATCCACAATATGAATTGATTTACACAAGAGTGAATTTGATTTGTAAAAAGATGAATTTCAATCGTAAAAAGAAGAATATGATCTGCAAACTGGTGAATTTAGAATATAAAACCCATGGAAGTAATTTGGAAAGTAATCCCACTTCATTGAGTACAAACAATATTTATAAAATATTTTACATCTTTACCATAAGTCATTATAGATGAATTCTGACCATCTAAAAAATCAATCATGTGCTGCTTAACAGCTTGCTCAAATAATTCTAATTGAGTAGTCTCTGGTCCAAATGTATGACTAAACATAAATTTTCTACGTACAATATCGGTACTGTGGGATCCTTTAAAGGAGCTCACATTACTATCAATAGTAGGTAGTTTTGTAATTAATGTGGTCGAATTATGAATTTGATATGCTTCCTCCTGCTCCTCTGTCAATTTAATTTTTTTTGGCAAAGGTTTCATTCGTAAATAAACTTTAATGGTTTGAAGTGTCTGTGAGTCTGAAGCTGTACAGCCACTCTCATCTACAAAGTTACTTTCTTCGACCTCATAAACAGACATCAAATTCTTTTTTGTATCTTGTGAAATACATGGTCTTTGGCCATAGGCCAAGATACTTGGATCTCTTCCAAACAAATATGACATTTCATCTTGTGAATTTGGATGACAAGATGGTCTAATAGGATCTAATGTATCATCCATCTATAATAATTCAGAAAGTATTAGAAAAAACAACAGTTAATTATTGGTAATTAATATTTTTAATCATCAATTCATGATCATAACATTGGTAATTAATATTTTAAATCATCAATTGATAAGCATAACATTTATAATTAGTAATTGACAACTAGCTTCATTAATTACATAAATTTTTGACAATTCCTTTTCATTATAAACATTTAAAATTAGTCAATAAAATTGAAAGTTTTAATCAATTAATTCTAAACTTCAGTGTAGACAAAATATAGTATTTGTCTGTATTTTGCAATTTTAAGAATGAGCCATTAATTGTAAAATAGGTTTTGACATTACGTTCTCAAAAAGTAAAGATTATTTCTAACAAGGAAACCTTTGTGACTGATACACACCGATTTTTACGAAACTTTGCACAAACATTTATTAGACCTATTTAACAATTTAGTCGTATCTCGCTTGTGTATGTTTTTTATTTTAAAGGAAAAATCTATCCATTTATTTTAATCGCAAACTCTTCTACATAAATACTTATAAATCGCAAACAGAAGAAGATGCCTATGTAAAAAAATAATACAAATAAAAGTTATATCGTATCTTTAGAGATACAAATCTGTGCAACGAATGTTTTAAATGATTTTTTGAGGTAGATCTACTGAACCTTATACAATAGTTTTTTCAAAATTGTCATGCATCGTTCACTATAGTTTTTTTATAAGTAAAAATGAAAATTAATATAAATATTCAACTGTTTAATAGTCTTCTTTATATTCACACGTACCTTTGATACTAAGTTTATATTATCACTTCCAAACTTAGCAATTATTACATACTAGACACAAAATCTTGAACAATTAATTCAGAATAAACAGGCACGTTGGCTTCTTTACCATTATGCTCATGATACGAAACAAACGGTTGGTATTGTATTTTGAAATGTTCGGCGTACATATAATCCAAAGAATACTTCACGTAGATTGGTGAAATTACAAAGCGTGCTGTTGCAACCGTCTTTTAAATTCGACCAATGACGGTTGGTATGAAGTTTGAGAGAACAAATAAGAAAAGCGAGATGAATATAAGATTTCAATTGGATGAAACACTCTTGGCGGGAAAATTAAACTTATTTATATTAAGGCAATTGTCTACATTACTAACTTAAATAACCCGAGTTCAAGTGCAAACAATATATATATGTTTACTTTATATGCCAGATTTCAGAATGCTATATACAAGTTTCAATCGTATTAACACAAATTTACGAACTTAAATAAAAGAAGACCCCAAAAATAATCCGAAATATTATTATTAATATAATTAAAAAGGTGTATAGTATTTAAATATAAGGTAAATATAAAAGTTAAAAATACAAAAAAAAAAATAATATTCATATTCAGAGATTATACTGAAATAACGGTATTATATTAATATTTTTCAGTTTTACTTAAAAATCTTTAGAGAAACCCATACACCAATTTGACGTTACCTTTATATATATCCGTATTACAATTTTCAGAATAATTTTAGACAAACACGTAAAATGTTTGTATAATACAAATGTTTCCTATTATACTAAAACAATGTTATAGAGATTTTGAAGAGATTGTGGATGAACGGGATTATATATTTTTATAATATATTTTTCATAAATACTATTTCCATCGTTTAAATATGCACGCCGCATAAATTTATTGTCTCCAAATTCTAACTGACAAATTTAAGTACATTCAACATCGAACAGCATAACCACTAGATTTCTTAGGTCTGGGTTAGGCCTTGTACACATAGTACTCGTGCACATCGTGCGACAGATTACGGTATTTATCCAATGAAGTCATTAAAGGTGGTCATGCTGTAGTCATGTGAATGGTCACTAAATAAAACTATTTAGTAAGATTTTCGACCAACAAGTGGCATGGGTATAATTTTCTGTAACAAGAAACACAGTATTCTGAAACAGCGAGATCAGGCCCTTAAAATGTTTATCGATTTAATTAAAGACAGGTATTTCGGATTTTTTGGGATTGCTGATTATGAATCTGAATTCAAAATTTTTCTGCATAAACAAGTAATCATTAT
The DNA here is from genome assembly GCA_028453745.1 of Agapostemon virescens. Classification (NCBI taxonomy): domain Eukaryota; kingdom Metazoa; phylum Arthropoda; class Insecta; order Hymenoptera; family Halictidae; genus Agapostemon; species Agapostemon virescens. The sequence goes on from CM052098.1 coordinate 5,011,517, forward strand.
ATGACATATATCCCACAAACAAATATATAACCATTATTTTTCCTTTCTACTACTCCCTACCATCTACATCACGCTTCAAGTCTACATCTACTCATTACCAAATTCATCACTTCTTAGTAGACAATGTATTTTTCTATATTATATATATATATATAATAATATATGTATAAGAAGTGATGAAGCTGCATTTCTCATCAGATTTTTGCAAAAGTGACATTAATCAATCCGTCATGTTTTCTCGATGAAAATATCCCCAAACCGGTCTAATTGAAACAATAGTTAAAGACATTACATACAATATTGGTTTGTATAATGTCAAGTTAATTAGAGTTTGATTAGTATCAATATCATATCAATTTGATAAAGAATGCAAAGAATATGCAATAAGGAATGTACGTATAAATTAGAAAATTATTTCCAATCAGTTGAAAATATTCCCGTGATATAATTTTGAAATATAACTTTAATTTTTATTAGTTAGTGATAGTTAAATACTCATACCAGATTCTACTTATATTATTTTTCCGATAACAGTAAGTTAATGTAGGTTAATGGCAGAGACAATATTGTAATGCCTAATTCACTTATATTAAATTGTATAGCTATTTACTGAATAAAAATTTTTTATTATTACATTATTATAATGGTAACATTACGAATTTATTTGAGATTTTTTATCGAAAAAATACATGCTATTCCAAAATCTTTTTCTTTTCGAAGTCGGTTCGAAAGTATGCCAAAACACGTCAGATCCGTATGAAATCCTACATAGTGATGTTTATATCCATACATCAGTTTATAAAAAAATTCAATATTCATTAAAATAGACATATACGTAGAAATAAAAACTAATAATAATAAATAAAAAATAAGTGGAACTAAAATTGCTGATTTATTTCATTGTCCCTCGTTATTTGAAGAACATTTAATTTTTAAATATTTTGTAGTATATACAAATCATATAAATATACTATACTGTATACGTCATATACGCGTAAGAAGATTCATAATAAGATATATGCTATAATCATTACTTTTATTGTTTGGGAAATTGTTTATTTGACAATGATTTTGCATATAATTAAACGTCATTTATTTACTAGTACTAATACTTTAAATACACGTACGTGCTTTTTGCATTTATGAGTATTAAATAATGCATTAATTTATTTAATTAATAAGTGATTTACAAATTATTTGTATAAAATTGTTAAATTTTTAGTGGTTTTTAACTATTTATATTATATATGTTAGTGATTAATGAGAATTATTTTATTTTAGAAATACAACATTATTGCAAAATGAATTATAGTAGTGCACACAGTCTTGAAAAATTCAAAACATTGAAAATATCTGTACCAAAGCAATTTATTTATAGAGTACAATTGAACAGACCTAAAAAATTGAATGCTATGAATGATGATATGTGGAAGTATGTATTGAGATTTTGATTACTGTATTTAAAACTGTTACTAATTTCATGGTTTTGTAGAGAATTTAAAATGTGTTTCAATGAATTAGCAACGAATCCAGAATGCAGAGTTATAATACTTTCAGGTGATGATAAAGTATTTACTGCAGGTACAATAACTGTTTTGTTATATAGCTATTTTTTAATATTATCTTTAAATCTAAGTATATATAATTGAATTTGTAGGAATTGATTTGCAAGATATGGTGAATTTAGCACCAAAATTAGCAGAACAAGAAGATATTGCACGCAAATGTAAAATAATGCATCTAAAAATAAAAAGCTATCAAGATAGTTTTAATGCAATAGAGAAGGTTTTCACTATCTTTTTAACATTTATACTTATAAATTTATTCAAGTTTAGTATTAATTTTTATTTTATATTGTTCATCTATATGATCTTTTAGTGTCCAAAACCTGTAATTGCAGCTGTAAATGGACCATGTATCGGTGCTGGTGTAGACATGGTGTCAGCAGCTGATATTCGCTATTGCTCTTCAGATGCATGGTTTCAAATAAAGGAAGTTGCTATAGGTATGGCTGCAGATGTAGGAACATTGCAAAGATTTCCCAAAATTATAGGTTCTGATAGTTTGGTTAGAGAACTTGTATATACTGCAAGGAAATTTACAGCGTCTGAGGCCTTGCAACATGGCTTCGTAAGTGGTGTATTTGAAACTCCAGAAAGGTAAAACTTTTTTACAACTTTATGGTCAATTTAATCATTTTTATGAACAACTTAAAGTGTTATATTTTATACTTTTTTTAGCTTATTAAAAGGATCAATGGAACTTGCAGATAAAATAGCAAGTCAAAGTCCAGTTGCAGTGCAAGGTTCCAAGTTAAGTTTGGTTTACTCAAGAGACCATTCTGTTCAGGAGGGTTTAGATCATATTGTAAGTTTTTATATTAGTCCACCTGAAACAGTACAATTAGTATTATCAGAAATAACTTCTGAGTTAATTTCACAGGCACTGCATAATCAAACTATGCTTCAAAGTGAAGACTTTGCAAATGCGGCTATGGCACAAGCTATTAAATCTGAACCTCCTGTTTTTTCAAAATTATAAGACTTACTAGATATTTATATGCATATAACAAGATAATGGTGATATGTAATTTGAACAAATGTTCATGGAATATTTTTTATATGAATATATATATATGTATATTATATATCTAAAGAGAAAATATTATGATAAATATTTTAAATATACTTTATACTCATTTTAATATTGACAAATTTTATTATGAAATGTGATTCTCATGTGATTCTCGAGGAATTCTCGTGTAACAGGTTGAAAATCAATTTGTCTTCATTCATTGATTTGAAATGTCAAGGTTAAAACTTTGAACATGTTCTATAGCTGATACACAAGTATTCCCGTTGTATAACTTTAAAATAAGATTTTTCAGAAATAAGTTAAGTTACTTTATAACCGGTAAGAAGGTCTTCTAGTCTACGTTTTTTAGGTGTAGCTGCTAATTTAGCTGCATCTATTTCATCAACAATAGAATATACATTTTTTTCAGTAGGTATTTTTACCTATAAATGATATTTAAAAATGTTCTATGTATTATTTATGATAATTTTAATGAAAATTGTTTTCTATAGAAAAATTTCATACATACAATTAATAAATTAATATAATGTTCGTAGTTAATTCTTTTTGTTTCTGAGTCACATGCAATAGCCATCATGTCGGTTACTTCCTGTTGTGAAAATGGTTCACCAATTTCCATTATTGCTTTTGCTAAAACATCGCGCATTATGTAGCCACGATTTTCAGGATCCAACAATTGAAATGATTTCAATAAGTCCTCTGGTTCAGCTGGTTTAAATCTAAGTATGATATTTAAATTTAAATTCAAATAAGATCTATGTATGTGTAAATAATAGAATAAATATCTAAATTAACTTAAATTAACCAACTTGCGTTCATTAATCGCTTTGTTCATGTATTCCACAAATCTATTTAGTGGCACAGAATTGTTTTCCACATCTTCCAATTCAACTTGTATCTCTTGTAATTCGGCTTCAGTGATAACACATCCCAATGCTCTAATAATGGTTCCTAAATCTCTAACATCTATTTCATCAAGTTTTGAAGTATCAAATACGTCAAATGCTTCGCAAAGCCTTTTCTCTAGTAATGTTGGTTCTATTGTAGACACTGCATGTAAAAATTTTAAATACATATGTTTTAAAATACTTTTTTATTATATGTACGTTGTATTACGTGGTTGATATTTTCAAACACATCTGTACCCTAAGTTATGTAAGATGCATATCTATATTTGTTATCATGGCATAAATAAATTATATTAGACATCCTTACAAATGCAAATATACATTTTACTTACTGATTTACTTTTTTTTTATATGTACACTTGGTAAACCTTTAGCAATTATATTATATTTATGCTACATGAACTGCTACATGTAGTTGGAAATTGTTTGATCAATATTCTTAGGAATTGAAAATGTACGTTCAGATATGTATGTATAAAATTTATTTCTTTTTTACAGTAACACAACTGCATGTGTATTTAAAAGTTTGTTTTAATAATTATGTTTTATACATGTGTATAATTTATTAATACATACTACGTTGTGTAATACGTTTCGTTGATCGTCTTGAAGTCTGGATTCGACCTTCAGATAAGTTTAATGTTGCAACAGATTCAGTTCTTGTCAGTGAGTCCATTATAATGTAAAGTCACCTTTTAATTATATTTATTTAACCAATTTGATGAAAATTGATTAGTACCAATTAAAAATATATGTTTAATTACAAAAGGAAATAACTTTTAGATTTAGTTTTTTCTGAAGCTGACAATAGTTTTTGTTTTACACGAAATTCATTCTAATAAACAAGCATATATATTTACATTATTCAGATTGGTATATATTCACACTTGAGAATTTTTACTTACATTCACACTTGAAAATTTTTACATATTAGAGAGATACTAGAATTCATTATTGTCATAATTAAGGAATTCAATCTAAAATACGTAAAAATGTAAAAATACACCTGTATTTATTAAACAAGTGAAAATATTTAAAAAAAGGTTTTAATCATATAAAAATGGAAAAAGACAATATTTTAAAAGTGTGCTGTTTGTCGATCTATTTCTGTAAGATCTTCTATTATTTCCTGTACACGCGTTCCTATCTTCTTTGCTACATCTATTTTTTCATTGTTAGGTAAGAAGAGGTAACGCCAAACTAAATCTCCATCAATGATGCCTCTTGCAGGATTTCCTTGAGTACGGATAAAACTTTTATAAGTACTGAAAGAAAGAAAAGTTATTATTTGTAACGTCAATAATTTTCTATGTATAATATATATCAAATTAATTTGCATAAAATAATTACCGATATGCTTTGGGATTTAAACCAGCAATATGACAAATATGTGATACCAAAACATTTTGTAACATAAGTAATCTTCGATACGTTTTTTCTGGCACAGGTAACATATAACCAAGACTTCCATCAAGTGATGCTACAACAAAATGAGAATAATGCAATTTCTTCTTACTTTTTTTAAAAATATTTTGACTCTTCTTATTTTTTAATTTCAACATACCATACATAGTAACGTGTCTTTTATCTGCACCAGAGAATTGTTTCTTATCGTTTGCTAGATCCGAAACTCTACATTTGATTCGAAAGAATGTATTCACTTTCTGACCTAAGTGAAAATCAGCTTTTCTGATCAATTTCTGACCACCTAGGCTTTCTCTTGATTCTGGCTGATACATGAATAAAGCTACGTTACTTTCACCATCCGCTACAAGGAATCCTAAATTATTGTTGTCAATTAAATATTCAATGGTGTATACTTCTGCTGGTCTAAAATCCTTAAAAAATATACATATATTTAATAATTCCTTCATAGTACAAATGTTTAACCGTATATAAATTTCTACTTACTCTACTAACAAGGGATAATGTTCGATATTCTTCTTGAAATCTTAATAAACTAATTGATTTATACACATCAGCTATTAAAATTAAACTTTTTATGCTTAGCATTTGATGAATGTAAATCTGTGTATCTATAAATGCAACTCCAACGAGGTCATTGTCTTTCAGCTGCCAGATATATATTTTTTGTCCAACTGCTGAGACAAGAAAACCTGAGACTTGAGTGATGGCGGTTATTGGACCTTTTTGTTCTTTCGCGTAAATTTGTTTAAATCGATTTTTTGTTAATGGTTGACCAGGTTCAGGAACAACTTCAATTATGTCAAATATGAGTATCTATAAGAAATATTTGCAATTAAATTTACAATTTTATGTCAACAAGTATCACTTTTAGTAATGATTTTACCCTTCCTCTGCTTGTAATATCTTCACCATAGTTATAATTTGTTCCTAATACTATGTAACCTTTTAAACCGGAGCGTGTACCTTCATATGCCAAAGATACATTTTTTAGACAAGTGACGTGTTCCCACTGATCTAGTTCAATTTTAGTATTAGGAATTGTTTCCCACGAAACGGGTGAGAATAATACTATAGAAAATTGCTCTTGCGAAGGGTAAATGAATCTTTCTGATCTATCTTCTTCTGTAAATTCCTTAAGAAATGAGAGAAAATAATAGTAAAAATATGGGATTATTATTTGTAAACATATTACAAAGTTTTTATTCGTACCTTGTCTTCGCCATTAAATCTATAATAGCTTTTTAGTGGTTCAGCTATACTCGTTATAACGCAATAAGTTTTACTTTCAAGATGATATGTAACAAAATGTGGTGTACATCGTAATGGTACTTTACGAACTGGCCATGGAGCATCATATGATAAATGAGTTGGTAAAACACATATTCTTAACTCTTCCTATAAGCGAAAACATGTAGATACATATAAATTGTCTTGCCTAATACCTTAGTTGTTTTAGTAGGTATAAGAAAATGTATGAGGACAAAGTTGTTTGGTTTATTGCGACGAATATTACGATTTTTACGCTTTCTTCTTCTCGTTATTCCTATATACTATTAAATAAATGTCGATGAACATGACAATTACGCAAAAAATTAAGAAAGAAAGAAGATCAAATAACTTTCTACTCACACATTTTCTTGTATCTACTCAAACAGCGAAGATTTTAAGGTGCACGAGATAAACGAAATAATCATGTCAATCAATAGTAATAAATAAAAATGTGAACGTACCTTTCGATTGAAATAAAGAAAACCTTGCGGGCAGTTTACATTATTGAACGGTGCGAACGAGGTAATAGGTCCATCGATACCCATTGGATGATTACGCAATTCACCACGTCCTGTGAGGAATATCCAATGTGGATAATCACTACAAATGAATACACCATTGTATCCAGCAATATTACTAAAATAACGCATCATACAATGACGAGTCTCATTCATCATAGGCATTTCTTCGTCTTTAGGGGCTGATCTGAAAAATAGCATAACACATGAAATTTGCAATAAATAAATATAGCTGAAAATAATAACTTAAGAAATAGAATGTTTTTACTTGATGTGTCCCGATAGTATACCATGATCTAATTTTTTAAATCTTAATTTTAAATGTCCCTTTGGATATCTATATGCTTGATATACTTGAAGTTCTGAATCGAGTCTTACTAAAAGCATTGGCCTATTTCCATGATGACCCAATGCCACCATTAAAATTTCTCGTACCTGCAGTAAAACATTTTATGTAAATATATTTGTATATTTTAATGATTTATTTGATTTACAGTACCTGCATTTCAGGATTAGGAATTTCATTAATAGGAGCTGTTTGTAGCGTTGTAGATTCCATACTGTCATGTAATACATATTGTCCATATCCAAAATTACGAATTAGGTAGGACAAGCGTAAATCAGGGAGAGAATAAATTTCTAGTGTTCCACTATCTCTGTATACCAGTAACCAGTATGTTGGTTTTATTTCTTGTAAATGCTTTTGCCACCTACAAAAAAATATTATTAATACTTTGTGTAACCCTAAGAAAAAATAAATGTTTAGACCCGATATAAAAACCGCAATCAAAATAGATATTATAATAGCTGAAAATTTTCATTCGTCATAAGAGTTATTTGAAATAAAAGTTCTTCAGAACTGTTTTGGGAGACCGAAATTGATATAATAACAGTTTTTAAATCCCAAGTAGAACGACCAAAAATTAAAATTTTTATTAAAAATACTACCAAGGAGCTTTTTTTGATGATCCATCAGATACTTTGGTGTGAGTGGGTGCTGGCATTTGAAAAGCTGGTGCATCACCATAAAGTAAATCATCTTCATTGTCGATATTACCAACTATAGGCGGTTCTTCTACATTGTGTTCTTCTTCAGGTACTTCGTCTTCTACATTTTCAGGTAATTGCGTTGTGAATATTCCACTAACATCTCTGTAAGCACACAGTGCTTCTATTTGAGGACGCTAAAAGATAAATAGTAAAAAAATTTAATTGCATATAGTATGATACAGTATGAAATCATATAATAATATTTGTATCAACAGTATCAACTTACGAATAAAAGATTAGCTGCTTGAGCGTGTAATTTCGCAGTCCCTCGTCCTTCTCTAAGTGTCAATAACATAACTTGTCCATCTTCGGACAGTAATGTTACATAAGGATCTGCACAACTTGCATGTACAATTGGACACCCAAGATCTATAGGCATGTGTTGGATCTATAATTATGATATGTATGGCTATATCTAAAATTTTTTATAAGTATACATGTTAATACAGCCTTGTTCCGATATAAGGAGATTCTTTATTAATAGCAATTTTTTTCAGAATTCTTTTTGCATTTCATTTAGTAAATAAATGCTTCTATTTACTATAATAAGGTTGCTAAAAAATGGTTTGGTCCAATTTTAAAAAAGTTATTTTGTCATATATGTTCGACTAGGTACTTTATGATCAGCTGCTACTTCTCGCCTCTCGCTTATTCTCTGTGTTCAATCTTGGCCCATTCAAGAACAAAGGTATGCCGAATAGCATCCTGATTCAATGTACAACGAAAATCAATCTCGAGTCTTTACCTGATATTACCGGAACAACACTGTAGTTATTTATTTTATCAATATTATATGAACCTGCTCAATTCCTTGTAAAAGTCGTACACCCATTTGAGTAACTTGAACTATATATCTATTTGCACCAAGATTACCAGCAAATACTGTACTCCCTTGTGTACTGAATCCACTTTGATCTACTTCATTTATTTCTTGACCGGTTTGTAGTATCTAGAAATACCATAATATTGTTAAGGTAGCTTGTCTAAATTATGTCGCTGTAATGTAAAGATATTGTTAATATTTGATCGCCGAGCGTAACAAACGGAAAATCAATATATTGGTTGTAATTGTACATTCCCGTTTATAATTATAAACTTGTGTAAGTAAAGAGTTTCTATTAATGTAATGCCGCAACGCGCGACGCGAAGAATTCGCAGAACTCACAATAATATTATGTTTGCAGTTAAAAATAAAAAAACGGTAAAAATATATTGGTTTTAATACCATTGTTGAGTCTTCTTGACTTAAAATCAAGAAAGCATGTGAACCTTCTGCTTCAAGCCTTACTTGTTCATCGTTATTTAGTGCACCAATGACCGTCCACATATCTTCGCACCCTGGCAATTCAAATGTAGTTACAACCTAGTTTATGATAAAATATTTTCATTAAATAAATGCAAGACTGTTGTGTAATTTGTACAGATTTAATTAATTTCATGTTTTAATGATACAATCACCTGTGGTCGAATAGAACGTTGAAGTACACACAGGGCACCATTTTTACCATAGCCAGAAGTTGTTACAAGTTCAACATCAGGATCTTGACTATGTGAAAATTCTTCTGATAAAAAAGCTGGTTCGCCCATAGATATATTGCCGCACGGTCCAATATTTAATAAACTATCACATACCTAATCGATTTATTGAATAGTATAAGAAACTTGCTTAATAGTACTTTATATATGTTTTTATATTTGTATACCTCAAATATGTATGATGTAATTTGAATTGATGTATGCGTTTCACTTCCATACACTTCTAACTCTTCTGGGTCTTTTATATCTAAAACATCAGATGCCATCCAATCGCCTATAAAGTCCTGTTTCACCTTCTTTGCTGGAGTTTCTTCTGTTTCATTGTCTTCAATTATTATTTCATTTTCATATATGTTTTGTAAATTTTCTGATTCCTTTTCGATAAATCTTAATAGAAGTGAATTACCCAGACGCGATCCCAGAAACAAATAATTATCTTCACACATACACACCTACAAGTAATTACATATGTAGATTCTGCAGACATATACTATATCTGTTTTCAATATACTCACACACGAAGTCAAAACACTTGCTGCAGCTTTATCAAAGTGAAAACCTCTTACAGAACGCATACTATCAGCAAATAAAGACAATACATATAATTCTCCACTCTTCAACGAAATTACTAATCTGTCTGAAGAAATAAACGCAACTTGAGAACCTTCTAAGCTTATTTTTACTCCTTCTTGTGGTTCTATAATTATGCAAAACATTAGCAAATTTAAATATGTTGCAAAATTCGTATTAAATTCAGCTAATCACGAATATATAATTAACACTAACTTAATGGAAAATTTGTACTAGTTTCTGCTAGACTATTTAAAGATACTCCATATGGTGGTATACTCTGATTTAGGTAAATGAGAGAATTGACAGCCATAATTAATGTTCCACCAAGTGGTTTCTTTACTGGTACTGCTTGATAACAATCAAATGGTAAATTCGATACAGACCAAATTATAGGATGCACTCTTTGTTGAATATTTAATGATATAGCAACCATAGCACAAGTATCTTGTCTCACTGCAATACGTCTGTAATTATATCATATTAACATTGTATAATTTTATCAAATTTTGAAATGAAAATATACATACCCTGAGAATGTTCTTACTGGTTCATACAATATTAATAATGTAGGTTCATAATAACCATGTAAAAATTGTAAATCTATTACATTGTCCATTTTTTCCTCTAAACATTTTAATACTATCATGTACGATGACAGTATAGGAGTTTTATTAGATAAGGCTTTTGTATTATCTAATAAATCTCCATCATCTAGACTTGGATCTTTCTTAAAAGGTAATACAACTAGTTTTCTGCCATATATTAACATTACAGCACATCTTCCTTCAGGATCTACTCTAACAATAGGGATATGATGATGATTTGTCCATCCATCCTGAAAAAATACATGAAACTGTCTTTCATAGAAACATTGCAAGTATTTAAAATACAATCTTGTTCCAATATAAGATGATGGTGCTTGTTTCAAAATAAGGAAATTGTTATTCATATCTACTCATATCTACTCTAGCTAGTCATATTCTACTCTTTTCAAAATAAGATATTAATATTTGGCCAACTACTTTATAATCTACCATTACCCCTCACCTCTAGTTCATTCTTTATGTTTTCACTCGATCCATTTGAGAACAAAGTCAAGCCAAATAGCATACCTGATCCAATATAATGTGAAAGCTGTTCTCAAGCATTTGCTTTACATTACAACAAGACTGTATATTAAAACTAAACATAATTACTCGTATTTCTTCTTCTTCAAAATAATGTAAAGATACTGTCCTCAGATCATGTATATCTTGATCGTATTCTACAACTGATAATTTGGCATCACGAAAACTTAATAGAAGAGAATCCCTTTGAGATCCAACAAGAGCAACAGCTTGCATTGACATTACATTTCCATGTAGCGTATATTGTGCTAAACATTCCAATTTCATTTTTGGTGGTCGTGATTCTAAAGAAAAGAACATTGATTTTGTGAGTATTAACATTATTCTATAAAACGTTTACGACGGCGTTTGTTGAAGAGAGTCGTGCTTGTATCACCGCTGATATTTATATGACCGGCGTGAACGTGTTAATGTTAAATGAAAATATATGCACATAACTTTTGTACTTCTACAGTACATATAGCACAACGAATTACAAAACGTGATGAAAAAATAAGTGAATTTACCTGTGTATTTTTCTTTTTTTGTTATATCAACGTCCGGTATTAAACGAAATACCCTAATAATATTTGCGCCTGCTACCACGAGACACTTTTCCGAACGATTGAAAAAATAACATGTTATTGCATGTTCTACTCCCGTAGCAGGATGAGTACTTTTGCATATCGAATACATTGCGAATTATACTGTTGATAAACGTTATAAACTAAAGTCACATTCCGTATAGGTTAGTGTACATAGCAATCTTTGTAATGTTGTCATCTGAAGTTTGTTGATTTAAAGATCGTGTCTGAAATGTACTATAGTAAATCAGAGGCGTACAACTCAATACATTTTTCAGTTAGTGCGATACTAGTATCCTCTTGCAGTATGTATTATACTAATTGGGTAATGTGCGGGAAGTCTGAAATTTTACTCTTATTAATTCATACTTTTTGTAATAGCTAAATACAATTTATTCGATAAACATTACAATAAGAATCATCTTATTGTTAGACATACATTTAAAAACAAGGTGTAAGAAGAATAGAAACTTATAGATAAGCATATCTGCAAAGCCGAGGTGAAGAAGTTTCCACAACTAATGTTAGAAGATAATTCAAAATGGTAGACAGCAGTATTTCAAATAACAAGAGTAAAATAAAAATTAAGAAATAATCAAATAAAATATATATTACAGTTGTAATTTCCATAAATACATAAAATGAGATACGGTGATGTCTCCCCTTTCCCCTGGTATACTAGTGACTTTTCAACACAAACTATAGTATTTTACCCACAGATGTTATCTCGTAGATGATTTAATATTGGCTTCTGGGAAATTATCTGAAACCAGACCTATATATGGTCTATGCATGACTCGAATCTTCTAACAAGTAATTCCCTAGAAGATCACGCAACAGTTGCGATATTATAATTAACTAGTTGGTACTACTCATTTTCTACACCTGTTTTTCCGTAGTGTTACAGTTGACAATACATTCGCACATAAAATAAATACATAGTTTCTTGGCTGCGTTGACAGATGCCAGTAAAGATTGAAAGTGGAGCGATAAACGTGTTGAGTTTTTCGTGAAGTTTTACTTCGGTGTGGAAATAGCAATTTATCACGTTTGTTTCGAGACTTTAGAAAATAGCTAGCAATGCAATGTATCAAGTATTCATCAGCGGATACCGTTTGGCTGAAGTGTCACACGGCAAGCCCTATTATGTTTATTGTATCGAAGTATTTGAGACGAAAAGCGGTACTCGACATTTCGTCGAAAGACGATACAGTGAATTCAACGCGCTACATCGCACGGTACGTTATTTCTGTACTTCTTTTGTCACATAGTTTCCTGTTGTTGAAAATTCTATGACTAACATTCTCTGTACACATATATGTATTCAAGTCTCTTGCACTTCACATACAGAGTCCTCGATTTTATTCTTAATTTCTCAACATTCTTTTGTTTAATACTAAACCTATCACAACCGATCAAATGATCGTTTATATTATTGTCAATTTACAGTTATTGTAGTTCCATTGTTACATTTATTAATTCAACTATTGAATTATTCAATAAATTTCTTTATTCAATCATATATTCTAATAAAAATCTCACGAAATCTAAATAAACTAAATCTTATCATTTTTATAAGAAACTGTACGCTAGTTAATTTTTATGCTCGGTAGGTTTATCAAAGATATCATTAAAATATTTATTAACAGATTTATTTAATATCACAAGTTATCTCGAAAAATAGCAAAAACTAATGGAACCGAATGAAAAATATATTATCGAATAAATTTAGGAATTAACGTGTCAATTTTAATTTAAAAATGTTACGCACTTTTGTTTCAAGCTAATAATAACTCCATAGCGTGTCGCTGAAGGAAAACGAATGGGACAGAGATACCTACATCCGTTCTTTCCTGGAATTTGTATCAATGTACAAAAATGAAACATCGCTTTCATTCAAATCATATACCTGTTAAAAAAAAAAAACAATAAGAAATCTAGATTAGCGTATACACAATAGTACGCGTTCTAAGATTTATTGTAAAAATGCGCATGCGTAAAATAACACACGTGGCATACACCTGTTGTATTATGAATCGCGTTTAACGGAAATGTGACCAGATTTTGGCACTTCTGTTATACTGGGTGTTCATTTGAAAACTTTCCAGCCGAATATCTCGAAAAGTTTAAAAGATATTAAAAAAGTGTAAAACACGTGTTCAAGGATTTCGAGGGGAAAAAAGAGGGGAACAGTCTTTTATTTGGGTGGTGTTTTCAAGGTCATTTGAAGGTCAACTTTCTTTCTTCAAATGGAAACCAATATTTTTTTATTACGGGATTTTATAATACGTAGAAAGACTAGCAATTTTCGTAGGATACATTTTCTTTTAGCCGCTCACTAATTTCTGAGATATTTAAAGAAAAGTGGAGCGAGTTACACTTGTACTGCGAGAAAGTTTGTAATTTCTTTATAACTATAACGAATTTTCAAAATGTCCTCCGTTGTTTTCTAAACAATGATACAGACGACTCTCAAATTTTGAAGGTATCTGTTGGAATAGCTCTACGTTTTTGTACAATTCTAATTAAATTTGTAATTATTATATATTTATAATATATATATATATTTATTTATATATTTATTATATTATATTTATTATATATTTATATATATATTGTATTTATAAATACTTTGTAATTTAATTTATTATTAAGTATTTACAAAGAATTCGAGCTTATCTTGTCTGGGTTTGAGTCTAGTTGAAAGTATTGCTTTCGTACTTGTAATATACTTGATTCCATCTTTACGTTTCGCCATCAGTGCCACGATGGGATGTGGGAGGTCACACGAACCCCACTATGGGAAGAATCGAGTTACATTTAGTGGCAGAATTACATTTAGGGGAAGAATTATTGGGGAAATGCCCGTCTGCCATCCCTAGTGCAGAGTTGCGAGAGGGGAATCTTTTGGTGGGAAGGGAAGCGATTTTCCTGAATAAACGATGGTTAACCCTTTCGTTACGGCAGTCCGGTCAGTGACGGTCTACGTCAAAGAGCAATACTTCTATTCACAGATTACGTTGACAGATGTTACGAAATTTTTTACTAGTAAAATCTAAACAAAATAGTTTCGCACAATACGTTACACATAATAAATAATAATATAGTAATGTAACGGCAACTTGGCTATAATATAACTTAATATAATACTTAATAATATAATTACAATTTTTTAAGACTTCCACCGAGTATCAAATACTACGGGTTATGAAAATTTCATAGATAATAAGAAAATAATAAGAGTAAATAATAACAATCATTTATTTAGTTTTATATAAAAGCTTAAAAATATACATGTACAAAATTTAGCGAATATACACAAAACTTATCTCTGAAAACTATTTGATAATGAAATAAAAGTTAAAAACTGTGTATTAAATAAGTTTTATGTATATACGCTAAATTTTGTACATGTATACTTTTAAGCTTTTATATAAAACTAAATAAATGATTGTTATTAAAGTTTATTATTTTTAACTTAAGTTTACTTATTATTTTTAAAGTTTTCATAAAAAGATGAACAATTCTTTGAAAACTATTTGATAATAAAATAAAAGTTAAAAACTGTGTATTGAATTTGTTCATCTTTTTATGAAAACTTTAAAAATAATAAGTCTTTTAATAATGCTAATTGATGCAGTAATCAGTTAATTTCTGTACATTCAGGAATAATATTACAAAATAATATTTAGATAGATTTTACAAAGTTATAGTAATAGAAAAGAAATTTGAATTTGACATAGAATTTGAATTCTGGTAGTCAATGTTGTATTTAACAAATAAATGCTACTTTTCTTGTGCGTAACAAATAAATGTACTTTTTTTTCTACGTTCGTAAAATTATGTTAATTCAAATATTATATTGTACTGAACAATATAAAAATGTGTAAGACAATGTAGGAGACCAGACAGTTTAAATAATCGGAAATGTTTGTGTTGATTAAAATATTTATTTTATGCATTAACACATTTATGAATAAAGAAAGAATGACACGATCAATATTGACGGAATATATGTAGAATAAATTTTGTTTAATAACCTGAACATCTAATTTCAATGTAACAAATAATTACCAATTGTTGCAATAACATAAAATTTTATATAAAATGTAACTTTTTCATTTAGACTTTATTAAATAAATATTTCGCGTACAGTTAATAAACATTCAAACAGATTCAACGATTCCGGATTTAATGCGATGATTATACAAATTATTGTACGTCGCATCGGTCGTGTATATTGCACAGATTACACTCACATCATTTCGTGGACCATGATTAGCCGTATCAATGGCGTGTTTCATCCTCGTCGCAATGATACGTGATTGATGTAGCTGGTATTCTCTGGTAGTTGACTGATGATAAAATCATATGTGAAACTCGCATATGCGGTCAGTATTTTTTAGTCTTTCAAAGCGCGTTCGGATTATTCGTTGTTTGCACAGTAAGCAAAAATTTTACTGTCACATTTACGTTACGTGGATATACTACGTGTTCGAGCTATTATACTTGGAATTTACGATTATGTTTCAAATTTTTGTAAGTTGTATCCTATTTATCTGCAGTACTTACTTCGTAATTAACGTAAACATCTTGTTGTACAAACTGCAATAATTAAAACACAATTTCTACGCGAGTTGTTGTTCTTGCTAATACGAGAAATATTTAAAATTAAATTTGAATAGTTTTTAAGGAAGAGTATTGTACAACGAGCATTTTTTAGCTGTCATGAATATTTCTATTTATTATTTATTTATATTTATTTCAAGGTGATTACTAGTTTCTTGTATGGAAATATATACATTACCGTGGAGAACACTGAAATCATTTATGTTACATTAGAAATTTACATATTTCCCGTTTAGAAAACATAAACACAATTATGTCGCGCATATACTACGCATATCTTACTAGTACCATTATGCAATGTACTATTAAAAATTATATAATGCGATACCTGATACTATGTAACGTTTTAATGTTTAAACTTAAATATTATATTAAATTCGACTCTTCTCGTACAGATTTCGCATAATCTATTAATAACTACGATTGGAATTTTTCGTTATTAAAGTCGTAATAATTATATTTAACTGTGAAATGGTTGGCTCATAACTCCATTAAAGTTTCCAATAAAATACAAGACAGCACATGGTTTTTTATAAACAAGATATGGCACAACGAAGCATTAGAATATGCGGCACGTTAACAAAGTATGCGCCACTGGCCGAGATTTATTCAAGTATTTTATTTTATTATATGTGCTTTAGGCTAATGAAGTCTAATGACTGAAGAAACCTTACATGGTTTTACAAGGTTGTGCCACGTCACCCGTATATAGTTGACGGAATTATTTATACCGTTTCTAAATGAATTCTAACGTTGATATGTTCATTGTACCAAAATTGATTGTGATCCAAAGAGCGCAAGAAGGTGGATGGAGCATTCTACATTGTACATTTTGTTTCTTCAATTTTTATTTCATTCAACATCTCATTTCGATTTTGTAGAATTTTCGTGGCTGTTAGCTGGCCAGTCAAAGTGTTAATTCTCACTACTATAACGGAACTTCTATCAGGATACACTGTATCATTATCCCCTTTATTATCGCAGCCCTTCTATATACTTCTATTTTTAGCATATTTTTATCGCACAGTGATATTCTCTTAATTTCTAGAACACGACTAAAGGTACAAAAATATTCTCCTTTATTATGGACTGCGGTATTTGGTACGTGTCACATTCCTATTTAATGCGTATCGCTGTGACTGTAACTATGAGTATAAAAGGCGGGGCATTTAAAATCGATTATCTACGTTGAAGAAGGTCCGAGCACTCCTCTACTCCATTTGAAATGAATAATAGGAATGGTTTGTAGAAGAAAGGCTGGTATCTGAGTATACGTTGTACTGTGCGGTGACATTTAAGACTATAAGTAAACAAACCTAAATACGAAAGGAAAAAGTTTTCAAAGCTGAACTCAGTTTGGATCGAAGCGTCGAATGTTACAGATAAATTTCTGCACTGATCAGTCAGAAAATCGGAAAAGTGATATTCTTTTGGTAACTATTATTTTAACAGTAATTTACAATTGGAAATAAATATTTATCTATTTTTCTGTTACAACAATGACGAAACACGAGAGAGTCTCATGATATACGCGTAATAGTGAAGACGAAATCCGGATAGATGTTTATGCATAAACGTATATGGTAAACATAAACGATTGAAAACTATAAATATTAATCGGCAAGAAAATGGGACTGTATTATTCGCTCTGACAGGAAAACAACAAATGGAACATGTCAAACAACTTATTATTGTGAAACTTTCACAAATCAGTCTGCAAGGGATATTAGGAATTGATTCAATTCATATCATACTGTAGAAAATGATAATAAATAGGATTTTGATTTTTCTGTGTTGCAAATATACTTCCTTCAATTTTTGCAAATTCATAGTACAATACCTTATTTGACTTTAAAGTTATACTACATAATATGACGATTCCTAGCTTTACGTTTTGCGTCAAAATGGCGTCGAGTTGCTGGTAGGCAACGTCCGAAATTCGTGCCGAGTGGAAAGGGTTAAATTTCTTGTAAATTCAGTGGAACCCCCTAAGCAGCTCCCTCTAATTGATTCCCTAATCAATTTTAGGTTGCAGTGAAAGATTCAAAATTATGGCAGGTAAATTGAAGGGTATGTAAATGCAGGGCGATTCAACTAAGCGTGCCATTAAAATTACATACAATATTAATTATTTGCCATATGAAAAAATGGTTGCAACGTAAACTGTATGGTTTCAAGAGTAGCCTACAATGTAACAACTAGTTTTTGCTATTTTGCTTTTTATGGAGTTATAATGTTTACCTTGTATTTTATGGAAACGAATTGGGATGTTCTCTAAATTATTTTGAATCTCTAATAATACTACAAGTAAGTGATACTCTGTGATACAAGTAATACTCTGAATTTTTTCTATTAGATTTAATACGGTTACTTAATCGATCAATAAAGTTGAAATGACATATATTGAAGGGTTTCTTGAGTTACAGCATTATATGGTTTAACGATAAGTAATCGAGTGTCGTATGGGTTAAAAAATTAAGAGTTATTGACATGTTCTTCAATAAATAAGAGGAAGCTTATCTTCACTAGATCGCATGAATTGCATCATTCGAAGCGTATCTTATTCTCTGCGGTGTCTGTTGCACATTCAGTTTGACATTATTTCTACAATTTACGGCGACATGATGTAAGAAACATTTTAACGTGTAACTCTTACACTTATCTTGAGGCTTTCTAAGCACCACACTGTATTAAAGAACATTTAGAGAATACTCTATAATAAGTCTAAACAACTATTCGTTTGTTAAATTATACGATGCCTTATCGTATCGTTTTATTCGTTTTGAATTTCTAAAGAGTTACTTATTGTCACAATGGTGTCTACGATTAAACAGTTCGTCACAACGTCAACTTAAGTTTATCTTGAAACAGTATTTATTTTATAGATAAAATTTCAAGCAATTTTATCCTGTTTTAAACGTCGGGAATTAATCGAATTTTAAAAAGCACATTGGAAAATATGAATTTTTTAAATGCTTTTCAACCTTATTGCAATGTTCCGAATCCTTATAAACCAAAATTAAAAAAAATATCTATGCAATTAAACAAATAGTTTTCCAAATAAAATTTTATAAAGGTCAACCCGTTTTTGTGAAAATGGACAAGAGTAAAATTTTCAAAGTTCATATTTTATAAACGGATTTCGAAATGGTAAAGTACTTATTTTGTATAAAATACCTGGCATCGATGACAAATATTGATGCAACATGCAATGACCCAATTAAATCCGTGATTTTGCATATTTAGACTACAGGCAGCAAGTGAAGTTAACGAAGGTATCAGATATGACACATCTAATCCTATCAAATTGCACTGATGCAGTTGACAAGCGCAATACATACATGTTTACACAAAGATAATCTGCGATTTCTTACGCTCATTAAAACGTTGAGTCCGGCGCCGATATTGCTGTCCTTTAATTCTAAGTCTTGCTTCACTTAACGGCGAGCGCTTAGGCGATATTTGATACTGTTTTAACTTCTAAAATATTCAAATGAAATGGTAGATGTAAATACAAAAATAGGATGTAGCCCCAAACGAAAAATCCAAGTCCAAGAGTTCTAGCCGGAACATACGGAAATGCATGAATCCATTTGAAATTATTTATACGTTTTATTTGTTCGTTTTATTTCGTCTTGACCTCCAAATATTCTAGACATATTGAAATTTACGAATACATTTTAGTTTTCGCTACAATTACAATTTAAATAGCCAATGGTAATTAAATTTTACGTATGACGAGTGTACTTTTATTTTTTAAATATAAATAAATATAAAATATATTAAATATAAATAAATATAAAAGTCCTTTATTTTTCACAATCATGTGTGAATCTATTGTTTTATGCGACGATGTTCTTATGTTGCTTTTTATTTGCAGCTGAAGAAAGAGAACGCGGAGGTTCCTCCGTTTCCACCGAAGAGAGTAAGAAACTGTCAGCCGAAGGTGCTCGAGCAAAGACGAGCTGCTTTGGAGCTGTACACCCAGAAAATGTTGCGTCTTTCAGCCACGAAGCAACAGGTTCTCAATTTTCTGGGTATAGAAAGTCGGGCTGCCAGCGCGTCATATAAGAGGTATGGCGTTTGTGTAATATCGTTTTTACAATATGCACTGCATTTCTATGATATCACGGTGCGAAGTTGCGCAGCGTAATTCATAGAATGTAGAATGCTCAACCCTTTCATGTTCTGTGTCGAGCCAACCTCGACACTAACTTTTACGATAATTTCATGGCATGTAACAACAATTGCAGTATTTTCCAGTTATTTCCCATAGGCTGGTAAAGTTATATATGGAAGAGCAATTGAGTTATACAATGTTTTAGCAAGTTTTGTAGTAAAAGAGGAAAAACACGTTGAATTGCAAAGGATTAAACAGTGATACCGCAGAACTACTTTTCGATTTACCCATGCGCTGCCTATTTGCACATGTTATAAATTTGTGGCAACAACCGGAACGTTGCATTTTAACACTTTACCGACCGGAAATTTTTTCAGGATTTGTTATGCTCTATAGTCCATGACTGAAAACTTTTTAACGCATCCATCAGCACTAACAGCAATTTTTATTGGAAATCCACGAGGCATCCTCGATAACGTTATCTAATCACTTCGTTACAATCTACAATGTAAAAATAGTTTTTTAAACTTCATTCTGTTAACACGTTGAGCGCCACCCGAATTTTTTCAATTTTTCGACAGTTAGGGGGTCGTCCCTTCACCAATTGGCAAATTTTTTGCAATCTTTGAAGTCGTGCCTCGACCAAACTATTAGAGCTATCGACATGGTTCAAACGGGAAAATCTTCTACAAACCTTCCTCTTTAAGTGCTGGTGCGCGCGTTTCGCTCTCATTGGCCAGTAATTTTTCGACCATAACTTGTTAACAAAGCCGCAGATTGAATTTTCGCTAAAGGAAAATTGCTTCAAATGACCTCAGGAACTCCTAATTTCCCGCTGTCACGATACCTTTGGGACACCCTGTATATTCAAAAAGAGGACGATATATATATATAAAAACATAATTGAAATGTTTTTTTATATGATTTGGTGGAAGAAATTTTATAATCCGTAGGATGTCTCCGAAATCATTATACACGCAGCCGAGTAACGATTCTACATACAAAACTATTTCAAGTAATTTTCAAATTTATTTTTCCAAGTACGGTCTTAATTGAATAATTGTTATTTTTTATTTCCAACTTATTTCTGCACGTAGAATCTACCTGGTCACTTATATTATGACTTCGTAGATAGAACTGAAGAAGAAGAGATTTTCAATCTTAGAGACTGTGCGAGTTGACAGAGATCGAAAACCATTGTTGGAAATGAAAGAGAACCATGGGATAATTTTTTAACAGATTAAAATTCAAAACTGAATTAAAAGTTTTACTATGAAAAATGATTTGCAATAGAAGTATTGCATTAAATTGTATCGTTACATTAGATTTGAAGTATTAATATCATCCGATAGGCTTCAGAATAACGTATTTAGTTAGTAAGGAGTACGTGTTTTTAATTTTTGTTACACTTCGCTAACTAAAGTGTACTAAAAGTCAATTAAATATGTGGTTTTATATGTTTTATTACATTGATAAATGTTTAAATTACTGGAACCACAAGATACGTTGAGAAAAACGAAATACCATTTCTTTTTTTTAATAAAAATGTATATTTTTATGTGTGTTTAACCCTTTGGGTACATTTGACGTCTGAGACACGTCATTCACTTTTTTCCCCTAGGAGCGGATGACGTGTCTAAGACGTCAAACAAAAAATTAAACTTTGAATTTATTTCATTTAGTTTTATTTTGTTGTTATTAATTTATTTTTGTTTTGCAATTGTAATTAGTTGAAGACATCTTAATACTACATATGTCACCAATATTTTAGAAATAAATACATTCTTAAAATGTACTGCCTTTACATACTACTCCAAGCAACCAAAAATTATTTCCGTTCCACATGCAAATATTTTCTCAAATAAATCCGTACCCAAGGGGTTAATCTGATTTTGTTGTTTATTCAGAACGTACAAGGACCCGGAGGATTCTCATTTCGTTCACCCAAACGTCCTTGGCCATCATCCAGTATTAACTTTTCATTGTGATACGTACGCACAATCGAACTCATCGTCCAGTCTTCCAGATATTGTAATTAACGGAGTTTTGCAGGGTATGTACGACTTTTGAGTTACAAGTTTCATGTAACAGTCACTCTTGCCATGAAAACGTAACGAGTGAGAAGAAGAACACAAAAGGAATTCGATGAAAAATGTGATGTATTTTGCTAGGAAATTACTAAAATAGGTTTCGAGCGTCACCCTTTACGTCAGCGAAGACAAAATGGCGAGCGTGTGCAATGATAGATAGCGTCAAATTCTTTTGGAATTGAAAAATGTGTAAAATATCGAATACTTCTATCCTATACGTAAATCAGTTTAATCATATTGGTTATGTAATATATTGTAGGTAATGTATTTAATCATACGCATTATATGTGAAATTCTCTTGTAATTTGTAAATAGTTAAGAGCTCACCGAATATCGAATAGAATAGCGTTTCATATGTTTGATCTTATAGAGATATGAATATTTATCTCTTCATATCCCTCGATGCCACCACTAATCTTACAAGGGAACATATTCAGATGCGAAAAACCGATTTTCATGAAACTTATGGGAGCTTATAGTTCTTTAAAAAATATTTCACACGTGGTTTTCTTTTATCGGTAACCATCCACTTTGAAGGGGTGAAAACAGCCCTCAAAGTTGGGATATTTTTGAGATATCTCGGAAACCAGAGGTCGTAACTTTTGGTGATGTGTACAAAGTTTGTGAGGATAGAAGATGGCCCATTACGAATTGGCCCTGAACCAATCAACTTATGTTAAAAAGGCTAAAGTACGAAGGCTTAGGAACTGATTTTCTGGAGCCAGTAAGAAGCGTTTCACATTCTATAACATGATTAAATACAAAATGCCAAGGTATTCGTTAACTGGTTTATGTATTCAATAGAAGTACTTTGTAATGATATAATAGTAAAATTCAATATCCAAATACATTTCACTTACGAAATAAAATAAATTACAACATCATAGCGTATTTGTTATTGAAATATTTTTTAAAATGCTTTTTGCCTGTCTTTGTGTGTGTGTGTGTGTGTGTTTCGATGAACATTTATAGAAATACTAGGTGCTTTCGTTTGAGATGTATACTGTTTTAATGAAACACGCGATGTCGCGTTGTATATTTATAAATTAGATTTGCAGCGGAAAGAATCTTCTAGACAGATCGAAGCGCTTCGAATAAGCAATTTCTTCCGAGGTTTTACTAATTACTCAAATTCCTCGAAAGCTATTGAAAGTGTTTTTTCGATTTACGTCGTTGCTTGGCTTTGAAGATCATTATTACAAGAAACAAAACAGAATTTCATTTGTTAGCTGCTTTAAAATTCCCTAAAATATATATACTATACCATTATGGAGATTGAAAGTCATTAAAATACAAATATGTTTAACAAATTAAGTTACTTACAAATAAATTATTTTACAAATTAAGATACTTACCCCTTGTACAGCATATCCTGACTGGTGAACATTCTGTATACATATTGTGAAATCGAATCGTTTCAATCTCTTCTCAAAATAGAAGGTTCTTGGAAAGCTTTCTTAGTTTTAAGATGATTTGATAATCTCGAAAGATCTGCGAATACTTTTCGACCAGAAATTCTAAAACATTTCATATTCGTCGATTTGTTATGATGAACTTTGGAACAGGTTTGAGAAATTATATTTCTTGTAGAAAAAAAAACGTCTGCGTTATCGAATGTATAAGAACTTTATTTAGTGGTGCTCAAGAAGCCTTTAGAAAACTGTTCAGGATCATGAAATGTCCATAGCTAATTCAAAATTAGAATCTAATGTAGCAATCAAGAAATATATAGTTAGCAACAACACGTTAAAACAACAATAGATTGCGTTAGATCACTGACTGGATAGTTGAGTCGTGAATGTATTTCACGTTGGATACCTTTAAAATATGCAAAAGGTATTAGACACCTAAATAATATTGTCATGAATGGTTGTGTCGGTATAATATAAATATCTGAGTGTAAAAAATATCAAAAATCTATAAATTTGTAAATCGTGATACGTCATCGCAGCAATAACCTTTATACTGCCTTATAACACTATATATGAATTAATCATATACAGTGTAGTTCTATGTACAGTGATGAAAATACGGAATAGGACTATTGGCGATGTGAAAGTTTGAGATTGTGAAAGAAGAAAGCTAGAAACCTTCCTCCAAGGAAGATCGTAACATCGTGGTGTATTGTCCTTGAACAATCACATATATTTAAGGCGGTTTTAAGAGTTATGTAACATCTCCAAGCTGTTGCGTTAATTTGGCTTAAATCTATGAAAAGGGTGCGAGGAGGAAATCACTAACAAGGGAACATATTCATAGGACTACATTTCCCATTGAAAACCACACAATTTAAAAAAAAATTCAAACTTTTTCGACCTCCGGTTTCAAAGACATTTCAAAAATACCCCAACTTTGAGGGCTGTTTTCACTCCTTCAAAGTGGATGGTTCCCGATAAAAAAAAGCATTCAAATATTTTTCAAAGAACTGTAAGCTCCCATAAATTTCATCAAAATAGGATTTTCGCATATGAATATGTTCCCGTGTAAGTCCCTTACATTCTAGACACCGACTCATAAGTTACGTGCCCCTGGTGCTATAGGTGGGCCTATTATAGTACTTTCCAGTCATATCTGAGTCGTAAAGCAATAAATTTGTTGAGAGGCACTCGGAGAACTTCTCAAAAGTCGGTAACGTAAATCCAGACTGAAAGTGAAATTGGTGACGCAACAGAATTATTTATGTATGTACACTCGGATCAAAACAGTTTGAAAAGCGAGAACATTGATTGTAAGGCGTACCAAACAGACAAAATGACTGATTCCTAATTTTTTATAATTTGCTGAACATTATCACGGGAAATACTTTAGTGATTGCATGTAATAATTTAAATTTAAAATTGAATTATGTCATTTAGATCAGTGTGGTACTTCTAGCGATAACCGAAAGCATGTATTTAATAGAATTAGCACTTTGCAATTTTGGAACAGTATTAAATTATAAATGTAACTACGCATAAGAAGATAGAACGGAAAGAAATGTATCCATTTGCAACAGTTAAGCGACACGAAGCGATAAGCAAATGTTAACACATTTCGATTCTTCGCTTAACATTTTCAAGAACTTTTCTGTTCAAATTTCTTTACCCTAGAAATATTGAACAAGACTTATATTGAAATTGTGTCGGTAAAATCTATCATGTTGTTGCAAATCAAATATTTATTTCTTCTTAAAACATTACAAATGGCTTCATTGTTCTTCAAGCAATATTCGCTTTGTACAAATTTCTCTACAGTAAATAGACTGCGGACTTTATGTATTTATGACGAAATTGAATAGGTCAAATACAAGACCGAACAGACATTATTAGAGTTTAAGGGTTATATTATTTTTTACTTTTTAGGATAAAAGAGATTTTCATTTAGCTCTACTTATAATTGACTTGGACAATTTTGATTTTGCATACATGTCCGCAGTCTAATCATGAAAAGGGCAAACCGGTGGACCAAACAATGAAACCCAGCTGCTGTGCGGATATTTGAATATTTTCATAGAAAATCTGTGTAAAGATGTGCATCAAAGCTGAACGACTAATCGAGAACGATATTTTGTATGCGTCAAACTACTAACTTTAGGTTGCCGAATGGAAATTAGAAAGCTTGTAAACACATAACGTAATCGTGTAACCATGACATGTCAGAAAATATACCATTGTTGTATTTGAATCATCGTCTCGTTTATTTCATCTTATTATTCTCAGTTTACATTACTTGTGACATTCATCTTAATCTATTTAACGTTATCGTATGGATATCTGTATTGTAGATGTAAATGTAACTCAGAAGCGGATCCCTTGCGGTATAATTCGCATTAATTCGTTTACTACCGTTTAGATTGGACATCACGGACACTCGGTTATAGGAGCCATCGGCGAGAATCTGTTTCTCTATTATTTTTCTGTTTGTTCGTTTGTTTCTTTTATTTTATGCTTGCTTTTGAAACGGCGTCGCGATGGCGTTCCGTATTTGGTACACAGCGTTGTTTCGTGAGCAAGATGTGGTCTCACCCCTCGAGACAACGTTTACTGTCGGCGGATGAAGTCTTAACAGTGAAAAAGATACGTTTTCGCAAAATCGAAATATAACGATCTGTATTATTTCTTCCATATTAATTTCTTTTCTTTCTTTTGTTCTTCTTAATTGGTAGAATGGATTACAGTGTGTGTGCGCGCGCGCGCGCGCGAATGATGTAACAATCGAATTTCGAGGATGGTACACGGTTTTTGCCCTAAATGCTTCTCATCGATCATAGCCAACAATAGATTAGCCAGAAATTGTCTCCGAAACCGGCCGAACGATTTTTCTAGCATTCTTAATCTGCTCTATCGGACGCTAAAGGGAGCAAAGTAAACAATAAGATGTAGAATTCAGGCGGCAAATCGTTTTGGTCCACTGAATCGGCCATTTTACATTTTACATTTGCACTCGAACGCGTAATGGATTCTCGTTTCTTTTCGATTTGCTGAATTGCTGAAAAATAGGAGGACTTTGCTTTCTTTATCTATGCTCGTTTGTTCGTTCTTTCTTCTTAAGATTCTTTACGTTAGAAAACAGTTGTTCGAACGATTTACACAAACGGAGTCGCCGTGACAACGGTAGTAACATATGCACGTGTGTATTTATGTATTCATGTACGTATCATGTATGTATATATGTATGTATGAATGTATCATGTATGTATGTATGTATGTATGTATGTATGTTCGTATGTACATATGTACGTTTGTATGCATGCATTTATGCATATATGTATGTATTTATGTGTAC
>CM052098.1:5038696-5063802 GCA_028453745.1 Agapostemon virescens
ATGTATGTATTTATGTATGCATTTATGTATTTTTGTATGTATTTTTGTATGTATGTATTTATGTATGCATTTATGTATTTTTGTATGTATTTTTGTATGTATGTATTTATGTATATCTGTATGTATGTATTTATGTATATCTGTATGTATGTATATTTATGTATGCCTGTATGTACGTATGAATGTATGTGCTAGTATGCGATACATGTGAGTGTGTACGAATGTATATGCCTGTATGGATATATGCACGTGTGCGTGAATGTATGCGCGCGTGTATGAACGTATGGACCGTGTGTATGCATGTGTATATGCTTGTATATATGTATATCGCGGTAGGGCCTTGATTCGTATATACAAATTACGACTCCTCTTTTACGTGTAGTACAATTATTGTATCGTGGTAATGAACCAAATCTTCTCTAATCAAATCGATAATCCTCGTTCATATCAAATGTATGTACTGCGCTAAATATATATTATATACAAGCTCCTCAGTCTTGTGCGAAGTGTAACACGATTTAGGTTTTAGCACTTTCGCCTCGGTGAAACTAATCGGTACGACCTTGTTGTTTAGCGAACCCATCTGCTCGGACGTTTATATTCGTTTTCCCCCGTTCCCATTTTTCATTCTGCGTTTTGGGCGAACGAGTCGAAGACGGTTGTTCGTTTCGTTTCTTGTCAGCTATAACGGCATGTAGAAAAGTTGATCGTTGATCTCGCTTAAAATGTAAATAGGTTAAACGATTTATTGCCCGTGTTTGGCAGTTTTCCCCCCGCGAACTTCCGTCTCGTTTCGCAGCTGTCGGAAGAAAAAGAAAAGAAAGAAAGAAAATCGTTAATGGGTTATGCGCACATGCTTAACAGCAAGAACAAAAATTCGCAGACATCCCCCTTTAATCATGAGTATCTTTTATGACTTTGGAGTTGGTGAGTCTCTTATCGTACCAGTACCAATAATATCTATAACACCTAATTCAATTACTTATATCGTACAAGTCTTGTGTAACTTAGAGTAAAACGTCAGCCGTTGGTCGCCATAATACGCGGACAGTTTATGGGTCAGCGTTACGGTAAGAAGGCAATATATGTCGCAAACCAGGGTATAAACTTATAAACAAAACGGAACTAGCCAAATCAGTAGCGTCGATATATCGTAAATAATACTATTCGCAATATGTAGCCGATTAGATAGTATCCCTTTTTTCTTATCTACATACGTACGGTAGTGCACAGTTAAATGTTCTCTATACCTCGCGTACTCCAATTTGCAAAAATTGGACCTCGAACAGAACTTCAAACGGACCGATTTGAAATTTTACATGTTCCGCGAATCGATACCCCTCCGAGTAACAACGAGCAACTTTTAATACGACGTTGGGTGTGTCTAAAAAAAAAAAAAAAAAAAACTTTTCGCCACTTTTCATCAAGTAAAAGAAGAAGATGGCAACAAGAGGCGACAAAATGTCACGAAGATGTTGCTTCATGGACATCATTAGTTTCCTTCCGTTAAATTCGCAGAAGCCAGCATCTTCGCTCAAGTGTCCGCAGTCGGTCCCGATCATTAATTGTGCACCACCGTGCATCTGTACGTACGTTTGTGTGTGTATGTATATCTATATATAAATGAAAGAAAAAGGTTCAACCATTACCATTACGAACCGCCCGAAGTATGAGTATTATTGTACAAATCGGAACTCCGTAGTCGTTGTACGTGCGCGCAATTCACGCACGTACAATCTACAAGTTAATCCTTTATTTGATGATTCCTCTCGTGTGTCACGCGTACAAAAAGCATTATACATCTCTGGCTGCCTATCTTACTATACAATACAGCGCTCGCAAGCAACGTTACAGATTCCCAACTAAGTCTCGTAGAAAAAGTCTCTGTTGTCTGTCAAATAAAGGATTAAGGGTGTAGGTCGCGTTCTTCGGTATGACGTAGTATGTAATTCTATGTTACCGTCGATTAATTACGCATGTTAATTGTTGCATCGACCATCGCCACGGAAATTACAATCTTGAAAATAATTCGTAACGCAAGATCGAGAGTGTCTTTTCTGAACGGTAAGAGAGGCGAGCTTCGATCAAACATTGGGAGAAAAGGATCGATCCGTTCGACTTCCGGTTCAGGCGTTCTCCAGCCTTGTTAACTAGTTCTATGCTCGAAAAAAAAACGATAGCTCTCTGAACAAAACTGACACGATAATTCTTCGCTGGCTGTCGCTTAAATAATATCAACATCGTTATCAGCCCCAGCCCCCCTCCCCTCCCCGTGGTTCACGACCACTCGATGAAAAATCACAATGGCGGCAAGTCTGGCGAGGAACGATTTTCATATGTCGCATGGCTGAAAAATCGTTTGCGTCGCTCTTCCATGTGGTTTTTATCATTTAATTATACCGGTGTGTATGTAATCGCCTACGTTAACACGATTCCAACTACAATCTAACTAATATTAATTACGACTACGGTACTATGTACAGAAAACGCATTGCATTGGCACAGCAAATTATGCGCACCTGGACTGCCATCCTCCGCTTCGCCGCATATAGTACATTTAATCGCTTCGCTGATGTTTACATCTTTTTAAAAAAATCGATTTATCGTTTAGCTATCGTAATCGTTTGATACAATTCTTTGCTAGATTTAAAGTGAATCTGCCGTTTTCTGCTCGACTCAGTTCATAGAGTATCGTTAACGTTACACGGTATCGAAAAATCTTGGAAAGTCTGACTGATTTCCAAATTATCATCCTCTACTTTAGATTAACATTTAGGCTTATCTTTATCGTGAGTTTTTGTATAATTTTTCACCTATCGTTCAAGCCGACGAAATAACAATTATTTACCTTAAAGAACTGTGCAACCGTAAAGATTTTCAAATTTCTTCGTCCGACAAACTCAAAAACGAAGTTCGATATTTAAAGGCTATCATGGGCAAAATTTTGCTTCTTAATCGTTACAAAACTGTAATCGCTAACATTGTACAAATTTTTTGACCAGTTGATCTGACTATCCAATAGCGATAATCCAAAAAGCAGATCAATTTTCCGACATGTTTTCCTATAAATGTAAAAATAAATGTTAGCTCGAAGCTACGTTTTCTTATCGTGTTCGATAATAGCTTTTAACGCGTTAAACTTCGTCTATTAATTTTATAGCGATTCTTGCTTGGTTGACTGTCACGATTTTCAACGAATAAAACTTGTTATAAATTGTTTAAGACATCTCACAAATGATAACAATTTCATCCCTATTCGAACGAAGTAAAGTCACAAATTCCTTGTTCGAAAGAATTTTTGCGTAAAGTGCTGTCAATACGGTTTGAAAACGTCGTTACCGTAATTAATTGATTCCGTGAAATTGATCCGACGAATCGCGTTCGATTGATCTAGAAGCGTGTACGAACTATGAGTAATAGTTGACGAGAGCCGTTCTTAGTGCAGATGGTTTACAGTTATCGAGCACCATTCTTTCCGTTCGTATCGCATGAATCAAAGTCTACGCATGTACGACGTGTAATGTCAACAAGTGTTAATCATTTTACTAAACGTTTACGGAACTAGTCCGTACGATATAGAACGGTGATCGTGTCGTTCCACAACGGATAAGAAACGAAGTCCCAGTTTTACGTTGGTGACTATCCGCGGATGATGATCCTCATCCTTGGTTGCTGTTACGCGTACCGGGTACATTCAGCTTGCTGTTATCGCTAATGACAGTCGAACCGGATTAATCACTATACCGACGATAATACAATAGACATTCAGGGGGTAGCAGAAAGTAAATTGCAGAGTGATCGACGGCTGAAATTCACATAATTAATAGTAATGCAAATGTAATTGTCTGCTATTAGCAGTTAATCGCAACCGTTTCGTTTATCGAACGACATTATGTCGTTACGTGTATTTCACCGACACTCCGCGGGTTCTGTCGGTCATAAAACGACACAAGTCCACGTTTCCGACGTGTCCGCAAAATAAAATCGTAAGACTCCTTTTTGAAAATCAAAAGTGCAACGAACGCTTGAATTTCGATGAAAATCTTAAACGGGGATACGAAAATTAAAAAATCCTTCCCTCCACAATTTACATTATGTTTCATCATGTTTATTCAAATTCATTAGGAAATCGTTACATAAACCGTTCGGCAGAGTACTACTCTTATCGATTCGAAATTAAAAAAAAAAAAAAACAAAAAAAAGAAGAAAACAAGTAAAACAGAGGAAAAATAGGGATCTTACAGAAACGATACAATTGTTGAAAGAGCTTACAGGACTTGTACGGTTTTACAACTTATTGGGTTGGATTACAATTTATCGCAAGAACGTATACACGACGATCGATTCCCGTTAGCTCTCGTTTCTTACGGTCGCAGCGCGTCGTCGACGACGACGACGACGAAGACGGAGACGGAGACGACGGAGACTTCGTTGTTTCCGTTTCTCATTAACGAAGCGAGTGTCAGCAACGGGAACGTGTGCACGGGAAAACACGTCGATCAATTGTCACGAGTTTCCCCGGGCAGGCTATTTGCCGAGCAGGCTGGCAATCCCGGCATTTACTGGAATGTTGCATTTACTTTACCTAATTAATGCGATCGTTATTACGTTTATAGCCTACTACTAACGCCGTGACGCGTCTATACCGTATCGGACGTGTGCTCGAACATCGGCGAAGCTATGTCTCGGGGTCATCGATGCTCGCGATTCGACTTTCAAATCGAAATAACGTTCGGCTGCGGAGGCCGTCCAAGAAGTTCCGGTCCCGCGCGGAAGCGATACCGCGGCCGGAATATCTCGGATACTTCCAATTTATTCGAATCGTTTGAATACCTCGGCCGTTACGCGCGGTATCGCGAAATTCCGTAACAGTTCCCAACGGTTACGATCCATTCGAAGGACCCCTCGACGTCACGACTTTGCAATAAAAAAAGATTTGCGTTGGTTCGAGAAGATCGCGAAAGATTCGCCGTAAGCGGCTGTGCTTCGCGAACGGGGTCACTAGAATGTTTCCGCGACTTTTCGGAGCTATGCCGGAATTCTCGTGGCCGTCATGCGAACGCGTTTCTCATTATCGTATGTAACTTGTGAAAGACTTTCAACTCGAATTGTTGTAAATTGCATCGTTGCTTGGCTATAGAAAAGTTTAATGTTCATTTCAAGATTTATCCGTTCTTTTAAAGATATTTTCAAAGGTAGTCTTTCTGTTGTTTCGAATCTAACGGTTCTTCGTTTAATTTAATTGCCATGAACCAGGTAATCAAACGACGATTTTCATAGTCTGATTTACAGCGTCTAATACAGTTACATATATATATTGTCGACCGTGAAAAGATTATAAAGTATAAATTAATTATAAGTATTATTAACACTTTAACCGCGAAGCAAACAATTTCAAATACTGCATAAATTCAAAGTAAATTATTGAATGCAGTAACAATTGAAAGTTTAAAATGTACGATACATGGTAGTCCTTCAATATTCATATACTCTCCAGGTCTCAACTAAATTTGGTGCACTTATTATTCTTATACATGTACAAATAATTCGGTCATCCATTTATGGATGACATGGCAGTGAAAGTGTTAAAGCGAATGCAGAAAGCATTGATATAATCGTCAACAATTTGTTTCTATGTACATAAATTTATCGATTAAGTTTGCCAATTAGTTTAAGCAGACGTGATTTATATATACTCTGCATCTTAATTGTTTAATTACACCGAAACGAATAAAAGCTACTAAATATTGATAACCAAGACATGTCCGAATATCGAACGTAGATATCACAAACCAAGAAATTCTCTCTGCTCCGTCAAGAAAGCGAGTTATTAGAACAGATAATTACGTGAGAGAGCGACCGCAAGTAATTAACGAAAAGCCACGTTTCATGGAACGTTTCCCTCTCTCGTTTGTCAAGATATTGTAATGTAAATTACAATTTTGAAAGTCGAAGACGTTGCTTTTCTCTCTCACAACCGTTGTAATCAATTATTGAAATTTCGCTTCTTCGTCAAAATACGAATTACTCGATTCTTTGGAGCAGATGCAATTTACATTCGAGCATAGTCCAAAAGAAACTTACAGGTTCCCCTACGATTTTCTATAAAAATGTTCGTCTTCCAAAAAACCATATCGCCGACGGAATCTTTCACGTTCCCGTTCGTCGAGAGTTTCTAATACTGCTCCCGATTTCTCGCACACATCCCCGCGCTCGATGGATTTTCTGTTCGCGTCACATGCGATCTCGCTGTGTTCTCTTGAATCCTGATCCTGCATGCTCGCGAAGAACCTTAAACCTTAAAGCGTCTCGCGATTTAAAACTGAATATGTACTATGAACGATAAAAATCCACGTGCTCGTAGTGGTGGCGTGCAGGTGTTTTCGATCCGAATGAAAAAAGAGACGTGATCCGAAAAATTCCCATTCTTCTCCCCCCCCCCTCGCGTTTTTCTTTTTTTTTTTTAGTTACCTCCATTCTAAACCGCGACCCGCGACGACGAAGTCAGTTTCAAAACGGAGTCTTTATGTACACTTACTCTTATATCGTACTTAATTACGATTACTCTAGTAAAACGCAATTCTGTATACATACATGTACATCCATACGAGACCTGTTCGTTCGACTAATTTAGAAATTATCATATAGCATATAACAATTTGCCGATAATATTTATATATATATATATATATATATTTATATTTATAATATAATTTTCTCATCTCGACTCAAGGTACCTAAGTTGGATGTATCTTTTTCATTTTTCTCTCTTTTTTTTTCGTTCTCTGTATAATAT
Organism: Agapostemon virescens; assembly: GCA_028453745.1. Lineage (NCBI taxonomy): Eukaryota > Metazoa > Arthropoda > Insecta > Hymenoptera > Halictidae > Agapostemon > Agapostemon virescens. Next base: position 5,045,493 of record CM052098.1, read on the forward strand.
AAACATCAGTATTTGTAAAATATTTGCCGAGTAGCCCGACAGTTAACTGTCAGTATGTCGGGAGTGTAATGAGACCGGGCGGTCGGCGAAATTTTTCTTCGTTTGTTATCATTATATTTTTCTTTTAATTAAAAATGATCGCGAGCTTTCACAAAGACCGCTGAAAAATTGTAATTAGCTGCCTCTTTCTCTCTTATTTAGCGCGTTTTCTTGTTCTCTTCTTGCAGAGTATATTCATCTACGCGGATTAAAAAGAAAAAATATATATATATATATGTATATGTGTATTTTGTATGCGGGAGTTATGTATATATGTATATGCAATAATGACGATACAATATGTATACATATACATATGTACGTGTATATATATACACATACAAACATGTATATATACATACATATATAAACATATACAGAAACATTAAACGCATACCACTGCTGTCCGCGTGACGAGTAGCGTAACGAATAAATTTCTCGATCTCGTTTAAATGATTCCTTTTTTTTTTTTTCATTTCCCTTTCAACGATAAAAAACAATTTCTACTTATTTACACGATTTTCTTCTTTCTTTCCGTACGTAGATCTTCCTTCCAGTTCTCTCTTCGTTTCCTCTTCACGACTGTGCCCCCTCGAAATGGCTTTTACGAACGCGTATCGGCACTATTTTTCGTAACAAACTATTTCTTCAATACATGTTCCGATCTCAAGTACTCGTCCCCTTTAGTCTTTCTCTTTCCTTGTTTGGCCGCTCAATGACAATCAGTGGAAATCGATGGATTTTATTTAAAACTTGTCTTACTATCCTCTGTTCGAAGTACGTTAGAATTGGGGCGGCAGTGTTGGTTAACGAGCGACCGGACACGTCTGTCCACGATGTTGCCAGGAATCGATGAAAAGAGACCAGTAAACCTGTCCTACATATAAAAGAAACCGAAAGAGACAGCGCTGCTCTGTTACAATCTAACGATTCTAGACTCTTTCTCAAATATTCTCTCTTGATCTTAATTTCTCATTTTCAAGTACACGAGTTTGATCGATCGCTTTCACGACATCTTCCTTTTTTTTTTGTTTCTGTCTTTTCACGGCTACAGAAATTTCGTGCACACGGAATTTCGCAAGTAGGTATTATTTTACCGCGTTACAAGTAACGGACGTGTGCACGCAGACAACACGAACGATTACCTCGATGAAAGTAATAGAAATCGGTTAAATTACAATTCAATATTATCTAATAGTTTTTAGCTAACTAGACTACTGAGTAATCAAAATTACTAGACCGCGGATGTTCACGCAAATCGTTGCTTCTCCGATTTTTTCGCGACAGTACATTGCATTGGTATTCAAACAAACACGGTTGAGACAACGATGTTCATAATCGTTACTTATTCGCGCAAAGTCCGCGGTCCGAACAGAAAAGGGTATCTCGCTTAAATTCAGCTTTCCGAACTGAAAGCCGAATTTGACTGGTGTTTCGCCGAGTAAAATCGATATCGAATCCGTTCGTGTGTCTACGCTATCGTCGTCGGTGCGATCAAGGAAATTTGTCGATGAAAGTTAGGAGACCAAGCGATTGTCGTTGAACAACGGGCGATCGATCGAACGCCGTTGGAATATCGAACGATTCGGCCTCCTGAACAGCATCGCGTACGCGTATCGTTCGACGTTGCATTCCCTCGTCTCTTTTGTCCTCTTTTCATCTTCTCTGTTATCTGGGACAAACGTTGGTCGCTGTTTCTCACAGGCACTCTATCCGCGGTTAAGCTGTAAAGGAAATACGACCGGCAGTCGCTATTATACGCTAGTAAGACCGATTCACGCCATTGTCAAAGGCGTCTAACCGAACACGCTAAGACCCTCTTCGTCGCGCGTCTCCTCGACCGAGCTTCTTCGAGGATACTTTGTCGAGGAGTGTTCTCTCCCCGGCTACACGCTACCAAGTTTTCGCTACGGTGTCGGATAATATGCAGTACGAACTTTAAAGGAATATCGTGAAATGAATCGCATGAATGCATTTATCAAGACTTTGTCGCGCGGCTCCCTCCCCCCTCCCCTCTCCCCCCTCACACACACACACACACACACACACACACACACACACACACACACACCTCGGGATTAATTAAACTCGCGAACGTAATCAATCTCTCGGGCCGTTGCAATATATTTCCGTTGGCCGAGAGAGTTTCTATTAGAAACATGTTGCACGCTTCGCAGCGTAGAAAATAATCGAATTCAACTATATACACGCATACATACATATACAATGTCCGAATGATTAAAACTTGAACAAATTTGTTGTAAGGCATGTGTTTTTTTTTTACCTACACGATGTTCTAGAATCCTGGATTTTGCCTCGCGCCGGCTAAAATTCGAAAATGACATTATTCCCGCTTTGTTTCCGTTCGAACAATCATTGATAATCGCAGTCGAGCGACTCATTTGCCACGCAACGTTCATTTACATATTTAAAAAACCTCTACACCACGGTCGGTCGACCGGCAAACAGGTATTATATCGATTCAACACGTCCCAGCCAAAAATACATACTCCTCGAAGACACCGTAACGCGATAACGGTTCATTACTAATTAACCGTACGTGCTTCGGCACCACAATTCTCACTTGCTATTTACCAATACTCACAGCACGGCAATAAGTGCACAAACAATACTCGGCATAAGTCTTACTATTAGTCTCTCTCTCTCTCTCTCTCTCTCTCTCTCTCTCTCTCTTTCGCGCGCGTTCTCTCTCTCTCTCTCTTTCTCTCTATCTCTCACTCTCTCTCACTCTGTGTCGGTTTCTTTCACCATCACTCGCCGTTTTTAGCATCGTCCCTTTCTAATCGAATATTCTTAAACGGAACACGCATTAAATGAGGCACTTGCCCGAATCTATACCGGCCGCATTCTCTCCCGTTTCTGTTATAGATCAGATATTTGCCAACAATTAATATACGGAAGGCACGCCTCGTCTCGCTCCCGAACGCCCGAAGCGTCTCTAAGCGGGCCAACGTTTCTCAAACTCTCTTGGAACTTCCGTTGGCAATCTTCCGTCATCCACGAAGCTCGGTTCTGAACGGCCGACAAGGTCGTCGCTCGTGCAATCAGATCGCACGACGATTGATCGATGATTAATCTTTACCCAGGTACGATGATCCTCGATCCATGGGCGACGCCTCGATCTACGTTCGTCGATGGCGTAATTTGAGAAACGTAGTCGCCGAGTCGAGACCGCTCCTCGTTCGTCCTTTAAATCACCGCGGTTCTAAGCACCTAAACAGGCCACTGCTACGAACACAATCTCTCTCTCTCTCTCTCTCTCTCTCTCTCTCTCTCTCTCTCTCTCTGCATGATCGTATCACAATGCACAGCTACGAGTCGATCCTTTGTCCCATCGTCGTTGTTGTTTGTATGCTTGCCTCTTCGGTTTTCCTCTCTGCGATCCCCTCTCCATTGCCGTACTGGTGAGAAACGGAATAGGAAGAACTCGAGAATAAAAACGATCGAGTTCCCGGCGAAAATTAGCCCGAGAGTCTTCGAGCGTTTGCCACGCGACGCCTGCGCGGAAATACGTCGGATAGAGCTAACATTGCTGAAGAGCACATTAAAAAAATAATTCGAACGTTCGCGTATGTCTCTGTTCGCGGGGTCAGTTCACCGACGACGCGACACACGGCACCGGAAGCACGCGGCTGCGTTTCGCGATTCGCGTTTCGCGACTACTGTGTTCCATCGCGTCGGTCGTTTTCAACGACGAACGACGACGAAAACAAAACTGGAATTCCCGGGACACGTCGCGGGACGAAATAGGCGACGATCCGACCGCGAAAGGGTTTTGCTTGCGCTTGTCGTTTTGGTCTTTTGTCGGATGCGAGTCCTTGTCTCTTTCTCTCTCTCTCTCTCTCTCTGGAGATACCACGATAGGATGGTATCATCCCCTTCCGCGATCTCCCAAACGGACAATTGTCTAACAAGAATGGCGATCGTCGCGAAGCTGAAATTCCTTTGGAATAGTCGCGAGGACGATTCAGTATCTTGCCCGTCGATCGACTATCGCGGAATAGCGTTCTCAAGGTGTCTCGCGTTTCGCTTCGTCTATCCATCCGTGTGTTCTTCCTCTCGATCCGAGAGAGAAGACCCGATGTCACTTGTGCGCCGCTTCGTACATCAGCCCGCGTCGGAAGAACATCGAGCCGGCGCCGACGCGTTTCTTCCGGTAGCTGGAACTCCTGAAGAACCGGTCCTCGCCTTCGGCCATCGATCGCGATCTAGGCGGCGGACTCCGCCTGGCGTCGCACTGGCTCGCCACGTACATGATCATATCGTTGAAATTCGGCAGAAACTGCGGATTGAACAGCGACAGGATTCTCTCGTTCAGCTCCCGGGGGTCTCGTGTCGGCACCATGTAATGGTCGTGCGTGCTCGACGTCTCGGCGTGATTGAAATCAGCATAAACCCGGCGATGCCCCCGACAGAGATCGTCGAGGCTGTTGGCGCTGCTGCTGCTGCAATCGTGTAGCTCGTTCGCCGGTTCGGTTAACGCCGTCTCGGAGTACTCGCACCGTTGGAAGTCGTCGTATCGTCTTCTGTAATCGACCGTCTGCGACACGGATCGCGAGTCGTAGGGCACGGATCGCGAGTCGTAGGGCATGTCTCTGGGAAGGGCGAGAAAGTCCATGGACCTTTGATCGCTGGCCACGGTCTCGTAAGTGTCTTCGTCGTGTTCGATCGGTTGATCGAGCATGCGGTCGGTGTTGATCCTTGCCAGGCGGCTCTCGTCGCCGTTCTCGATGGCGCCGGCGAGGGCATCGTCGTCGTCGTCGTCGTCGTCGTTGCCGTCGTCCTCGTCGTTACGACCGTCTGATTCCGCGAGATCGGAGGAAGAGGAGAAAGAAGATGAACCGGAACCCGTGGGGTCCTGCGGCAAGCCTCAGACGGCCCTGTGTCGTCTTTTATATCATATGTACGTCTTCTTCACCTTCTGCACCGGTTTGTTCTCCGCCGAGGAGTTGGCGTTCTTCCCGTTCGGATTCTTCGGCGGCACGTTCAGCACCAGGTTGATCGACTTGTTGTTGAAGCCCGGCGACTCGGAGCTCTCGGTCAATCTGTTCAGCTGCTGCCGTTGCTCCGACGGCTCCGGATACGGCGCTCCTCGCAGCCTCTGAGAGAACCAGAAACCGGAAGCGAAGCCCGCTACCAGCGAGAAGAAGCAGGTCCCTATCAGAGCACCGGTCAGAGTCTGGGCGGAGTATACCACCGGCGTCGCGATCACGTCTGCAATGAAACCTCAATCAGTATGGAAGGAGACACGGTACGACGACTTATTGCTTCTTGCGGATAGGAATTTTTCTGGCGGGTAACAACAAATTCGGGAATCGGGGACGAAGATCGGGTGTAGAACGTGGTAGTGTAGCCTGCGAGACTGACCTCGGACGAGGTCAACGTCGTTCAATACGATTATACCGACGTTGCGGAATATAGTACTTTTACACCGGATACCGGTCATTCGGAAATCGATCTTGTCGATTTCATTCGAAGCGATCCGACTCGAGTCGGATTACGATTACCCGTTCGTATACGCGAATCCGTTATGTTCTATCGTTGTCTGAAAGTTTGTTCTACGTTTTCTTTTCTTTTCTGCTCTGCGAACACGTATGCACGCTTAAATGTTGTTCTTGCAATTGTATAATGTTCGTATTAAAATCGCTCGGGCACAGTTCAGTCTCACTCGACTCGATTCGTTTATGTCTGCCTCAAGACTCGTCGTGTTCATCGTTAAGCTTACAAGGGAACATATTCCGATGCGAAAATCCGATTTTGATGGAACTTATGGGAGCTTATAGCTTTATTGTTTAGACAAAAGACTTTTGTTAACAGTTTCTTGAGCGTCTGCATTTCTTATTGAAAAACGTATAATTTAACACGTTGAGTGCGGAGCTATATTGCTTAGCTCTCGAGTCACATTTTGTTTACCTTTAAACGGAAATAATGCAACTGTGCATAAGCAAAAGTCTGATTCGCTTAGCCAATTTGTGCGTTTCTGTTTCAATCGAATCTATCGAAATAGCGCGAATATTTCTGAATATTATATGAATTATCTATAACATATTAATTTGTAAATTTGATATCATTCAACGTGTTAAAAAAAGAAAATTCAAATTTTTTCGACCTTTGGTTTCCCAGATATCTCAAAAATACCCTATCTTTGAGGGCTGTTTTCACCCCTTCAATAATAAAATAAGCCCTTCGATAAAAAAAGCAAATATTTGTCAAATACGTGCGAGCTTATAGCTTTATTGTTTAAACGAAAAACTTTTGTTAAAATTTTCTTGCGCGTCTAAATTTTCCATTGAAAACACACACACGATTAAAAAGAAAATTCCAATTTTTTCGACCTCTGGTTTCCGAGATATCTCAAAAATACCCCAACTTTGAGGGCTGTTTTCGCCCCTTCAAAGTGGATGGTTACCGATAAAAGAAAAGCACGTGTGAAATATTTTTTAAACAACTATAAGCTCCCATAAGTTTCATGAAAATCGGATTATCGCATCTGAATATGTTCCCCGTGTTAGTACGTACTTGGGAAAAACGTTTCACAACGTTACACCGCAACTGTTTGTATGTTGTTGCGGACTACTTGAGAACACTTCAGGGGATTCTGACAAAGCCAAGCAAAATAATTTATAAATTCAGTTGGGCTTGCTCGTGATAAGTAACCGTGGCAAAGATGAAAATTAAAAATGAATGCGTGCCTTTAGTTGAATCTTGAATGTACAGTACGAGTCACCTAACTCCATCATCTTGAATAGTTATAATCTACGGATGTTACGTCTGGTATCGAGGAGGGCTTCGTATACACGATTTATTTGCAAGCGGAGGCGATAAGGAGATTTAAAAGACAGCTTTGATTTTTTAATGCAATACTTGCTGCAGTCTTTTATTCCGTATAAAAATGCATTAACCCATGCACGTAAAGAATGATTAGTTTAGCAGATAATTTAACTGAAATATTGCTGATATTGCTGTGGTATTGGTATGCAAAATAATCATTAGTAAGAAAGTAAGGTTTTCTTAAGAATATTTCAGTAAAATATTTGCTAAACTTATCTATCGAATGAGTTAATACGTTTTCCTTTTTTATAGAAAACAAAAACCGCATCGTTTCGGTAAAAACATGTACAGTTACATTTAAATAATCAAAGTTAACTTCTCAAATCTCTTAAACAGCCCCACTTAAAAAGAAGTCATGTACACGATCATATTAAATCCCTTTTGATACCACGTAACGTTTTTAAAAATAATTTTATCGTACAATTTTATCCAAGGTAATCAAGTAAGGTGCCTCTCCTCGTACATTGGCACAAATAATATATTTTCCAGTTACATTCTCCGTATTTATTATTCCATGTTTCTCCAGTTTGAAAAGCGGCGAATTAACACGGGAAAAATCGACGTGTTATATCTGTTATAAAAGATAATCGTTGAAATAAATTAGTTTATAAACACGTTGAGTGCCGAACGAATTTTGTACGTGCAATATACCGATCCTTTATTTCGTTCGTAACAGACATCATTGTTATTAATAATTCCTTGCATACTACCAATTAGCGAGTCGCGAAACTAAATGAGTTGTATGCTATTCACTCTGTTGCGATCATTTTCAAACATTTCGATAGCGGCCAGGGGTTGAAAACAGTTGTAACATCGGTTTCGGTTGTTGAGTCAGTTACGGAGAACCGAAAAGATCTCATAACTGTCATAAATTATATCGGTTCTACAATTGTTATTTTTCGGTTATGCATTTCGGTTCTATTTCTTTTAGAGGTCGAAAACATAGATTCTATATTCGAGTTTAGGTTACACGTGGTTTGATCGCATCTTGGAAATACTTTATATTGTTCACATGAATATTGTGTAAACGTAAAGTCACGAAATTCAAAGTGTAACCGGAATGCATAACCGTAATGACAGAACTGGAAAAGAACAGTTATAGAACAGAAACCGATATAAGTCGGAATCGATACACCTTGTAATGGTTATGAAACTTTTCTCCATAACTGTTTCAGTCAGAACCGATATACAGTGGCTCGCGAAAGTATTCGGACACTCTTTAACCCTTTGCACTCTAAGCGATTTTAATTCCTAGCTCGAGACATTTTTCTGTTCTAGAATAATTCCATTGCACGTGGTTCATTTCCTTCTGTGCATATCGAATTTGTTGTTGTTAATCGTACGGCATTACACTTCAATGTTAACTAACTTCTTAATTACAAATATTTGTAATTAATAAAGAGTATAAGAGAATATAGTCTGAGAATTTTTTGTGTCGCCTCAAAGGAGCCATCGGAGTGCTAAGGATTAAGTTTAAATAACTTTTTAAAAATTGAACCAAGCCACTTGACTTTTCTGGAGCAACTGAAAGCATTGATTTACTAAATGATGTGCAAAAATAATTCTAATTGGCAGAATTGACACGAAGAAATAAAAAAGATATTTTTTTAAATTGTTTTATTTCAGTTCTGTGTTAGTTATACGTATGCTGAAAGTTTCATCTTTGTGACAAAATTGTGATTTTCACTATTTTCGGTGGCACGTAGCTCGTGTGTGCGTCGATCGATTTCGATGAGTTTTTTTTTTAATTTTTAGGTTCAAATAAAAAATATTCAAAAAGTCCCTTTCTCATTTGTCATGCATTTCATACCAACTGCAACTCTTTCAAAGTCCTTTTCGCATATCATTTAGCAAATCAATTCAACTAATTGCTGAAGAAAAGTCAAAACGTTCGTTTCAATTTTAAAAAAGTTATTTAACCCTTAGCACTCCAATGGCTGCTCCGAGGCGACACTAAAAATTGTCAGACTATTATTTAAAACAATTCTTACATTACAATTGTTTGCATTTAACAAAGTTAGCGTGAAGTGTTACGCGTACGATTAAAAGTAACAAATTTGCTATGCACGAAAGGAAATAAACTGCGTACACTGGAATTCTTCTGGCATAAAAAAATGCCTCGAAGTTAGGGATTGAAATTGCTGCGAGTGCAAAGGGTTAAATTTAAAGAGTGCCTGAACACGTTTGTGAATCACTGTAGTTCATAAATCGAGATTTTACACGAGAAACAAGACTGATGCGATTTGTCAGATACCCAACGACACCATCGTTAATACTTTTTGCTACTGTTTTCCAAGATTTATTCTTGTATTAATACAATGAAATGCTTCTACGATGTATGCCGACAAGAAATCAAGTTGCATCTCAATGCAACGACAAACGGTTACTTCCGGAATCTTTTCAATCCCTGACAGCGGCATTCAACGTGTGAAAAGTGACTCTCGTAAATTGAAGTGCACAAACAATGGTTCTACATAAAAACAGCTGAGATTTTTCCGATCATTTCTTCCGTTGCCTTGTTTCGGAATGTTGTGTTCAAGCGTGTACCTGGCTTAACGTGGGATCGACGACCTTCGGCATAAAGAAATCGAACGAGACCATACTGTTCGCAGAGGATCGCAGATAAATAGATAATCAGCGTGATCCTCTCGAAACGCACAGTTCCATGGTGAGACCTATTGCTGGAGTGGTCATCCATTCGCATAACCATGCGCACAGGGTAGTAGATCCATATTCCTCAATTCGAATGATTTCTTTTCTCAGCGAGACTGAATGGTGCGAACACGATAAAATGGCGGTGCAACTATTTAATTACAAACAACGGGATTGACATGGTGCGTAAAAAGTTAGGACACACATTGTATGCGATTGTAACGGATAAAAACCCAGCGCAACCTTCGGGTGAAAACGGATACGTATATACATAGGGTGTCCCGGTTAAGTGAGTACAGCAGGATATCTCGGAAGGAATTGTAGTTATTAAAAATGTGTTCGTACAAAAGTTGTTTGGTAGGACGGGCTACATCATGTAGTAATAATTGTTTTTTTTTGTGGGTGGAAGGTCAATCTAATTTTCTTAAATGGAATGCTATATTTTTTTTTCTTCAGAAAGTAAAAGCTGGCACTAAGACAAATCCAAAGAGGTGCTATAATGTAGTATTCTGAGTTCGATAAAGGTCTGGGTTAGGTCTGGCCGCTGTCTCAGCAGCGGTTGCTAGCTGTCTGTCGTCAACCGATGCACAACGTAAACATAAGCTAACGATTTACCTTTATCGAACTCAGAATACTATATTATAGCACCTCTTTGGATTTGTCTTAGAGCCAGCTTTTACTTTCTGAAGAAAAAAATATAGCATTCCATTTAAGAAAATTAGATTGACCTTCAGATCTCTTCTACTACTCCACCCACAAAGAAACAATTATTGCTACATGATGTAGCCCGTTCTATCAAACAACTTTTGTACGAAAACATTTTTAATAACTACAATTCCTTCCGAGATATCCTGCTGTACTCACTTAACCGGGACACCCTGTATATATATGTGTGTGTGTATGTGTGTGTTGGCGTTAGTGTGAGTGATCGTATGCGTGATGTGCGCGATAGAGTGTGATACACATGATGGTCGAGGTCGAGACTAATGAACAAGGAAAAACCAAAAGAAAAATGAAGAGAAGTAATGTATCGTTTCGTAAGATGTTGGATGGTGGACCACCTGGATATTGCGCAAATGATTACCTTGAGGCTCGTTAGCTCGTGGCTGCGTACGACCGTACTGAGTTTGTGGATCCAGCTCGATGACGATTTCATTTTCCCGTTCAACGGGCTGCTCGCCTCGCCCGATTTCGGGCGGTACCGCTGGTTGCACGGGCTTCGCCATCTCTGAAGCAACATTTCACCAATTTGATGATGGGGACACAGATGGTGGACAATCGGGTTAAAGGGCAAGACAATGGATGCGCGAGAACGTAAATCATGATTACACATATTGTACGAAAAGCTGATCGCGCTGAACTTGAATCGCGCACGACTGAAAAATACGTGCTCGCAGAAGCCGTGGAAACGCCGATTAACCCGGTTTGCACGACTTCTGAGAAGCTGATATATGAGATTAGCAGGTGCACTGTGGAAGAATCGCATTTCTGACGAATGTTCGACTATTGTCGATAGCGAATAGTACCACTTCAGAAACTTTCAGCAGTTTTAATTAAATTGTACAGAGTGTTCTCTACAGCGAATCACTTTAATATTCGGACACTATACAATCTTCATTTTGCCGCATTGTAATTTTGTTCACGATGAAGGAAACAAAAGTTAATTCTAAATTACATTCCTACATAATGTCTAGTTAATAAAAGTATAAATTTTATCTATATAATTACTAGCGTTTATTAAATATTCCGTTTCAAACGAAACAATGTTTGGTTTTAACGTTACAATAATATTCTGACACTTTTACAAGACTGATAGTTTTTCTAATGATTTTTACAAACGAAAAGTAATTCAATATCGTGCAGACCGTAATGACCTCTTTTAACCCTTTGCACTCGAAGCAATTCTACTCCAAAATCGAAACAATATTTCTATATATAATAGCTTCATTTTAGATAGTTCATTTCCTTTCGTTCATATAAAATTAATTACTACGACTTGTACTTCTTTAACATTCTTATTGATTTCTTAACTGCAAACATAACGACGTAAAAGTTGTTTAAATAATAGTATGGCAAGTTTTAGTGTCGCCTTAGAGGCGCCATTCGAGTGCAAAGGGTTAATAGTTGAGGCATATTGCAAATTATTTTTTTCAAATATTCTGTACTAATATTATTCCATTCCTCTTTCAGTTGTTCTTTTAGAACTTAACTTTTTAAGATGGCAAAAGGTATTGGAATAATTTAATAAAATATTTGTTCGTTATACGAAAATTGTCTTTTATTTTCACAAAAAAAAAAAAGAAAAAAGAACGAAATTACTTTCCGAACAACCATAATTAAATATTTGGCAAACTGTTGTCAGAAGTGTTGACTGTGAATTCGATCGCGTACAAGCGAAATAATTCGAAATGTCGATGTACAGGGAAGTAACGAAAGTTTAGTGGGTACGATGTAATCCCGCAGAGTGTCAAATTACAAGCATTAATCCGACGCAAAAAGTTACGCACTCGGTTGGATAAAGTTTATTACCCAGTAGTGGACGTGAATGTGTCAATGTACTTGTAGTTGATTAGTCGGTTAGTTACAGAGGCACGAGGAATTCCGCGATGTTAAATACGGCCGTTTCGACTGAGCTATTAAAAAGTCGGTCTAAAAGGATCACGTAATCCTAATGGCATGTGCTACCGAGGGAGCACGACACTTCGGCTTGAATGGTGTACCCGCGTAAAATGTCACGCTTACAGACGTATGCAGGCACACAAAGTGGGCACAGGAAGAGGCCGTTAGCCGTGCGATATCATGGTGTGCTATACTATAAGGAACGTTAGTATAGGCGATGGTGAAAGGGCAAAGCGGTTTGCAACAAATTGCAAGTAACCGTCGCAGTCGATGCACGAAGGGAGACCATCGGAAGCGATATGTAATGAGGTTTTACAGATTTCACTGGCCGCTTAGCGAACTTAGGCGACTGCTTCAAGATTCAGCCAGAGTTTACGACTCCGGTATCCATTTCAAAACGTGCTTTTTAACCATCGCTCCCCGGCCAAATGGCAATGATTGCTTTCTAGCTGGTTCCGAAGCACATCGCGTCGAGCAATAAAACATCATCTGCATAATGTTATGCAAGTGGTTTCGTCTAGTTAACAGACTTCTTTTTTCAAATCTTAGAATGTCTAGTTATCGTTGATAGACAGTCTAGCTGTGCTGTAATTTCTTTGTATGCTCGTTTGCATACTCGATGAAACGGTGACACGGTTGTTGGCTTTGTTGCTTGTTACGAAATAGTAAAACTAGCATTTCTATGTTGATTAAAAAAGTGGTTTTAACCCTTGGCACTCCAAGCTATTTTAATTCCAAAATCGAAACATTTTTTTGACATAAAATAATTTCATTGTACTTGGTTCATTCCCTTTCGTGAATATAAAGTTTATTACTAGTACTCGTACGTGCAACATTTTAATTTTTACCGATTCCTTAAGTGCAAACAGAGGAATTTAAAAACTGTTTTAAATAATAGTAAGGGAATTTTTAGTGTCGCCTCAGAGACGCCATTGGAGTGCTAAGGATTAAGTTGAAGATAAGTCTACATAAAATCGGACTGTAAGGTGGAGCTGCACGCTCGACCGAGATTCTACATACAATACTTTTTTTCGAAAATAGAAAAGCTTAAACGGAATGCGGATTTCTACCCCGTATTTCGAAGATATGATCGGCTGCTGCACTAGTAGATTCTCTCGACAATCGTAAAGAATTACAGAGAAGATATTTCAGGAACGCTCGTAAAGAAAACGGCATTTCGTATGCAACATCCTAATAATTTACCATGTTTAAAGCGCTTTTCGTATATTTCTAGCAGTATCCACTTTCCAGAAAATACTCGGAATGGAGGATCTCAATAGGCAGCGGGTTTGGCGAGATCTCTCCAACGAGCTTGCAGAAAAATCTGAGAACCGTACGTCGTACCGTTTCCGTGCAACTAATGCTTGTTAGTTGGCCAACCTGTGCACATGATAAGCTGCACACCGGAATAAGTTCTATACAGTTAGAAATTATTCTGCAGGCGAGTTTATCGAAGCACGTCCACGCTCGAAGAAAATTATATGTGTCTCGGTGATAAGCGTTTACATTCACCGGCGAATTCTGGACAAATCGTGTACGTTTTCCGTGTGCGAACTGATCTCGCACGAAATCAACCCCTTTTTACATAAACTACTAATCAAATGTTTTAGATTATTTACACACTCCGCCCTATCGTTTTCAGGATGTTGTCGACTATTCATTTATCAACCCTTTACACTCCAAGCAATATTAATTTAAAAATTGCAACATTTCTTTATCTAGAACAGTCCCGTTCTACATGGTTAATTTGCTTTCGTGCATAGAAAGATTATTATTATTGCTTCTGTTTGCAACAATACAATTGTCACCGTTTTCTTAAATGCAAAAATAGTGATGCACAAGTTGTTTTGAATAATTCTATGACGATTTTTAGTGTCGCCTTAGAGGTGCCATTGGAGTGTTAAGGGTTAATTTAATCTTTCAAATACGACGAAAAGACGACGGCTATGAACCACGAATTAGCAAACTTATTAACATTCAAGTGCTGAGAACAATCAATAAGAAGTAAGAAATTGGTGGCTGACATTTGATTAACCCCTTGCAATCCAAGCAATTTTTATTTTAAAATTGAAACATTTGTTGACCTAGAACAGTTCCATTTTCAATAGTTCATTTCCTTTTGTGGATAGAAAGTTTATAACTATTACTCGTACAGGCGATACATCAATGTTCACTGTTTTCTTAAATGCAAACGCAGTGACGTACAAGTTATTTTTAATAATATTAGTACGTTCTTTAGTGTCGCCTTAGTAGCGCCATTAGAGTGTTAAGGGTTAATTATGACGGCTATGAACCACGAATTCGCAAATTTATTTATTATTCGAGTACCGAAAAAAATCGACAAAAGGTAAGAAATTGATGGCTGGAATTTGATTAACCTTTTGCAATGCAAGTAAATTTAATTTTACAATCAAGAAACTGTTTTAACTAGAATAGTTCCATCATACATTGTTCGTTTCCTTTCGTGCATAGAAAGGTTATTATTATTACTTGTGTATGGAACATTTCAATTGTCACCGTTTTCTTAAATGCAAAAGTAGTGATATACAGATTTTTCTAAATAATGGTATGCCGATTTTTAGTGTCGCCTTAGAGGCGCCATTCGAGTGCTAAGTGTTAATTATGACGACTATGAATCATGAATTGGCAAATTTATTATTATTCAAGTGCTGAGAATAATTAATAAAAGGTAAGGAATTGGTGGTTAACATTTGATTAACCCTGTACACGCCAAGCAATTTTAATATAAAAATTGAAACATTTTTTGACCCTGCACAGTTCCATCCTACATGGTTAATTTCCTTTCGTGCATAGAAAGTTTATTTTTATTGCTCGTGCGTGTAACACTTCTATTTTTACCGTTTTTTAAAATGCAAAAATAATAATGTACCCTAAAGGTTGTTTTATATAATTATATGGCAATTTTATTATCGCCTCAGAGGCGCCATTGGAGTGCTAAGGGTTAAATAAGTGAAAAAGATTCGGTGAATTAAAATTCGGTTTTATGAATGTTATACTTTATACGATCAAAATGGATGTATCAATTAAAAATTGGCAAGCATATTTTCGATGCTGTTGAGTACGAAAACTATAATTACAATAGAATGATATTACGTTTTAATGAAAAGCAAAAGACTGTCACGAGGAACGTTTCATTCGAACAGTATAATGAATCGTATAGAAACAATTAATTATCGAGGAATTTCGTTCTCGTTACAAGAAACTAAATCACTGAGACACGTGTGCATACATCGTGAAATAATTAACACGAGACCCTTACCCTCCTTGGCGGGAGTATGGAAAAAACCATCACTGTAACACGATTTAGCAATTAATTAACTGTCAGCGCCGCGAGGCGAAGAATGCTCATAGCGAACGATTTCTACACGGATATGCCTTGTTTGTTCAATATGCATTTATAAACCTTTAGTCGCGCTAACTGCACGGGAGATCTATCAATTTTTTAATAAATAATGACAGACTGCTCGATTTTAATCGCATATATTTTATCGGAAGCGAAATTAACAACCTCGTTCAGATATTTGCAAACGTGCAGGATAGATCGAAGTTTTATTCAAAAGAACTTTTTTCACGCGAAATTTGTTGATTGCCTGAGTTACGTCGTTTACCACCGGAAGCACATCGTCGTTTGTCGAATAAGTTTGCATTTCACTGAAGATATGTTTAAATTATGTCGGAAATATTAGAAATGCCTTTATGCAAAATTATTAAATAAATTTTCTGTTTCTTTCGCACGTTGTAAGCAAAGTTGTATCAAATTTCAACGAAAGTACTGTAGTAATGCTTACAGGAAAATAAAAAATAAGTGAATTTTACCTTTTCATACTTCTAGCGTTAATATATTTTCATTTTTACACAGTATGTGGACATAATATTCGTGGCCGATTTATTCATACATTTTCATTTTTCGAATCCGTAAATTTTGGTAATTGGAATCACGAAAATGTAATATTTATACTTCATACTACATGATCTGGATACAGCTGTGATCAAACGATGATTATTCTAATGTGCAAATATTGTTGTTTGTAGAAGAGAAATTCGTTTCTAGATTTTTCATAATGTTTAAATAATATTGAATTAATACCGAAATACAATTGGCATTTACTTTATTCTTTCTTTATTTCGTAATATTCTGCTTTTTGAATTTTCTAAATATCATTGTTAGATTGCTTTTTATAAGCTTCTTCCTAAACCTTAGCAAATTCGTTAAATTGATGCGGTATTCTTCGATCGGCACTAAAAGGGTTAACAAAAACATTTTTATAGCTTCATTTTTATAACTTCGAAAGAGACATGCAGGGACCAGTAATTTTGACTGGTTTGGTAGTTCTAGTGTTAAATTCACGCGAATTCCGCCTACGATAATTTAAGCGTACGATGTTGCAGCGACCGAAATAGAATTATAAAAGGAGTCAATGAAGTGTCACCACGGGGAAAGAATACCGCATAATTGACCGTTGAACTCTTTATGGGGTTTCGCTAGAAATCACGTCCCTCGTGCCGGTGACAGCTGTGGCAATGTCTTCGTTTCAAGAATGAATAATTAAATGATCGAGAGCGTAGAGACATTGTTACGGGTTGATTAAAATTAATTGGCCGGTACGCGACGCGGATATCTACGTCGGTTAATCCGTTTTGCGGAGATTTAATAATGACCGGAGCCAGTTAGCAATAAGTGCCCTCGTTACGTCGTCGCTCGCCAATCGACTTTCATCTTGATGCGCTGCGACAGTGCATCCGGGGTTGCTTCTTACGCGCAGCACACCGAAAGTTATGTGTAATAACGCTGAGTACCTTAAGAGGCAACTTTCTTCCGTGATAGCTGCGTAAGCGCGGCAAGTTTCACTGAGACCGGCCGTTCATGCAATTTCGCCTCGTGGATAATTCATGCGGCCAATAAAAGAGGAGTAGGTCAAACTCGCTTTCGGAGTACCCTGCCGCGTATAATCGGTCCCGCGGTGCATGTCACGGCGAGATTAAAATTACAATATTTCTGATTGCTACCGATTGACAGGTTTCTAATCAAGTACAGGGCGATTCAGATAAATGCGCCAACTAAATTACTCGTGCACCGTCTGGTATGTCAGGGAAATGATCGAAAAGTAAGTTGTACGATCACCAGAGCAGCATACAACAATGTAATGTTCTCTCATATTTTATTTATGCATGGAAACGCAAACGGTATCCTTGAATTTATTTATCGCGACGGGGAAAGTTTTATCTTCTGGTTGAAGAGAAAATTGAATTATGAACAAGATACTAAGGATCTACGGAATGAAAAATTAAAGCGGTCAAGATGTACTCTATATATATGGTTTTTAATGCAAGTCATGCAAGCTCAAAATTTTCTTCGTTACAATGAACCCTCTATGGGGTCGTGTAACTTTCAAGTCAGATGTTAATATATCGACATTTTACCAAATGATTTTAGTATTTTGTAAGGTAACGTGTACGTTTAACCCTTTGCGGACGCGTGTCGGATATATCCGCCCAATTCTCGCGCTGCGGCTGGCGTATGTCTGTCGTCGTAAACGATAAGATACGCATGGGTATACTAGCATAAGAAGTCAAATTACCTCTCAATCAAATTAGAGACCTTTAGCGATGATTTTTTGGGGGATTGGAAGTTTCAGTAATAAATTCCTATCTATTTTATCAGGAACATCACAAGGAATACAATTTAAAAAAGTTAACTCATTTACAATTTGTACGTCACTTGATAGATCAATTGGTTAGAGATTTTCGAGATGTTGATTCCAAGCCTCCTTCGACTTCTGGAACAGCAGACAGGCTAAACCGGCCTTTCACATATTATTCGGCGACATGAGACGGGAAGGAGTAAGCATTGTGTCGTATGCTCTAATTAGAAAACACGACTAAATTTGTTTGTTTATGATTTAGTTGGATTTTATGAAAGAGTTATTTGAATAAAGCTCTAGGTTTTAGAATGCAAACGTGCGACGTGAATATTTTCTTTACTGCGCGATCCGATACCTGACGTCCACAGCGACGTTCGTTCGTCGGGCGGCTCCGTCCGCAAAGGGTTAAATTATATAATGTGTCTGAGGTAACAAATGACAATATTGATAACGGTTGGCAGCACCGTCAACCTGAAACACCAAAG
>CM052098.1:5064302-5083748 GCA_028453745.1 Agapostemon virescens
CACATTTTTGACGGGATCATGGATCAGACAAAATATCTACAGATTTTGAAAAACAATTTAAGGGATAGTGTGGAAAAGTATTTTGTTTAAACAATAAGCTATAAGCTCCCATAAGTTTCATCAAAATCGGATTTTCGCATCTGAATATGTTCCCTTGTAAGATATATTCGTAAATTTCAATACGTTTAGAATATTTAGAGGACAAGACGGAATAAAACGAACAAATAAAGAGTATAAATAATTTCAGATAGCTTTTCTTGATTTTCGCGACACATATAGGTTCGTACTTTCAACAGAGGTCGCCACAGTTAACTGATTAAATACAATTAGATTGAAATATTGCATTTAGAAATCTAAGGCACATTTTGAAGGAGCACTGGAGGGTTCGGTATGATTCCTCGAACCGCAAGAATAGTATTATAATATTTATCGGTTACAAGAAATGCCCGGTTAGCGATTCTACCTTTTCCATTCGCTTGTACTCATTTCGTCGATCCAATTTCCTCGTTCAATCCCAGTTTCCCATTAAACAGTCCGAAACACCGGCATCGAAATCTGCATTTAGTTTGCTTGAATCGCTTGCTTCGTCACGTCAAACGTAAATTTTTGCCTGGACTCTCGGCGGCCGACACGCGCGGCAGAATAAATCACACAAATAATCGAATATTTGCTTGCAAGTCCGTGACAGTTCATCGAACGGGTCGGAGAGCAAACGGTGCTTTACTATTTTTTCAATTTTTCGTTTTGTTCGTTGGTCTCCTCCCCATCGGCGAAAGTCAACGGGACGAGACAGAAACGCGGGCGTGGGGAAAGTTGGGAGAAAAATTATGCGGGTAAAATCGAATGGCGCGTCACGCGATCGCGCATATACAAAGCAGGTTAATTAAATTCTTGAGGATTGAAATTTAGATTTGTGGCTCTATTGAACGAACGAACGAACGAACGAACGAACCAACGAACGAACCAACGAACGAACGAACGAACGTCCGCTGTCCCGAAATTCCCCGTTTTGCATTGTAATTGGGTCGACGGTTATCGGATGCGTACAATCGAACAACGAATTTTATGAAGTCTCAGTTGTTAGTCGCAGACGAGGAAGCTCGCCGGCGTTTTGCGGATGCTTACCGTATTTCAGCACCTGAACGTCGCTCACGATAACTTGGCCAACGTTGTTCAGAGAATCGGGCGCAAGGGTGTTCAACGCTTTGAGAATCCGACCGTCGTCTATGTAACATTACAACATTATGTTAATTTTATTCTCGCAAGAGTTTCCGGTCCGTCATGGGACATGATTATGAGCGCTCACCTGTTCCGACGTAGAGGATGTCGTAGGTCTTACCGTCCAGTGCCTTTACCTGAGAATCTACGGCGACTTTGGTAAATCTGTAACTGTATGCACATCGTATTGTTTAATTGTTTGCAGGAATTTAGGAAATATATACGGTGGCTCGAGAATGTATTTGGATACTCTTTATGTATAAATAACTTTTGAAAAATTCGATTAACCCTTTGCACTCCAAGCAATTTTAATAATTAACGCTTCAATGGCTCCTCTGTGGCGACACGAAACATTATCTTAGGATTATTTAAAGCAGCTTTTATATTGTCAAATTTGCATTTAAGTAAGTTGAGTAATAGTGAGAAACTTTATATTTCTTTAAAGGATATTAACCATGAATAATGGGACTATTCCAAGTCAAACAATGACTTAATTTTTGAAATAACCCTCTATGGGGCCGTGTAACTTTGAAGTCACGTGTTAATATGTCGACATTTTACCAAATGATTTTAGTTTTCTGTAAGATAACGTATACGTCTGAATTGTATAAATGTAAAGCACAAGTAATAGTAATAAACTTTATATTTTTAGTACACAGCTCAAATAAAAAATATTGAAAAAGCTCCTCTTTTATTTGTCATTTAATTCATACCAATTGCGACTTTTTCAAAATCCTTTTCGCATATCATTTGGTAAATCGATGCTTCTAATTGCTTGACGAAAGTCAAGACGTTTGGTGCAATCTTAAAAAGGTTCTACAAATTTAAAGAATGCCTGAATACTTTCCTGAGCCACTCTGTAAGCAATAAACAGTCGTCGAATATATAACGCGATAAAAAAAATTGTTAAGAAAGACTATATATATACAGTGTGATCTACAATCTAGTCTCTGCGATTTTTGAGACACTTCAGATAGTAGAAGAAAAGAGTTCCGGACAATGATTAATAAGCTGTCAATGATCTACAGATTACGATATTGAGAATTTGCAAAATCTGCAAAATTTTACTGTTTGAAATTGCATTATGTGCACATGATTGCATAGTTGTACAAGGTTAGTCACCGAACGTTTGCGCCTCAAATATCTTTGTTGTTTCTAAAGATACGTAAAATATCGTAAAAAAAAATTTTATGAAGCGTGGAATCATGCTACTACCAGAAAAATGGCAAAAGGTATTGGACCAAAATAGCCAATATATAATTTAATAAAATATTTGTTCGTTATATGAAAATTGTCTTTCATTTTCAGAAAAGAAAAAAACGAAATTACTTTCCGAACAATCCAATATAATATCATCGTTGTATGACAATGGAATCCTTACGATGGCCGAATGTCAATACACGATGGCGATCCAACTACTACGCGTTAAACAAATAGACTGACATAAAGAAACGGTGTAACTTACTTGAAGCTGACTTTGGTTATCACAGGATACAAGAAAAAGGACTGAACTGCGTCGTCCATGAGGGGGTGCGCTTTCACGAAGGTCACGGTCACGTCTGGAAGTGTTCTGGAGTCGTTTACGCATGCCCCGGGCCGAGGCTCGGGCACCTTTTCCGGAAGTACTCGCAGCCAATTGCTGTTTATGGTTTCTTGCTCCTTGAACGCACCTTGGAAGACATCGAGGACACTTTTCATGGAGAACGCGCAGACAGCCGAACCGCCGATCGAGTTTACGGGGGTTGTAAACACCCCGTAAACGAGTCGTGCGCGTTCACCGGCATAAACACCTTCCGTGACGTCGCTGGTTGATTCTGTTGAAATCATGCGAAATTAGTAAACATGCGTATTCGTAAATTATATTACGTGTGTACAAAGGTTTTATTTCTTATTTCGATTTTCTCTACGATGTACTTCATATGTTAACCCATTGCGCTCCAAAATTCCAGATATTTTTTGACCTAAAATAATTTCATCGTACGTGATTCGTTTCTTTTCAAACTTCATTACTATTGCTCGCATGAACAACACTTTTTACTGATTTTCTAAAGACAAATATAATGGTGTACAAGTTGTTTTGTATAATATTATGGGAATTTTCAGTGTCGCCTCACAGGAACCATTGAAAAGTTAAGGGTTAACATCGATCGTTTGACTTTGACTTTGATATACAGTCGGTTACGGAAGTATTCGGACATTTTCTGGAACGAAATCACTTTTTCAAAATTCGATCAAGCAACTTGAATTTTTTTTCTAGATATTAGAAGAACTTGCCTACACAACAAGATGCGATAATTTTTTAAATCAAAGTTTTAATTATTTGGAATTATAAACGATATTAAAGAATAATGAGTTTTAAATTTTTATATCTGAGCTTTCAACGAAAATTTGAACGAATATTTTCATGACCCACTGTGCTTCATATGTTAAGATTGATGGTTTGGATTTGACCTCGACATGTATCGTCAAGTCATCGTTTTCAGTGTTTCCATTATTACAAAAATCAGCAGCAACGAACCGTTCATCCGTTATAAATACACTAAAATGTATTTGTAATTGTAAAGTATTGTAAATTATTTGTAATTTATTATTTGTAATAATAAACACTAAAATATATTGTGTAACGCAAAAGGGACTTTTTTGATTTTTTAATTTTTTTTATCTATTAATGTAAACGAAACAATTGTGAACGATATTCTTGCATGTTACTCTGCCGTCACATTATTCAAAACGGAAGCTATAATACTTCATAACTTTTGAACCGCGACTTTTCCTAAAGTCGGAGTCGCTTAAAACGATTATCTTGATAACATATGTCAAGCTACATGAAAAATTAGCTTTTTCTTTTATTGATATGCAACATACGAGGTATGAGAGCAGTAGATAAAGAAGTTGTTTGTTCAGACACATTGATAGCAAATAAAAATTGCACCAGAAGACGAGAAGACTAAACTACGGATTTTTATGCGAAATGAACATTTCTCAAGTTAATTCTCCGATATAGAAATTAAATAAAAACCAATTATTGTCTTGGAATAATTTTAGATTGTTTGAAATGTAGTGCAATGTTACTTCCAAATACGTCCGTCTTCGCAGTTTCATATTTAACCATTAATTTTTGTCTTAAATGCAGAAGATGAATAGTCTAGTGATAACCATTACAATTAGAAGTAGTCATGCATAAATAATTGAAAAAGATTAAAACCTTTGTATACACCTATAATAATAAATTCTTTTATTTGGCTACAGTATTGTGCTCGCGTTCGTGCTGGACAGGGCTGTGTTAATGGATTGCAATTTTTGATTCACTCCGATGACAATTAATCGATTAAAGATATTTCACTGAATTTATTAAGTGTGATGCTCACTGTGTTCGTAATAAAATGGTAATGTCATTTATATTCTATAAATAAATCTGTATTTATGCTGGACGAAAATAGCGTAGGATAATAATTTTAATGGATATTATTACGCGATTATTACTTCGCGTTTTTAATGGAAACGGATATTAAATTTTCAGTGTAATGAATTCTAAATTCCTGGACTGAATGTGAATTTCGTTAACTAGATATAATTATTTTCATATGCATCCTTGCATTTTGACATAAAAATTCCATAAATTTAATCTAAACTCTTTTTAATAAACTCAGCATATAAATAAATATGTTACTTTAAAAAATCTTTACCTGCGCCTTGAAATTTTATCAATTAAATTTTATAATATGTAGTACTATAAAGATAATTTCCTATTATACTACGATAATATTAATATTATTTTTATTATTCATTTGAATGCTTCATTGACGAGGTCTTAGCCCTGATTACTTATATCTTACACTGGAAATGTAAACTGACAATTTACTAAATTTATAAGTATAGTGATGAAAAAAAATCTACATTTACATTTGCAAAAATCTACGCAGTAGACACAATGAATCGGACTCAACTCTCGCTTGCAATATTCTAATTCAATTATAATTTGATAATATATATATATATAACAGATAATATAATTCTGATTATGATATTATAATTAAATCCCGGTTAAATAATTTTTATACGATACCATTCGACGAAGGTAACGAATATACGCAATGCACGTAGTTTCTAATTTATTCAGAATTTCCATAACGTTTATAACTTGCAAAATACCGGTTCGGTGTAAGTTTGAGTTTATCCCACCTTTGAACAAGGGGATACAATTAACAGAAGTTTAACTTTCCAGCTGCTAATTAAACAAGCATCGCGTACTATTCAACAGACTCGCTGAGCGAGAGTCTGTATTTGGTATCCCAAATAATTACAATTTCCAGACAGCCGTTAGAGACCAGAAATTACTACTTAAAGGTTATTAATTAGGTGGGTGCATTGCAGTAGTGTTCAGTATCTCGTTAAGAGGTAATCTTCTTTTTCTTCATTTCGGTATTACACGAAACGAAGGAACTCTACTCGGCGAAACGATGAAACATCTTCAAATTTTTATAATTTCACAAAAGCGACGTCAAAAATAAAAATTGCTAACGCAAGTGCTGTCTGGGTTTATGATCTGCTTGGAGAGTGCCGTCTCTGAGACTGTTTTCTGATCGTAGTTCTTTAATTTATCCTAGATTTTTTTAAAAATCGAATTGTTCTTTAGTCGGCGAAATGATGCAGTATCTTTAAATTTTTATAATTTCACAAAAGCGACGTCAAAAATAAAAACTGCTAACGCAAGTGCTGTCTGGGTTTATGATCCTCTTGAAGGGTGCCGTCTCTGAGACTGTTTTCTTATCGTAGTTCTTTAATTTATCCTAGATTTTTAAAAAAATTGAATTGTTCTACATTTTGTTGAGGCGTTCATATTTCGCGGTACAAGAAGCACGTGAACATGTGGCGAAACTTTTATATTCTTCAACTGGTTTCTCATTGCCTATTATGTTCGATCGGTCTTCTTGTTGTCTGCGTAAACTATTGAATTTATTGATATAGTGTAAACATAAAATTTATAATTCATATCCTTAGCAATTGTGTTCAGTGTTCTAAATAAAACCACGTGTTAGTTAAAATGGTTATTTTTTATTAAACTTCCCAACACATTTTGCATGTTTTTGATATGTATAAACTTATGAGATACCTACATGATGAAATTTAAAATTCGAAAAGTGTTTTATCTTTGTAGAATAGAGAATTGCCATCTTTGTGAAACTAGATGTTCGAGTGCGTCGTATACGCGAGAAATGGTAATGTTAATTCTGTGGCAGCTATAATAAAGTGTTAATATTAATCCAAAAGGCTACCTCCGGTATAATGGGTCGGATGACGTTATGCTATGGTGTAATATTAATTAAGCCGTTCGCGCACACTGGAATGGGTTGAGGGAGTATGTCCTTTTTGTGGTGAACGCGCCTCTTCTGGCACGTAAAGTGTTAATAATATTTTCTGGTATGGGATTTAATTGAAAATGGCCCGTAATATTTCATTAGCCGACGCATTATAAAGTGGATAGATTTTATTCCCCCTGTCTAGCAGCATCGTTGCTTTGAAAATTGGTAATTTAAATGTGGGAAACGATGGAATCGCTTTCGTGACAATATTCCCTTGTACGGATATTATCGATAATTGTATTCGTCGTTACAATTTCTTACGCAGATTTTATTAAATCTAGAATCGCGACTGGCAAAATCGAATAAATAATCTAAGTATATTTTCAGTTCGCTATTACCGTACTCAAAATTATATATATATATCTAATTTCTTTGTTTATTATATTGAAATGGAGAAAATGGTATTTGTAAATGGCAGTAGCGACGAAGAATGATATTTTGTGATGATAACGACAAAAGTTCAATGGAAAATAAAAAATACTATCTGACGTAGATAGCTAACATGAATTAAAAAAGAATACATACCTGTTTATTCGTTTCGTTTATTTACGAAATATTTATGTTTCATCACGAAAGTAAATGTTTTCCCATCTTTTCACAGATTTTTCAAATATTTCATTTTAGATATTAATTTTTTGAAATTGTTAATCGTTACTACTTTTGGATTTTATATTGTAACTTAAAAAATTGAAACCTTTAAAATTGTAGTTACGAAATGACGCGGGTTCCGTGAAATAGGTCAAATTCTTCCACTTTTGAACAGCTTTTAACTAAAATATTCCACATTAGTCATTTTTATCACATTATGTACGAGCGGTTCATGTAGGAAATTCCGAATTACAACTGTATAATGTATATGTATTTCAAAAAAAGGATTATCAGTGATTAAATACGCTTCAACTGCTTAATCAATCTATAGGGGATTTTGGTTTAATAATTTTCAACACATCCGTTAAAAATGCAGAAAGTAAAATATGAAGAAAATAATTCACTATTTATAAACGGTATATAATTCACGGTCGATAAACAACCGTTAAAACGAGCACAAACCGCTACGATTTTGGTGAACATTCGGCTTTTTGAAGTATTAAAAAAGTATTGAAAACGGTTAAATTCTTTCTTTTTTTTGGACAGCTTTTAACTAAAATATTCCACGTTAGCAATTTTTATTGCAACATGTATGAACAATATGTATAACCGTTAAAAACAGCATAAGCTTTAACGATTTTTGTTAACAGTTGGCTTCTTTAAAGTATTAAAAACACCAAATTTTTCCATTTTTTGAGAGATTTTAAATAAAATATTCCATATGAGCAATTTTGTATTGCACGTATGAACGGTTCATATAGGGAACTCAGAATTATGACTGTATAATTCCAAAGAAGGATGCTTATCAGTGATTAAATGCGCTTCAACAGCTTAATTAATGTATAGGGGATTTTATTTTAATCATTCCCGGCGCATCCGTCAGAAAATGCGGAAAGTAAATATGAAGAGAATAATTCACGGTAAACAAATAACCCGTAAAGAAGGCACAAGCTTCAATGATTATTTTTATTAATATTTGGCTGTTTGAAGTATTATTCCTACTTACAGAAAGCATAATTATCAATGTTTCGTGTCCTGTGTATTGCAAGCAAATTTACTAAAAGAAGACAAATGCAGAATATCAAATAAAATTGCTATCGATGGCACGACTCAAAGAGGAACGCATAGAAAGAGGATTGGCACGTTATCAACCAAGAAAGAGCAATCGTTGTAAAATACAGGACCGAATATGACGTTAAAAGTGGATCGTCGAACGAGTCCCCAGACAAAAATAAGGCTCGGTTTTACAAAGAACTTACAGTCATTTTAAATTCAAATTCGACCTAAATCCATAGGTCGTATGAGGCGAGTCGTATCTTGGCGTTAGCTTTTAAATCACAGGTCGTTGCAGATCGTTCACAGAACCTGTGCCACTGCTAATGGACATTAATATTAAAAATTCCTCGGGAACAATAACGTTAAAGAAGCATAATCCGACCGTAGAAAAGACTGAATGGAAGCGATGAAAGAACACGCGGAGGAAGTTTTCCGTCACCCTCTCGTTAATTCCGCACGAACGAACCGAAAAACCATTAATGTAGCCATTCTTCAGGGACATTAGCAGCGCAGAAAGGATAATTCGTGTCCCATAAAACAGCGAATGAAATTCTCAAAATGACGCCCGTCCACGCCGAATAAAAATCAACCTATAATTACTTTCGAAATAATAATCGGTATCGGTGAAACAGAGAACCCGCTGAACGTATTACTCGAGGCATATCAAATAACTATGCTACTGAACAACAGTCCTGTACGAATTTTTCAAAAATATAAAAATATACCGTGGCTCAAAGTAAAACTCGGATACTGAGATTTTTGGGCCTTATGAAGCGATTGTTAGGGTAACAAAAGAATATGAACAAAAAATAAAGCTACTTTTAGTAAGCTATATTCAAGGTTATACAAATTCACTAAAAACAAAAACAAACTTTATTTACATTAAGTCATAAAAAAACAAAGTTTAAAAAGTAAAGGAATTTAACCTCAAAATAAAACTCGGACAGTAGAAAATTTTCTTGTAGATATGTACATATGTTTTATACTATTTTTATTTGATATTAATATTTTGTTGGTAGTCCTTTATTTGTTCTTACAGCTTTTAATCGATTCGGCATGGACCGTACTAGTTTTTCGCAATATGAAGGATCAATATTTGCCCATTCCTCTTTTAATGCTTTCTTTAAATTTTTAGCATTGGAAATAATGTGGCTTTTCAATTTTTCTTCTAAGTACGCCCATAGATGTTCGATTACATTCAAATCAGGTGATCGAGCGGGAGTTTCGATTACATGTGGGCAATTATAAAGTAACCATAGACGTAACCGTGCCCGATGCTTTGGATCATTGTCCTGGTAGAAACTGTAAGAATCGGCAATACCTAATTTTTCCACACTATCCCTTAAATTGTTCTTTAAAATCTGTAGATATTTTGTCTGATCCATGATCCCGTCAAAAATGTGGAGATTTCCTGGTCCAGCAGCTGACTTGCATCCCCAAACCATTATTAAACCTCTCCCATGTTTAACAGTAGGCCGTAAATTTTTATCCTTGTACTCCTCATTAGGTTTTCTCCAAACATAAGTTTGTCCATCGGAACGAAAAATGTTAAATTTACTCTCGTCTGTATATAAAACTGTCCTCCAAAATGAAAAATCTTTATTTTTGTACAATTTCGCGAATTGCAATCTTTTTGAACGATTTCTTTTGCTCGCAAATGGTTTCTTCCTTGCAACTCTCCCATTAAAATTATTTTTTCTTAATATAATCCTCACTGTTTCTGGATTAGCTTCTTTTCCTAAATATATTTTAGCTTCAGTAGCTAACTTCGGGGCACTTAATCGTGGATTTTTTGAACTTTGTTGTACGATCCAACGCTCCTCGGATTCTGTGAAGATCTACCGTTTACTTAGTTTTGCTTTATTTCCCACATTATTTCTGGATCTAAAGCGTTTTATAATGTCATGAACTGTAGAGAGACTGCGTTTCACTATTGATGCAATATTTCGTACAGACAAACTGTCTCTAAATTGACTTATAACAAGTTCCCGGAGTTCTAACGACGTTTGTCCACATTGTCTAGCCATTTTGAGAAATTAAAACAAAACTTTACAAAAACTAACGACTTACGTCAACTGAAACCTACATAAAATGAAAGTATGAAAAAATGAAGGGTGATTCCCCGCGTTTCATTTGTTTTTCCCACAGGATTACCAACTGTCCTAGTTTCAGTTTGAGGCGAGTTTTCATGACTTTTAACATTTTCATTTCGTTTTGAATTATCGTGAATAATTTCTGTCTTTGCTTAATAAATTTTATATGACCCTAAGTGTAACTTATTGAAAATAATTTTGTTTTTCATTTAATTTGTTTTCCTATACTAATAATAACCTCAGAAAGTGAAAATATATCGGTGTCCGAGTTTTACTTTGAGCCACTGTACATTTTTTTGTAATAATAACGAGACTGCATCTGTTAAAACTTCAAACAATTCTTATTATAAGATTGTTTCCAGCGTTTGTTCCGTCCGAATTGCCGCTGGTTCAAGGCAATAGCTCTCTAATTTAGGACAAGAAAAATAATACATTTGACAACTTAACTTTTTGCAATTTAAAAATATTATTAGATGTTATTGATTCATAACGTAATCTGCTCTTCTGGTTCCATAAAGAAACGGTAAATAAAAATTGTTTCTGTTTCGAAGGGATGCAGGATGTCGTCAATTTATGAAAATAGAATAATTTAATTTATAAAAATAACTTAAATAGGATAATTTAAAAATAACTTGAATAATTGCGAAAGAAGGAACTAGAGACCAGTCAAAATGACTGTTTTGGTAGTTCTAGTGTTAAATGAAAATCGAACTCGTTCTTTTTAGTGGCAATTTGAAATTCAGTTTGCTCTCTCCGAATCGGCTACGTTGTTTTACAACGACTATTAGCCGTTAACGATCATGTTTACAAATTTCTCAATTTTTGCAGTGCAGGGATTAAGAGTTTACTGCTAGCAGTAAACTTTCGCGGAGACCGGGCTAATTTCGCTGGAAAGTTGCTTCCGAGGAGCGACGTTCTAGTTTTTATCGGATCAAGAAATCGCGCGGTGAAAACTTTGAATAGCTTGCTTCAGTTAATCGCAGACTTTTGTATAAGCATAGAGTGTTGATATTCGCGAAGACTATGTTTCGATATAGAAATCAGTTTGTTCTATTCGAAACTTGCAGAAAAGTAAGTTACTTGCGAAAAGTAAATTTCCGTTTCTCGAAATAGTGTAAATATTCAAAATACGTAATAAATAGTAGAATAATGAATTTCAACTCATGCCTATCTTTGTAGGCATTAAAGCAGGCGTCAAATTAATTAAAACAATTAGCTTTGAATTCGATTAGCACGTGTATTCAAAACAATTGGCAAATTAATTATCCCTACATCTGTAACATTTTTAGTGATGAAAACGTTATAATAACTTTACTTGCAAAGAAAAAGGATATGACAAGGGGTTAAACAAAAATGAACGATGGACTGTGAAAATAGACATTTCACATTGTAAATTGAATCCAAACTTATTATCGTACTATTATAGTGGAGGATACAGATTATAGTAGAGGCTTCAAGCTTTAATATCAGCTGAAGTTCGTGGTTTCACTATTTGTTTATACGAAATTACCACTATTTTAACATTAGCAATTCTTTTGAGACATATAAATGTGGTATTCACATACTTTATAGATTCACTGTATATGTTACCTTTTTAGTTGTATTATGGTATAGTATAACATACCATAATAATATGGTATAATAATAAATGTAATATATCATATAATAGTAACAATCAATGAAGGCAAGAAATAAAAAAAATTGTTAACGAAGCAACGTCAGCAAAGAGCGTTCTCGTATCATCTTACGAGACATTTAGAATTGTTTAGCGTAATTAGCATTTCCAGCTGAACGTTCTGCAAATAATTAATACGGAAGATGTCTTCGTATACATTGTGAAATCATTTCATTCATAACAATTTGACTTTTGAAGAAAATTAATTCTAACAACGGGCTTGCATACAAACTGAAAGCACAGCGTTCGCTACAATAAGCGGTGCAGGATAAAGCGGAATCGTATAATTACAAATTCGGCGGGAAATTTGAAGGTACACCTCGAAAGATGATCAAGGGAGTGGAAGTGTAACCACTTTCCGAGTGCAAATTGTTGTTCGTTTCGTTAAAGGGGAAACGGTCTGCAGCGGCACCATCGCGTTTACGAGACCGGTTTCTAGTAAATACACTGTTGCTTTAATAAAGCAGCAGATCTTTGACGACGAAAACACTCGAGCAAGGGAATAGACAATGTGCTGCTGAGAAAGCGCTTACATGTGTCACCAGCTCGAGCCCCTCAACGTTATGCTAATTGTTCCGTTCCATTTGTATTAGCACACGATGCGCTTTTTCCCCTTCTGCATTCCGACTATATCTTTCTATCCATGTCAGCAATTGAATCCTTGACTACCCTCCTTCGCGACGATCATCTGTTAGCCTACGGCCACGGTAAAATGAAGCAGAGATAGCTATTTGCTACGTAAACATTAGTTTGAAGAAGGGCATTGAGAATCGATTAACCCTTTGTACTCGAAGCAGTTCCATTACAAAATCGAAACAATATTTGTAGCGTCTTTCGTTGCTCAACAATAATAGAGGACCGGTGAGTTCACTTCTGCCAAGTGGAGATGAAACAACGACAGTCAGTGTTGATTAAAAACAAAGAACTTTAATACATTCTTCGCTTGGAGAACGGACAACGATACAGTGAAACGAATGTAAAAGATCGAGTACAAAATGTACAAAACTAAAAAGAATAAACAGACTACTGTACGTAAAATTCCTTATCATGATTTCTCATATTTCTCAGCTTTCTGTGATTATCCTGAAATATTCTTTGAAAGTTCAAAGGTCTTAAAAATATGGGTGATGCCACCAGTTATGCACCACAGCGTATTAGGATTATTACCAAAGAGAAAAGGAAGCGAAAAATGTGAGAACGACGCCAAGGCGTATTAACCAAATTTTTAAGGAAATGAGAATTTTGCTTATTGCAATAATAAAATTGTTTTAAGATGAACAGAACTTGAAGAAATAAATGTAAACTCTTATATTTATTACTTTATTTATTACTTGTCAAATGGCAATCAAATTAGTTTCATCAAATTAAACGACAATTTTATCCATGTATAGGTGTTCACCATTACATCGACGATTCTTTAAATCGATGATGATGAGACTTAAATCAAAATCTCGTTTAATCCACAACTAAACCTACCAACTAAATTTTGAATATTATTCGAACAATTAATATGGCAATTTTTAGTAGCGTCTTAGAAGCGCCATTCGAATGCTAAGGGTTAAATAATGTTCGCAGCGGCCAGCGATAGGCGACGATTTTATGACAGACATCGTTATCGTCTAGGTGCGCGATTTCAGAAATTTGGACTACGCCGAGGGCCTGTCACTGCCACATCTGGCAACAGCATTGCCGTTCAACGCAAGGTACAGGGCCTGCTATTTTCAGCTTGTGATGCAGTCTTTTAAGTCACGAAACGTCCAAGCTTGTACAATTTTTAGTTTCGCATTTCTCGATTCGAGGCAGTGAGGTAATTTAGACTTTTAGCGCGACATCGTTGCCAAATGCGAGCGTTTTCCCTGGATTGGTCGAGTTTTGAACACCTCTGTCACCGTCGCAAATACCTCCTCTTTGTTTCCTAGTCGTCTTGACTTGTGCAGCCCCCAACGAATCAGCGCACACGTTTTTCGCTTTTGTTTTTGAAGGACCCACCCACGATTGCCAGAGAAGGGAAATGCAGAAAGGGAGGTCCTCGATATTATGGCTTGACTTGACAGTCTTCCGGTTAGGCTGCACACTGATTGAAATAGTTAGACTGTGTACAGATAGACACAGAATTAGATTGCACTTAGACAGCATTTCGACTCGTCATATATACACAGTAGTTACCTTGGAATTTGGACTTTGTGATTTTAAGCGAGTGCAGAGTTTTGCTGGAATATACAATTTTTGACCGACTCTCGTTTAGTTCCTTCCATATGGCAAAGTGATTCTTTCACATACACACGTTGTGCAAACGCATTCAAAATCCGAACGATCGCGTGGGTCAACCGTGGTCAATAAACAATGTATCTTATTAACTACTTCACATAATATTGGGAAAACCTTCTCGTATTTTTTAACGAATTTTAACACTCGTCTCTTTACTGCAATAAGCTTTGGTAATATATGTGTTGAGGGGTTCAATGTCTTCTCTAATTCTAATTGTACCTGTGTTAATAAATGCGTCTATAGACATAGTGTATATTCCTTTAAACTAATTTACATGCAAATAAACATTAAAAAGAAAGAAGCAATACGGAACTTTGGGATTGTTTAAAGATTATTTTCGAATTTTTAAATACGTTTCTAAAAAATGAGTATACCTTGCAACAGTTCCAACAGTAGATGCAAGCATAGCGTTGTAAAAATGGTTTTAACCCTTTGCATTAGATGCAATTTTAATTCCAAAATCGAGACATATTTTGTCCATAGAATAATTACATTGTACATGGTTAATTTCCTTTTGTGCATATAAAATTTATTATTATTATCCGTACGTACAACGCTTCAATTTTTATAAGCCTTAAACGAAAGAATTTTATTCCATATTTTGTTCTCATTTACGACACCCTGCATGCATAAATTTTCTAGAGGAGTAACGATAAATACAAATGGAATATTGACATCCAAATATAAAAGAAGAATTTAAATAAAAAGCCTAATAAAATTTGAACATTCATAAAACATTATCCTCTTAGTGCATTAACCTAATTAATTTATCGTGTTGTATTTCCCGTAAGATCGTGCACACAGCAAACGAGCATCTGTCAAATTATATGATTTTCGAAAATATATTACGAAAAGTGAAAAATGTGCATTCCAACAGCGTATCGATCCGAGGGCAATATAAATGTTAATTTCATTATCCACAGGATATTTAGCTGGAGCGAACTATAATAGAATCTTGAAATGTTTTTCCAAGATTGAATCCATATGCCGATGCGAGAAGAAAGTTGACGCGGAAGTTCTCTGCGTAAGTGTTTTCTTTTGGAATTTCCGTGAAACTTTTTCTTTTCGAAATATGCTTTCCAACTCGGTGCTCTCTAAACGTCTACACGAGTTTCCGACCCAATGTTACGTAACAAAATGTTTTTACTCCAGTCCAATGCCCGATGCTAAAAGTCCACGCCAATACGACGGGGACGAATATAGACGAGCCTTCAGAAATCTTTGCGCGTTAGTCGGCAAACTTCCGGCACGGCGGAGGCATTCGAGCATGCACAAAACTTATCTATAAGACCCGCTTCTCTTAATACAGTTTCTGACGGCGGGGCGATTAATTTCACTTAATTAAGTTATATATCAACTTGTGCTTTAAGTTATTGATATATTCTCGATCGATTTTAGAATTCGAAGCTGATCGCTATAATCACGTCGTCAAATGGCTAGAAGCAGAGCTTGAAAACTGTTGGAATTTATTTCATAGATTTAGAACAAAATTAATCTATTATTTCTTTAACACTTTGACTGCCATGTCACCCGTACATGGCTGACAGAATTATTTGTTCATGTTTAAAAAGAAATTTGTACCGTAGTATATTCGTTGCACTCAATTTAGTTTATATCTGAAGACTACGAGAAGGTTGAAGGATAACTATGTGTCAGAATTTTATCTTTTTAATTGTTGCTGCATTAAATAAATTACTTTGATTTTGAAGGATCGATTGAACCGGCTTTTGACCTGTATAATTGTCTAGTTTTCATAGAATGTTCAACATAAATGAGTTGTATCCATGCTGTATAAAATTTCTTTACTGATAACAGATTTATATGAATTATTTCTTGCTACATTAGTAATTTCCTAACGGGAAAGAACATAATATATTTATTTACTGCGAGTGCGTACTACCGAAATTCAAATTTAAAATTTAAAGTTTCGTTTAAAGGTGAGAACTTCACAACGAAGAGTATTAGTTAGTCAAAATAATAAGTTACCATTATTTCTAGCAAGTACAATGACAGTAGCTGATTTATATTTAAATTTCAAAATTTTTAAAGCTTTATTTATATTAATGAATTAATTATTTATATTAATGATTAATTATTATTTATAATAATTATCTATATAAAGTTATAGATCTAGCTTTAATAGCAATGGGACGTAGTTCATTTGGTATATTACTAGTTATATCTACACAACACTAGTTTTTATTTTGCAAAAGTATTTCTCTTCAAGATATGCAAGCGGTAGTAACAATTTAATGAGAAAGTATTCAGCTTGTGGTTACTATGTCGATCTTATCCAAATATGAAAATGTTTTAAATAGTTATGCGGGCGGCAATGCCTTGCATTGCACATTTTACTTGATTATGCATGTTCCAGAGAAATTCCACTGTGTCTACACATAGCAGCGTTACCATTTGTACACACGTATTTGTACTGTTCTGCTGCGTCACGGGCAGAACGAGTAACTGTTTGGTCGAAGAGTCGAAATAGTTGGCACTCCAAGTTACGTTCGTCCTACGAATTGCTCAAAACTATCTCAAGACTGCAAATTGTCTCGAGTTAATTGTATGTCGACGATTACTTCAACGTGTCCCCGAAAAGTAGCATACGCTATTTACAAAATCATTTAGAGAAACGGCTTAATCTTCCTCCTTCTTCAGAATCTCTCTTGAAACTGATGAAATGATTTAATTCTTTGCGTTATAATTATTTCACCAGTTCTTTGTCCTGAGATGATTCTAATCTATAATTAGTTCTTTACTTCGATAATGTACTCTGACATTTAACACTAGTCAAACTCTTGTTGAAGGTTTTAAATAAAGTCTCAACAAATATAAATATTATGCCTATCTTTTTAGTCGAAATCAAATGTTGTTCATTTGTAATTAACAAAATATAGTGTCTTTTCTTTTCTGTAACACATTTAGTGATGAAGATGTTATAATAATTTTCGTCACAATGAAAATTATACAAATAGGTGTTTAATTATTCTCAATTATTCGAATACAATTTTCATGAAAGATCAGGCCTCTCGTTAAACAGTTAAAATATAAAATGCTACACATTGGACATTAAAAAATGCTAGAAATTAAACAACGGAATACTAAGTTTGTTATTATGACTGTCATTGTGTAACGCTGCAAATAAAATTATGATAATAATTATTTTTCAAATTACATTCTCAGATAGTTACAATACTTTACCAAGTATGTTTTAAAGTCTTTCAAATTAATAAAATTTTAAGTATTCCATTTTTACTAATACACTTGTTACGACCATCAACTTGAACAAAGCTTCACTCCAGAAACGCCTGATCGGATTTAATGTACAAGTGGCAATTTTAATAAGTCGAACACAGTGTCATAATGTTCTAAAATTATTCTATCTTCGCAGTCTTGTATTTCTTGTATTCCATACAAATTATAAACAAACGAGGAAAGCAAAGTTTCCGAAATGCTTTTTCAATTAAATACGTAATGTTAACCCTCTATGGGGCCGTGTAACTTTCAAGTCACCCTGTCAATATATCGACATTTTACCAAATGATTTTAGTTTTCCATAAGATATTGTATACGTCTAAATTACATAATGTCTCTGAGGTAACAAATAACAATATTGATAACGGTTGGCAGCACCGTCAACCTGAGTTATCAAAGTAAACGCCTTGCAAGTTGTCTGCAGAGAGAAACCAACGGAACCAGTGCAAACATCGTAAGCCATTGTTACTGCAAAGTTACAAACTTACAAATTATAATGAAATTGTTTAAACTGGTAAATTTCCTTTAATCTGTATATAGAGGTTTGTAATTGTTGATTATCTGTTGCATACATTGTTTTTATATTTACACAAAGAAATTCGGCCCATAGAGGGTCAAGAAAAGAGAAATAAGTTAAGAAAAATAAAAGAGGAATCGCCAATAAGTAGATTGGTTGTGTTTGGAAAAGTATTCATGCTCCAGAAACAGCGTGATGTTTACGAGCAGGTGGTGCCTTACTTTAATAAATGGCTGAGTACTACACACGATCGCGAAAACAGTTTCATTGGGGCGAAAGGGGTGAAAGGGGTGAACAAGGGAAAGGTGGGAAGCAACGAGAATAAAAGCGTTGAAAGAGCAAACAAACGCTCGTCTGTTTTTCCTACGTGGCGGTCTTACATTACCAAGCTACAGCTTGGGGGTGTCTAGAGTTCACAAAGTTGAACGAGACACTAAGTTCCATCGTTTATACTTCACCACTGGAAATACAGATAAATTACTTGATTGGCCTGCAGAAATAGTTTCCACAAATCTTTCGATTTACAGGCAGTGTAATAAGTATTCGTACACCGTTTAACCTTTTGCAGTGCAATTTATCTCACTGTTACCGTAATTAACATTTCTTTGACGTTGATAATTTCGTAAGAAAAGAAGCTACTTTATATTTATTCTCTGCACATATGTTCTCCAATGGTTATACATTGGTAACGACAAAGTAGAATTCTATTTTGGTCTAATGGGAGTTTATAATATATTTTTTTAGTTGACTCTGTTTGAAAGCTTTACCGCGAGTTTCGCTCAATGTATGTTAGAATGCAAGGGTTAAATAAAATAATATAAGGTATTGTAGCAGATACAACGTATTATAAAATATATTATAAATATAATATAATATAATAATATCTTTGTAAACGTATGCCATAGGGTTATGAATTTTTGTTGAAACGTGAGATTTTGTGGACCAGTTTCTTACCTTTCATTGATTATTCTCACCAAATGAATGATAATAAATTTGCCAATTTCAACTAGAGTATATTGTAAGATCAACATAGGCTAACAATGAACCCCTTTTTATCGAGTAAAATTGATACCTGGGCTTCTTTCATACGTTTAACGTTAGCTTGTTTAACTAAAGAGAAATTATAAAGTAGCAATTATAAAACGTAATCAGTATTATCGTTTACCTTTCTCTTCTTATCTGAACTGTGAGAATCGTAACTGGTCGAATATATGCAAGTTAAAATACTGGATAATTATTCTGTAAGATAACTTTGAAAATCTTCTCTTTAACATTGATAATATAAAAGATAACCTTCGTGAAATTTGTACTGTATTATTATGTCTATATATGATAGCAGATAACTCGACTTTTAAAAACCGGGTCTACAAATTGGTTTACTTAAACAAAATTTGCGGTATTCGAAAACCAAAT
>CM052098.1:5098748-5108960 GCA_028453745.1 Agapostemon virescens
AAAAGAGAGAAGATAATTTATTCTTTATACTGCTACATCTACTTCAATGTGTAAACATTCATTACAAATGAACAACATTTGATTTCATCTAAAAATAAAGGCATAATATTTATATTTATTACTTTATTTAAAATCTTCAACACGAATCTGACCCGTCATAATGTAATGTGATTATGCCAGTGCGTTTACGTGTGCGCACAAGATCCGATCCAGTAATCAAAACTACCTGGTTCTCGTTACATGCCAGACACGATATTCATTATCCCGTCGATCTATGAAATCCCTCTGTCTCTGACTACATCTGTCACAACTATCATATTCCTTAGCGAAGCTTTGGAAGCCGATAACAAATGAAGCTAAGCGTCTTGCTGGGAACGAGTAAAAACCGTTAGAGTGTACAAGATGCTCGGGTAATAGCTCATTAGAACGGCGCAGCAGTGTATCGAAGGAGTTCTCTAGCCCGGGAAAAATGGTTCTAGGTTCACCGGTATCCAGTTGCCAGTTCGCAGTCACCGATCCTTCCGTTCCCAGCCGTTCTCATCGGCTCGCAGTTTATTTCAACAGGACCGGGAGCACCCTTTATCAGCCTACTATCCGTCTACGTTTCCCCAGCGACCGGTGACATTTTTTCTTCTCGTTCCGGGACGTCATCTGGAAAGGGCAGCTCCGTAGGGAACGGCAGAGTAGATGAGCGTAGGGTGAGGTAGACGTCGCGCCGGACAGGCACGGGAAGGGTTGGCTGGTTGGTCGGTAAAGGACGGAAGGGATGGAAGGGTTAGGTTGTCCGTGCAATCGGTGGGATAGTCCGGACCCGCGATTTGGCAGCGATCCACCAGCGGCTCTCCGAGCTGGACCGTGGCCAACTTTCCTCGCCCGGATAGGGATTTTGGTTCGATGTGCGGCGACAATATTCTACGTTTATACGGGAACCAGTGTGTCTCCCTCCCCCATCATTCCCTACCCCTTATCCACCGTTTTCGCCCCCTTGCTTCACCGTCGCGTTCCCGTCCAATGTTCGATTCTGCGGGTCGACAGCGCGCACCCATTGTATCTAGCACTCGAAGCTGCTGGTTCATTTCGTTGCTCCGTAGGCAGCTGAAGCGACTTATCGAGTGACGAAGCATATAGACAGACGCACGTAGCCTGAAAACCGCTGAACGTGCCGTTGAATACCTATCTTCCAAGCCGTACATCGAAAGACGGCGATTCCGAGAGCGATCGAGAAACCGATGGGGAAGAACGGTACAGGAAGAACGCTCGATGCGGTGCGTCTTCTTCGGGGTTCATTGATTCCGTGGTTCCGCTGCAAGCCGCGCCGCGCCATGCCATTCCGGTACGTTCACGACCTCGCGGATCTAACTTTCTTACGAACATCCCCCCCCCCCTCCCCTCCCCTCCTCGAACCCTTTCCTCGGCTTCTCTTTTCTCTTCCCTTCACTGCGGATATCTACTTTTTTTTCACCAGTTATTCCGCCGGACCTTTTTGTCGATCGCTTTTCGCCGTTCCTTCAGCGTCGTGGCTCATTTTTTCTTTGAACGAGACCCGACTTCATTTGCTCCCGACCGTTTGTTAGAGCGAACGCCGGATGTTTGCACGAACCAAGATTTTTGGCTAGTTTATCAGCTCCCATTAAAAGCTTTCTAAGGATTCTAGACGCGAGCGTTAAAATTACACCGCGCTTTATTAACCTTTTGTTGGTCCAAGCGATTTTAATTCCAACATCAAGACAATTTAGCTGGCATTATTCCATTGTACATGCTTCATTTCCTTTTATACAAGGTGTTTGCGAAATCGTGGTACAATCGACAAGGGGATGGCTCCTCCCACGAAATCGAATCGAAAATATAGAATAAAGGTTTTTCGGGGTTCAATTTCGAGAAAATCGGGTTTGAAATTTTAATTTATTTTAATAAATAATTTTAACGTTAAAGTACACAAATTCTAGTGATTAAATTGAACGAGTAATTAAGTAAGTAGATTAAGTAGATTCGTACATAATTTTGTTCATATTTTCGCAAGAGAGTAAAATGACAAATCGAAACACTTGTAAAAATTTTTATATACCAACATTGCAAGTTATTATTTTTATATACCAAAATATGCAAGTGTAATACACTACAGTAAATTAATAAAAATATTTCTCTTACACGGGAACATATTCAAATACGAAAATCCGATTTTGATAAAACTTATGGGAGCTTATAGTTCTTTGAAAAATATTTGACCCGTGTTTCTTTTATCGGCAACCATCCATTTTGAAGGGGTGAAAACAGCCCTCAAAGAGTATTTTTGAGATAACTCGGAGACCAGAGGTCGAAAAAATTTGAATTTTTCTTTGAAATTGTGTGTTTTTCAATGGGAAATATAGTCGCGCAAGAAAATTTTAACAAAAGCTTTTTGTTTAAACAATAAAGCTATAAGTTCCCATACGTTTCATCAAAATCGGATTTTCGCATCCGAATATGTTCCCTTGTTGGTTGTGTTTGTTCCTTTATTGATTACATATTACCTACGAGATTGATTCATTTGCAGTATCTTTTTATATTAACAAAAATTTGTTTGTATTTACCTTTTGTCCTCGAATGGTGATTCTGAGGCACCACGGAAAATTTCCACATAATTATTTAAAACAATTTCTGTATCACTATGCTTGTGTCTAAGAAATTTGTAAAAATGTAACTATTTCAAGGTCGAGTAACAGTAAAATTACCCATGTGCGTGACATGAAATAAATCATATGAAATGAAGCATGTCCTAAGTCACAAGAATGCCTAGGTTTTCGAGTCAAAGCAGCTTCGAGCGTAAAGAGTTAACCGAAGAGAATGAATTCAGCTTTAAAAATCTCAATAAAAATTCGCACGATCGTTCGAGGGTTAATTTACGAAAAATAATTTGACGCGATAAAATTTCCTAGAGATCGAGAGTCATTGGAAAATGCGATTCGCGAACGTAGGAGTCGTAATGGAGGTAATTGATACGCTGCATTCGAGAGTATGTGCAGGGGTGAATACGGTGCATGGACCCCGTCCTCGATGAGTTCAAAAATACTGATAGACGTGTAAGCGCCATAAGCCCTGCGCGAATAAAATTTCAAACTCATATACCTTACTTCCGCATGTCAAAGACAAATTCACGGAAATGTTTTTTTAACTGTTAGCTGTCAGCGAACGGCGATTCAATTCTTTCTCGCGCATTGTGAAAAAAAAAAAATAAATAAAAAACAACGAAAATGCAAATAATAAACGAGTTCGTTATGACAAGTGGGGAACAAATAAATTTCGGGAAAAAAAACATTTTCTCCCTTCGTAATAGTATCTCAATTAATCGGTGCAAATGTACCAATCAACGGTTTAATGGTACTCCATATTGCAGCTGAGTCATCGTAACAAATTCACCTGTGCGAGGCTGCGCCGCGAACACGCCCCCTTCACCGTTGAGTTAACTCTTGACCCCGTTGAAAATTTTTGGAAATTCGTTGATCAAAAAATGTGTTCATGACACGGGGTGCGGAATATCGCGAACCGCCGCCACAGTCGGCTAGAATTGCATAAAGCGGAACGAAACTCGTGTCTCTGTTAATTATATTAGCTTGTTGCTTATGAAATGTCCAATTTTTAACGCAGTGACGTTAAACAAACATTATTCGTTTCTACACGAAACTTATTAACCCCTTGCCCTGCGATTTATTTTGTGGTAACAGTGACTAGATGTTCTTCGTCCACCAAAGAACGACGAAAAGAAAAGGAAATTTTGTAGCTACCATGGACGTAGCTATTCTCCAATTACTGCATACGAGCAATAATTAGATAAAATTTTATTTCGATTTATAGAAAATTAAGAACATACATATTGCGAAGATTCTGTTCGAAATCTTCATCACGAGTCTGACTCGTTGTTGTAGGGCAACGGGTTAATCAATGTAACCCTTGTAATTAACATATTTTGTATTATTCTGAATTACAAGTTTTTTGACGGTGTGCTGGTAAGAACTAAATTGTTTGGTTATTCGTGTTCATAATTTATTATACTGTCATCTCTTAACACTTTACCGACCGGCGAGTATTTCAGAATTTTTCAAAATCCGTTGTCCATGATTGAAAACTTTTCGATGGATCTCTCAACGCTGACAGCAATTTTTATTATAAATCAACATGACATCCCCAGTAACGTTATTTAATAATTTGGTTATAAATTACAATGTAAAAGCAGTTTGTTACACTTCATTTTGCTACAGTGCAATTATTGAAAGGTAAAGTGTTAAATTTAGAATAGAATAGAATTTTAAAATGCAGATATCACGAAGTTTTTCTTATCTACAAATACTATTATAGTTTACAAATTTTTGATATAGTACTTTGAAGTACAAAGTTCTTCTCCATCTTTACTTTTTATTTAAATATATAATTTTAATTTTAGATCTAACTTGCTTTTATCTAATTTAATCTAATTCACTGCAATGTATCCTTTCCAATTGAATGATGCAGATTATGACCTCATGTGATTTTTAATCAATAATAGAAATATGATGGTGCCATTCATCCATGCTAGACGAAAATTTCAAAATAAACGAAAAATGGAACATACACAGATATATACATACATATTATATATATGTAGATATATGTGATATGTATATATGTAGATATATATATATATATATAATATGTATGTATTTATTTGTAGTATGTATGTATTTATTACAGTATTTCAGTATGTATGTATTTTATATAAAATTTAAATAAAATTTTGATATAACCTTATATATATATATTTTGGAAAATCAATGCTTCCAGCCACTCTAGAAAAGTCAAGTGGTTTAGTTGAATTTTTAAAAAGTTATTTGGATTTAAAGAGTGTCCTGCTACTTTCGTGAACCACTGTATGTACATATATTTCGGTATGTTACTCTTGTCGCAATATGAATATGATTTCATAGATATATAACAAATGATTAGTGTACGTGTGTTTCAAATGGTTTTGTCCGTAATGTTGTCTAATTGAAAACCAAATGTGTTATGATGCTCTAAATAGACGATGGTCAGAGTATTTATTTATTTACCATATATTCTATTGGTCCATGTACAAGCAGTGGTTGCTACAAAGTGTACGAATTTTGAAAAAGTTATTTAGATATAAATATTTCTGATATAATAAATAATATAATCTTAAATATTATATCTTAAATACTGTTATATTATAAAGATTAAATATTTAAATATTAAATTCTTTTCAGCCTATTTCAATCTATCATTGCTTTCCGAAACATCCTAATTTTCATCAAGTCTGTGACCCGAACATTTCCTACCTAATTTCACCTAAGTTACAGTAACGGCCGACTGTGTCGTCGTCAGGAAATGGAGTCCACAAAGGTGGAAGAACAGGATAAGCGTCGCTTATCCATTTCGCTTAGTCTTTGTTGGCGCGTTATAATTCAACGATATACCTATCGATCTAGTACTAGCCGCAGACACCATGCTTGACAAGGATCAGCTTACTGCTTTATCGGTTTCCGGTTGCTTTGTCCGTGGCCACAGTTATTTTCCACTTCGCAAGAGGAATTAGTTCATTTCACCGAATCGATAGATTTATCAAATAATAAATCGAACGACCATTGTAGACTACTGACACAAAAATTCGGCGCATCCATACCTGGATGCGAAGGTTCGCAAACGGATAGAAATTCAACTCTAAAAAGAATTGCTGCGAGAACGACGTAACTGTGTCATCAATGTTTGCTTTTGGCAGTTGTTAGAGAAAAAGTAATTTGATTTCTTTCATACTGGTGATAATAACTGTTTAACGTTTTTAACGAGATGCTGTTTAACTCTTAACCAGTTAAGTGTGTTTGACGACTATATCCGTCATGGAGATGTGGCAGAATTTTGTGTCATGACGATTATATCCGTCGTGCGTAAAATTTTGTTACAATTTGATATTTAAATTGTAATTCTGGCGAAAACTAAATTATATTCGTAAATTTTTGAATATGTTTAAAATGTTTAGAGGTCAAGACGAAATGAAACAAACAAATGAAAATTAGGCTAGAATCTCTGGCTAGAACTCTTGATTCACCGAAAATGTATTTCTTCTTCTAAATTTTTCTATCAATTCATAATAATTCCAATAATTAGTTCGGAAGAGCCCAACTGAATTAATGCACTTTCAAAATGCAATTAAGCGAATTCCATATATTGTTACGAAGACCGGAAATTATTGTCGTTTCTGTTATTGTTTGATCGTTATTTTTCGTCTTATTGTGTAGTTAAAAAACACGTCAAAGGGGGCCACGTGCCATTTCAAAGTTATGTTTATATAATTTCTTTAAATTTTTTATTCAGACCACTTTCATAATTAACGCTAAATGAATTCCATATAATGTTGAAATTACAACCACTATCTAATGGTTCATTTTCGACAATATCGTAAAAATTACATTGAATTAATTCAGTTTAACCCTTAGCACTCCAAGCAATTTTAATTCCAAAATCGAGACACTTTTTCATGTAAAATAGTTCCATTGTACATGGTCCATTGCCTTTCGTCCATAAAAAGTTTATCATTGTTACTAGTACGCGTAGAATTTCAATTTTCACCGACTTCTTAAATACAAATATAGCGATACAAATGCTGTGTTAAATAATAATATTGCAATTTTCAATG
The DNA here is from genome assembly GCA_028453745.1 of Agapostemon virescens. Taxonomy (NCBI): domain Eukaryota; kingdom Metazoa; phylum Arthropoda; class Insecta; order Hymenoptera; family Halictidae; genus Agapostemon; species Agapostemon virescens. The sequence continues at coordinate 5,105,410 of CM052098.1, forward strand.
TCCCCTCAGCGACACCATTGCAGTGCAAAGAGTTAAAATAATGTGCTGTGAAATAACTGATAAACTCATTTTTCTTTCTAATTTTGACTTAGACCACTTTCATAATTATGGGCTGACATCTCTACGATAGAAAGATATTATCGACTCGGCTATCGAATCCGCTTCGCGTATACGTGGGCCAATTCTTTAATGGCAGCGCGAGCCGAGACAATAACTCACGGTTGGATTCTTATTTGCGTGGCGCAGCAGAAATATAAAATGAAGGGATAGGCGAAAATACAGTGTCTGTAATTGCGAATCATCAGTTGGCGAATGGTAATGTAATAAGTGACGACGATAAGGAAAGCTAGTTTGGCCCGGATGAAAACCACGGGGAAGGAAATCGTTCGGTCAGCAACGTAAAATTGCTGAGCAGAGGCAAAAGACGGAAAAAGGGCAGAGGGGGTATAATGGATATTGGATGAAACGTCCCGGGCGTGTAAGAAAAAAACGAATTAAATCCATTTGCTCGTCACCTTATCGTTAAGTCATAATTGCGAGGCCGACATTCGATCGTTTGTACGGTTTGCCGAGGAAGCATTAAAACGTTCGGTCCTGATAAAACACAGCCGGGAGAAGAATTACGCGCGGGAAACGTTGATACATGGCCAGATAAACGAGAGAAGGAGATCAAGTTCAATGGATTTCTAGTAAGCCCCGTAAGGAATATCGAGAAGGCATCTTATCTCGAACGATATTTGTAACCGACGTTCTGATTCTTGCCAATTTACGTTGCACTTCGGAAACCGCCGGTTGCGATTACTTCGTATTGACTTCGGAGTCGAGCCTCGATACGATGTCTTTAACCCTGGACGATTGCTATACAGATTCCTATGACTTTACTGCGCGGAATTATTTAATTAAACAGGAATGTTGTAGAAATTCTCCAACGTCGCTATAATTCTGCTGCCGACCAGATTCCTCGAGATTTTCCATTAGAATGTGGCATTTTTTGGTATGATAATATCGAAACGGTATAAAATGAAAGTTAATATTCTTATTATAAAGCCCATAAATTTTTTATAATATAGTATTTACTATTTTTTCGTTCTCTAGAAAAGCAACTCGAATAACAAGCTGATTTTCAGAAATTTCTTTTATGAAAATGCTAGGTTAATAAATTATTATTATATGCTACTGTCTTGTTGCGCTATTGTATCTCTCTATTGAGAGACACGCGAAGTGAATAAAAGTGATAATTTTCTGCCATTCTCGATAGATCAAATATTTTCCGTGTTTATTATAATTTTTAGTATTGTTGTCGTCACTGAAGTTCTTTGATATGACATTGTAGAATGTTATTTACATTGAATTTTAATGCAACGAAATTACAAATTATTATTATGGTGGAACTACATGTAAATTCCATTTCATTTTACGAGTATATAGAATATTATGAAAGTAGTCAGACAATTTGGTGGTTGTGCTACACCCTAATTAACCTATACATGAGTATTTTGCCGCATTCGACCGAACGTACAGCTTTTAGCGATTGCACTGCATCTTTCGAAATGCACAAAGTCAATTTTTCATCATTTATCCAAATTAACCAGACTTTGATCAAAATTTTACTCTAATAGAACTTTGTTAATATTCTGTATGATATGAGAGCCTTTGATGTTGTCGGGAATTCGAAAATGGAAGCATGCAGCCTATCACAGATCATGTACCGTTATAACATTATTGCTTCTTCATTATCGTATTTATTATCTCAAAGTTTCTTCATCGATTTGTTATTTAAATAAATAAAAATTTTGCAGGTACACCTTGCTATTGAACATTAATTATTTTACTTCGTATTGGGTAGAGCTTAAAAAAGGTGTTTTCAAAAAGTTAATTTTTTACAAACCTTTTAAAAATTATTACAAAAACTATCAGTTTTTAAAAGTGTCAGAATATTATTGTAACGTTAAAACCAAACATTGTTTTGTTTAAAACAGAATATTTAATAAACGCTAGTAATTATATAGATAAAATTTATACTTTTATTAACTAGACACTATGTAGGAATGCAATTTACAATTAATTCTTTTTTTCTTCATCGTGAATAAAATTTCACAATGCGGCAAAATGAAAATTGTATAGTGTCCGAATATTAAAGTGATTCGCTGTATATCGAACCCGTGTTCGGAAAATGTATCGCAACAGAGATATCTGCAGTTCCACGTGACTCGCAGGGACTAAAGAATACATTTCTTCGAAGGAGACACTGTATAAGGTCAGTTGATCCCATCCATATATTTGATTAGAGCCCGAGCGAATGAGCGTAATGTGCAAGGTAGTACGTCGGGCAAGCAACCCCAGCCTCTCTGTGTCCAGCACGCAAGTACCAAAGTGCACTCGACGAGGGTCTCGACAAACGTCATAGCACCGAAACTTACGAGCACACGTGTACGTGTGTACAAGCAAGCATACTCACGTATTTCATTGAAATAGAAAGGGTATTCGCCAGGCACGGAACAGTTGAGCCTCGCTTTCAGGAAGCTCGTCCATCTGTCCCCGAACGCATGAGGTCCGCCCTTGTCGTGCTGGCACACTCTACCGACCCGCGAGTACACTGCCTAAAACACAAATGGGGAACCTCGAACAATTGGCTCCTTCGATTCTTTCCTCTCGCCGCACTACGGCCTCGTCCTTCGTCTTGCTCGTGATCCGCGCGGGACCATTGTATTCTCCTCTGCCTTCGCGTTTCATCGTCCCGACGAAGAGTAAGGAACGAGACAAAAAAAAGTAGAAACGAGAAAAGGAAACACAAGGCCGCGGAACGTCTTGGCGACAGGGAAATTTATTCGAGAATAATTTCTTTGACAAAAGCGAAGAATTTGCTGGCCGTGCTCCACCGGCGGAGTATTGAATATTCACAATTTCAGACTGCTATTTTGAGTGCAAACTTTACCTTGCCACAATTCATGAACTCGACGGCTGTCTCCCGGTAGAAGAAGAACACGTAGTCTTCGTAGGCGAACGAGCTGACGAAATTTGGACCTGTAATCACAGAATACGATTATATTATGGTAAGCAACGGCATGAGGGTTCCAATAAATTTTAAACAATTTGTAGGAGATTATATGGCACTGTTGGAATTCGAATTTTGTGTGATTTTAAAAGGTTAGCTAGCGGCGATTAACCCTTTGCAGTCGAAGCTATTCCATTTTAAAATCGAAATAATATTTTTACTTGGAATAAGTTTATTGTACATAGTTTAGTTCCTTTCGTATATATGAGATTAAGTACTTCGGGGATTTTTGATAGTGTGTGAGTCTCGTCGCATGAAGCGATTTCATTCTACAAATGCGATACTCTAGTTTTTAAACGTTTCAAGTCTTCCGAATAAATAAATGCGTGCCTGTGCATGACATTTGAAAGAGTCTCTTTTATCGTGTAGTACATTCATCCTGTACGTGCGTTTTTATTCTGTCGTTAACATTCAAACCTCGTTTTCAATAAAACAACCTCGAACTGTTCTATTACAGTGCAATCTGTGTAGGATTGTGATATGAAGCGATTTCATT
>CM052098.1:5122510-5132786 GCA_028453745.1 Agapostemon virescens
CATGTCGATAGCTCTAATAGTTTGGTCGGGGCACGACTTCAAAGATTGGCTAATTTTGGAGGGACGTATCACCTCCTTTTAAAAATCGCGAAAATGTTAACCTGATAACAGTTTAATTGTCAACCTTTTGGCCTTCCAATAAATGATATAAATGATAATAATGATATATCAAATTAAGAAAAATTGTATACTAGTAGGACGTAGGATTCGAAAGTAATGTAAGAACATTATTTAATTCTTCTAATATCTTTTCAGTTTTATGTTCGATCGATCCATTTATAAAATCCGCAGTCTATTCATACTATTAGCAAAAGCAATCTGAATGCGTCTTCTACTAACACTGAAAACGGAGGAAATCCACTGTCTACAAATATATTCAAAGTAGTGAGTATAAATCCAGTCACACGAACGAAGAATCGATAGCGGTGGGTGAAGTTAGTGGACTCCCATTATCCGTACGATCCAGTTATCCAAATCGTCTTGTTCCCCGACCGGTCTAGATAAATGGCGTCCCACTGTATTACCATTTGACGGATATTATTACGGTTTAGCTGTTGAAAGAAACGGGTAAATCTTCCAAGACAATCGGATATCCATTTCTAAGGCATGCGTATTTCATAACTAGACTGCTGAGCTTTATGCAAAATCAAATCTTCCTTCACCAAGTACAACAACCAGAAGTTAAAGAAAAATATATGTTTTCCCTTGACAGCTGCAGTGAATTAAGAATAATGCAAGAACATTTATAAATTGTTAGATATAGATACATTTAAAGAGGTTGTACCAAGAAGGCGTTGAAAGTTTTTGTTTCTCTGAGTCGTTCTCTTGTTAATCAATATTAAAAATGTATTCATAAATTTTAAAGATAATTTTTACAATTCGTTGTTATTAATAATAATTAAGTCTTAATTATAAAAAATCAATTTCATGTTTAACACTATTTTCTAACCGCTTGCTGCGTATATTAATTCCATAAAATACTCTACAAACGAAAAAGCAATTAATCATAATCGACAAAGAAATTTGCAATGGCATTATAGACGGGGGATATGAAAGAAAACTTTCAAAGGCTAAATGGTTCTTGAAACTTATGAGATAACAAGATCGGGGTTCTCCACTAGAGTTCGATGACCTCGCGGTTGCTATTCCATGGTTAATGTTAATACAGGTAATCAGCAGAGAAATTTCGTCGGTCGAGGCCCAATGAAACGCGGAGAATCGACAGTTCGCTAACAAACGCGACCAGCATCTGGTTACGTGCTGCGCGTATACGTAATTTGCGTTACTATTATTAGACCCGTACGTGGACATTGCACTTGGACTCGTTACCGAGCTCCACGTTGATTCAGCTTTGTTAACGTCTAACGACTAAGGTCCGCTTTATTCCACTGTATAAATTTTACACCCGGGTATTAACCTCGTGTTACCGTAATAACACGTCGTATGACTTACGGCGATAAATGTATACTCCGTTTTATTGTTTTCCATCTTGCACAAACAGAGACCCAGACAAATCGGAACGGTAGGCGAGACTTCCTCCTTAGTTTATAGGAAATGCATTTTTATTACTTCCTTTACGATGCCACCGGAAAAGTAACGTCAAATAACGATATCCCGAGTACGCTCTCGATCGTATGGAATCAACGAGTCGATCGAACACGTTGTGAAGCGACCGCCATCGTTGTATTGGCGTTTGCAAAATATTAGGGAACTGTTACGAATATTTTGCATAGTAATTTCAAAGTTGTGGCGGCTGTGCCTCCAGCGCTCACCAACAGAGGGACAGTAGGACGAGACATTCTCGCTAGTACTTGATCCGCCTTCGATTCATATATTATATATGTATACCGTCTTTAACCGTCTTCCGATATTCCAGCGTCTAAGACAGGGTCAGGTAACCTTAACTAGGTAACCTTACCAACGAATCCTCAGCAGGCCCAAGACGAAAACCTTCCTTCCCTTTAGATCCCATCTCCACCATCACCTGTACTGTAGCCGCCATGAAAGTAATTTAGAAGAGAAACGTAACCTTTTGTATTGAACACATCTATCAACTGTTTGTGCTTCATCAAACTATACTACAAAACATGCACATTTGTCCGTAGATTTAATTTAGGCACCCGGTATATTTTAAGACAGAGCATTTGCACATTTCCCGTGTCATAAACCGTCGAAACCTCCCTTCGACCAGGAGTCACTTAACGTGATTGCTAAAGTATACAGGGCGGATTTGAAGTTAGGTACTGTGATTTTGTATACAGACGCTCTAGCCGAAACTTGTCTCCAAATAAAACTTATTAATTCATGCAAGCACCATTGTAATTATTATATTCAGTCAACAATTAAATATATTTGTTTTATTGATACTTTTAGAAGAAGCATTTAGCACTGCCAACCGAGCTACCTTGTGTTTTTACCTATTTGTTATAAATGCATACAGTTTGCAATTTAATAATGACCATCGATTAAAAATACATTTAAAATTTTTAGAAGAAGCATCTAGCACTGCCAACCGAGCTACCTTGTGTTTTTATCTATTTGTTATAAATGCATACAGTTTGCAATTTAATAATGACCATCGATTGAAAATATATTTAAAATTTTTAGAAGAAGCATCTAGCACTGCCAACCGAGCTACCTTGTATTTTTACATATTTGTTATAAGAGCATAAAGTTGACAGTTTAATAATGAATTGAATAAAAAGGGTACACAAGGGTCATATTGACTGATGTTCAAATAAACTTTATTTAAAAGTGAAATTCACTACGTAAATGGCAATTAAAGATAGGATTTAATAGATTGGCTTTGTATCTTCAAATGAAATATGTATAATAATTCCGTAATAATATGTACGATATAACAATTTCATTCTGACATCAGACGTATCATATAGAACGATCTAATAAAAAGATAAAAGTATATTAAACGTTGATAGAATTGTTTTAACCTCAAAGATAAGACATGAAAAATTATGCAGCCATAAGTAACGGTTTATTAAGAATTGGCTTAGAATTAAAAAGTATGATGTGGGAAGGACAAGTTAAACATTTGTCGATTGCATATGTGCATATGTAAGTGTATACGTTACGCCGTTGGTTCACGGTGAACGCAAACATGCATATGTTGATCGTCCGCAATGGGTTAAGTGTGTTTCTAAACTAACTTCTGTGTATACCGATGTATACATTACAACGTACCAGATTGCCGTATAACTTCTATCCACTAAAGTAAAGCTACGAATTCGATTTGTAAAATCAGTTCATACTTCCTGTATACCAAAATACCACTTTATCGTTTCTTACGACTCTGCTTCATCCATGTTCGAGTTGCATTATTTAAGTTCTACAAAAGCCTTCAACTATGCCATTTAAAAAATCATCTGTCATACTTTCTATCGTCTCGAAATTTTTATTCCTTTTTCTATCTACGCGATTCAGTAGCGATCCAATAAGAATCTCTAGAAAAATTGATAAACTTCGTGCATTAACACGTTGAATGCTATGTCAGTCCCTGGGGACTGACGGTATCAAATTTACTCTGCATTTCTTTTACTATAATATTGTTCAGTCAATTGTCTTCATATTATTCGGTTACATTGCTCTCGTACGTACGCTCTCGCATCGTGCACTGATTCGTGCAAACCTGTATCTTTACTGCATACGTAAGTGTTTATTTATTTAATTTTGTGTTCAATTTTTTATTCTATCCATTGGATATTTTTTTAAATATTTCGACGAAAAAGAAAACGCGTTATGCGCTTATTAAGTTCTGACTCAGAATCAGAAACTGAGGAACAAGATTGTCTACGATCGTAAGAAATAAATGGGAATGAATTTACATCTTCCGTGCGATTTGAAGTTATCAGTTGGTCGCGCCAAAATTCAAGTCCAAAAGTACACAATTTTAATGAAAAAGATTCAATTATTTTCAATTATTTTTTCCAGAATCTTTAGTAAATTTCATTGTAAAAGAAACAAATACCTACCATAATTATCTGAAAACAACGCGTAACTGGAAGACTAATTCGCGAATAAGATTATGGCACAATAAGGACTGGCACGTGACGATCGCGCCGTATACATATATTGATGAATTCCTCCAAAAACGCGCCACAGTCAAAGGGTTAAAGAATTGCTAAAGGCACACGTTTCGCAACTGTATAGAAATTCCGTTTTGTCAGGCGAACGGCAATAAAACAATTTGATCTTATTGCTCTTCGAATTGCTGTCAGGAGATGCGATGGTATCAAATTGGAAACGCATGATCTATGCTCGGACTCGTAATACCTAAGACAAGGACTCCTCTATCCATTCGTCACTGGTATGCACATTGGGTGACAGTATTATGCGTATTATACGTGTCGCGACTATTCATGATCTCGGAAGAGACGTCGTTGTAGTTGTTGGTTAGAGGAAATTGCAATTATGCCGAATATTAGGCAGATCCGACGCCATGTTGGCATGCATACTAAGTTGCCTTGACCGGCTACAATATGACTCTGATTGTTTCTAAAAGGCTGGAATATTGAAGAGGCGATGCAAATTGAGAAATGAAAAGAAGCCAGTTCGATGTTCGTATTGTAATTGCATCGGAATGTTTATCAACTTTTGGAAGTTTATAAATTCCTTTTTCCCCTCGGGACACATATTCGTGTGACATGTTAGGAGTAGTATATTAACCGGAGATTATTTCATGTAATATATTGTAGTATTTTAATTTAATATTAGATCTATCCAACCAGTTAAAATAACTAGTTCGTAATTTTTCCTTTTTCGGTTATTGAAATTGTAAAAATGATTTTTCATCGGGAATTTTCGCATGTACCTTTTTAATGAAACACGTATTCCAATAAAAATTGTATAAAGTTTAAATGGATGCAGTCTCGTCGCAATGACAAAGCAATATACACCAGTTGCATTTATGTTTAGGTAGTTCTAGTATTAATAACTACATACTGTTACTTGTAAATCTTGCGTACTAGTATACGAAACGTAAATTGATGAATGGAACGTATAATTGAAGAAATGTTAATTGTGAGAATACTGATTATCAATTTTCTATTGTTTATCAAACATTTATTTTTCATTTATTTTTCAACATTTCATTTATTCGGTTGTTGGAAAAATTCAGTCAATTGAATTGATCCAGATTCGAATGACTGTATTATTAAATTATTGAACAAGAACAATAACGATATTAATCTTTGGCATTCGAATGGTGCCTCTAAGGCGCCACTAAAAGTTGCCGTACTATTATTTAAACAACTTTTACATCGCTACGTTTGCAGTTAAGAAATCGATGAAAATTATAATATTCTAAGTACGAGTAATAGAAATTAATTTCATGTGTATGAAAGGAAAGAAACTTTGTAGAATGGAGCTATTATAGGTAAAAATATTGTTTCGATTATGGAATGAAGTTGCTTCGAGTGCAAAGGGTTAAGTAAACTACGGAATTTTTTGCAAACCAGTAATCTTATGCAGCGAATGCACGAAGTAAAAATAACGTTATTTCTTCTCTTAAAAATTTAATTCAGTTACGGATAATAATGATCATCGATTGAAAATATATTTAAAATTTTTAGAAGAAGTATCTAGCACTGCCAACCGAGTTATTTTGTGTTTTTACCTATTTGTTATAAATGCATAAAATTTGCAGTCTAACAATGACCATCGATTAAAAATATATATAAAATTTTTAGAAGAAGTATCTAGCACTGTCAACCGAGCTATCTTGTGTTTTTACCTATTTGTTATAAATGCATAAAGTTCGAAGTCTAATATTGGCCATCGATTGAAAGTATATTTAAAATGTTTAAAAAATGTATTGAGCACTAACCGTCGAGTTTTATGCTAATAATAATTGCAGTCAAACATTTTATCCTTTAAAAATGTTGCAAGTCGAAAATTTACCATGGAAAGGTAAAATGTAAAATACGGTAAATTCGTTTTATGTTTTGTCGGTCGCCAAAGGGCGGATTGTGTTAAGAGAGAAGAGGCGGTGATGAAGTTTTAAAATTTTCTAAATGGAGTTAAAATCCGGCAGAATTTAATAGAAAGTGTACCGAGAATGTGGGATAAGAAGGTTTAGCTTGAAATGATACTGTTACAGGGCCGGTAACTTTAGTCTAACAAGACTTGCGAGTCTAATTGAATAGGAATTAGGCTCTTATTAAGGATAAGCATGAAATTTTTATTGAGAAAGGAAAGGGAGGAAAATTGCTGAACAAGTTTAACAGGAACGTGTGAAGTCTTGGGAATAGGTGCCAGGAATTTGAAACTTTAACACTATAGCATTTCATGTATCTCTCTCTCTCTCTCTCTCTCTCTCTCTCTCTCTCTCTCTCTCTCTTTATAATTCGATTTATGTCAATTTCATAATGAATACTGGGTTCTAATATAGTTCTTAAATGTATCAATCCATACTCTACATTCTATAAAATTTAATAATTTAATTAGTATTAATGAGGACCTATTAAAATTTGAATTATCATTAATTGGATCATCTTTGACACAGTTTCGGCGGCATATAAATATTTTATACTACTTGAAATCGTACGTAGCACCTCGAACTTGATCTTCGTTCGTTCATTTCAATTCTCAACTCTTAACATTAACTAACATTACTGTTGTATGTTTTGATACATCATTTTAGTATTGTAGTATCATTCTTGTAAACCATATGTGTTACTTTAATCGTGTAAACATTATTACTGAAGGTAAAATAGAGATAATGTTACGATTCACTTGAATGTGTTCGTACTGTAATTTTTTTAGAAACATTTTCAAAAAATTAGGACCACTATATGCAACTACTAATTTTTGCAACTTTTGCGACTTCTGTATTTGTTTTCGATAAAATTTTCGGCAAGCATGTAAGTTACCGAGATTTACAACAAACACTGCTTAAATGTTCGTTAAAAGCTCAGATAAAAAAGTTTAATAGCATTATTTTGTTATTTCTTTAATAATTTCAAACAAATGAAATTGTTATTTAAACAATTGTCGCGCATTGTCTAATAGGCTAGTTTTTCTATCATCTAAAAAAATTCACGTTGCTTGGTCCAATTTTGCAAAAGTTGTTCCGTTTTAAAGAATGTGACGAATATTTTCGTGACCCACTGTATAACATTTTTTCGCATAACGTAGTATGACAATAAATGTTATCGAAATTTACAGCATGGATGAATAAGAGTACCAGTGTCCACTTAAGTCGCTATAAATAATAATTCGATAATATTTCTCGACGTGATGGAAATTAAAACTTCAATAATAACCCACGAGCGTATAGAAATTATACGTACTGCATAATTCTGCAGTTTTTATATTTCTAAAGGTGGAAAGACTATAAATTGGTATCGCATTTAGGTGGGCAGTATAATTACGTGAAATCTGCTACGCGAATGTGTGGGTTTTAATAATGTTCAAGTATAGTAATCACCGTACAAAATTTTCCGCGAAATTTTGACGGAGATAAGCTCGACCTGTTGCTCAACGTTTGTTCGTCTACACTCTACACGACGATAATGACATTACCGTAGAGGAATTCATGGATAGTAGGAAAGGTATGATTAAAAGCAGCGACAATTAGTTAAGTAGGTACTTCTGTATCCAATATATGCTTTTATAATAAATTATAAAATATTTTATAATAAATACAATTAATAGAAAAATCACAAATGTTCAAACACTACAAGCAACCAAACATAGATTTTTAATATTTTGTAAATATTGTTTCATTTACCCGCCAATTATAATAATTTTATACAAGTTCTAAAGAAATTATTATATTTTTCTAACTTTACCTACCGGCCATTATTTTAGAATTCTTCAAGGTCCATAGTTTATGGACTGAAAACTTTTTATTGGATCTCTCAACGTTCACCGTTATTTTTATTGCGAATCAACAGCCTCGGTAACGTTGCCTAATAATTTAATTAAAAATTACAATCTAACAGCGATTTTTATGCTTCATTTTGTTACAGCACAATTATTGAAAGTCCTATCAATAGGCTTCCGGTCGGTAAAGTGTTAATACACCTCTCCCAGATTTTTGACTCATTTGTATTTAGGTAAATAAACGTAAGAAACATTATCATTTCTCCTGAATTTGTCCAATTTTAACTAATAACCGGACTGTCAATCTATATGCAAAAAAGAATTTTCTAAATCAACTGTAAGAAACAAGATATCCTTAAATTTTTCTAAGGTTTTAAAAATTTAGAATTAATCCTATTCACTATGGTTATAAATACATAACACCTGCAGTGCGCTAATAAATTAATTTACGACCACAGCAAGATTCTTTATGTTTCATTAAATATTCGAAACTTCTCAAGAGCATGTAGGCTTTTAAAAATGGAAGTAACAATCATTCAATAACCGAGAAAAAAGTAGCTTATAACTGCCCATTAAAATTTTTTCCTTTGAGCGTGGAATTGCTCGGTTGCTATGCGCGAGGAGCTTATTAAATAACAACTTGCCGGTTTCAGTTGCGCCATGGTAACCTCGGAAGGTATGCTTTGTTATCATCCGAATTTTACCAGAAGAGGAGCGCGGGTAGAACAATTTCGCGCGACCGCGTAAAGGAGCATGATTTTCCACGGTTGCCAACCGGATTCGTTATAAAATTAGCAGTTTTTGAGGAGACACGACGCAGTAAAAAGTAAGCTGTTGCGGTCGCCAACGGCAATAAATCCGCGCCTATGAAATATGGATAACCAATCTCAGGCAAGAGGCGTGCTGGTTACATTTTATACTTGCGGCTTGGGGTTACATCGTTATGGTGGAACGTTGATCGCGTCGACTATGATAATGTCTTTTTATAGCGCGCTTCTTGTGGCAACAGTTCTTGATGTCAACCGATCGTGCGAAATATTAGCCGGCAATAAGATTTACCGCGTTGATGTTGGTTTTCTTAACCGCTTGACGTATAAAGACGTTACAACGCGTCGTGCGTTTTTCTTCATTCGATACACTGCTCTTTAAATACTTTACGACAGCTGAACCGACAGTAACGTGTTCAAATTCATTACTCCAACGCAGAAACATCATTTTGGTGGCATCGACGTTAGAAAAATCGTTGTATCCGCGACGTGACGCGTGTTCACGCAATTAATTAATACTTAACCGTCCGGCTCTTTCAGAGGAAAATGTAAGTGGCAAAGTGGCTGGCAAAATGATGCGTATTTTAGAAGCTGTACTTTTTAAAGGAAAATTAATGTATTTTTCGTAGAAGATATTATTTTTTAACTCGTTGCCGTAACATTTTCTTTGCAACTATAATTATTGTAACGTTTTCATCGACGAAAGTGTTACAGAAGCGAAAAGAAAATTTATATTCTATTTGCAACTGAAATATTGTTTAAAGAGGAATAACATTGCATTTCGTCTAAAAAGAAGGACGCCGCATTTATATTTGTTAGAGTTTGTTTAAAACCGTAGCCACGAGTAAGACTTGTCATAATGTGGCAAAGGGTTAAAAAATTTTCAGAGAATATGAAGAAACCGGAAACATACAAAGTACATCGTACTTGTGTAAACAGTTCATTTTAATACATTAATCATTATATGAAAAAGACTTTAAGTCCAGTCTTAAAAATATTATTTAGATTTAAAGAGTGAATATTTTTGTGAACCACTGTAGTTCGCCCTTCCCCTAAACGAATCTATTTTTCGGCACTTCTGAGTCAGAGGGCCTATGGAATCATGAGTTCGTTCATTCGGCTATCCTTTTGACTCGGGAGGCAGGCGGATGATCTCGAGAGATAAGGGCCACACTCTCAATGGCACTTGACATTGCATAGACTCCCCTATAGCGCCAGGGGCCCGTAATTTATGGGCTGGTTTCGGAAATGTAAGGGACTTTGTAATCTCTTCCATGTACCCTTCTGATAAGTTCAGCCCTAAAATAACGTTACAGCTTGTGGGCATTACGTAACACCGAAAATCAGCCTAAATACATTGTTTTGAGCGCACGAATAATAAATCGTTTTATATTTATCCTTGCGCTCGATATTTAGGGGTGGTGCAAATAATATTATAAAGACACACGACTTGTTAGTATGCAGAACTGAGTTTAATAATTCCGACGTACTGGTTTTTCTTAGGAAAATAATACGGATTTACAAACGAGCGGTTTAGTTGAATTGAAGTTGTTTCAGTGACGTTTGAAATGTTCTGCTTTATGCTAATATATTCTGGGATATTCTAGTATATTTTGGTATATTCTGGAATATTATGGTGTATTCTAGTACATTCTAATCAATTCTTGTAT
>CM052098.1:5137786-5171853 GCA_028453745.1 Agapostemon virescens
ATATTATTGTATATCCTGGTACATCCTATTATATCGTTGTATATTCTGGTATGTTATATCATATGTTGCAATATTCTGCTTTGTTCTAGTATAGTGAATAGTGTATACTAGATCTAGTGATGGTATAGCGATCAGCGATTTTGTTATAACGTAAGTATAAAAACAATTGCGAAGAGTAGAAGTGGTCTTTATCAGTGGTTCGACGACAAGAGCAGTGCGTCCGAGCTGCTTCTCTTACGAAAACTCGCTGATGCTTATCAACTGTGACTGGGTCGTAAAGCAAGAAATTGATTAAAGAGGTACCGGGGGATCTTCTAAAAAATTATGTCACTTACAATCGACCGTATCGTAAACGAAAACTGAAATTGAAGCCGGTGACGATGCAACACTCGTAGAATATTTATCAAACGAAAATAACGAAACGTACGTCGCGTAACGAACCCGGAATAAGTTATTTTTCGTTTTCTCATTTAATTGGAGATGAATAATTTACGCACTTTGATAATTACCAGACATTAAAGGATAATGTCGTCTGTGTGGCACAATGAAAGGTTAATTTAACTTCTTAAATGTATAGGTCGCCTTCGCGAGCGAAAACCATGGGAACTAAGTTCGCGAAAGTTGTACGGAAGTTCCTTTATTCCTCGGTCGAGCGAAGTTATTTCGCGTGGCCTCTCGTAGCAGCGGCTACAGGAGAATTATTTTTTAGTATAATTTGCTAAGTAAGCTATTCTCGTCGGTCTTTGTTACGGAGCACGATCACATTCGCAAAAGTGTGAACTTTTGCTGAATAAGAAGCCGCTGATAAAGATGTTTGCGGCTATGCCGGGTAATTGCGTGATATAGGGTACCTTCTCGCGAGTCACTAGGAAGCGACAAGGATACTTATTTATCTCATAAACTGCCAATGCTATCCGAAAATATTTCAAAGTTGCTTTTTAATGGAATTAATCAAAATATTTTATTAGATTACCGATGATCAATTTCGTTATCGCGTAAAACCGCGTCTAATTGCAACGAAAAAGGACGAGAGATATTCAAATATCGGAGTCAAGATAGGTTTGTGGGTCAGAGCGTTTCCTGTGAAAAAAATTATTCATCTACACTGCAACGAATAATGTCAAGAAAAAATGTTGCACGGATGTACCGCTACCGGCAAAAAGCTGACAACCCATTTTCCCTTTTCCCAAAAACTCAGTTTAATGTAGCCGGAGGTTGTATAGAGATATTTTCATCGTCCATTTCTTTCCTCCCGTCTCTGTGTTTTAAAACCATTTTATATTGTCCATAAATAGCGTCGTTGCTTTGGTGTCGCCGAAACAGAAAAGTTAGAGAACACTGTATAAATTAAACTCTACCAAAACTAGAAAATAGAAAACAAAAAACCTAGTATAAAGACTGACTTTCTCACAAAAAGATTACGGGACGTGGCTTTTATTTGAGAAAGAAAGTAAAACCATTTTGAATTAAAAATATTTTTTTAGAAAAGATTATTCAACTCTCTTAAAAATCTCGTTATTTTTATCCACGTATATTGCGATACGATGTATAACGGATCAACGTTTTCTGAACGTTTCAATGAAATTTTTTAAGTATTTCATGCATGTTTAAACCGCACCTATAATATTTTAGAATTTCCGACGGCTTTCATTCACTTTCACGTCACTTTCGTTAAACGTACTGGACGAGATGATTCAATTTTAGTAACTAGAATCAGGACAAGAAAGTGCGACCCCACTAATTATGTCATCCGAGTAAATATAAAATAAAATTATTAAAATGAAGAAAGTTTCAACGTGAAAGAGCTGAATTCCATTTTCCCACAATAAAGTTTCGAACAAGCGAACCGTATGCTATAATTTCGTTGCGCTTCCTATTGAAGATATGAACCTATAAAATTAAATACGAAATAGTGACCGTAACAAAGACAACTTTTTAATGGAACAGCAGTCTAAGAGACGAACGGTGTAGTAATTAATGTATAATCTAATAAACAGGCCGTCAAAAAGACTGAAACGTCCAACTTTTTACTTTATACAATATATACTTCAGGTCAGACTAATCTACCATAAATGTTCTCATTTATCGCGTATTTATTTGCAGTCGCAGAACGTCAAAAGAATTGCAAAGTTGCAAACAGAAAGTTGTCATCATTGTGATAAATTGTAGTATTTGAAGCAACTATTCATTCTCGTTTATTTTCGAACTTCTTATTGAGAAATTATTTTTATTGTAGTTTTTATGGTATACAATACATACTTCAGGTCAGACTAATTTAAATGTTCTTATTTATCGCGTATTAATTTGCAGTCACCGAACGTCAACAAAAAAAATGTAAAATTGCAAAAAGCAACTTGTCATCAATGTGATAAAATATAATATCTTAAGCAATTATTCATTCTCGTTTATTTTCGAACTTCTTACTGAGAAATTATTTTTATTGCAGTAAGTTATCGTTTTCGAAAACAATTACTTCAGGTCAGACTAATTTAAATGTTCTTATTTATCGCGTATTAATTTACATTCGCAGAACGTCAAAAGAATTGCAAAGTTGCAAAAAGCAACTTGTCATCAATGTGATAAAATATAATATCTTAGGAAATTATTCATTCTCGTTTACATTCGAACTTTTTACTGAGAAATTATTTTTATTGCAGTATGGTATCGTTTTCGAAAAACTACCAGAAATAGATCTCTACGTATATTCATTAATTTTCTTAGTTTGGAGACAGAAAGTTTCAATTGATTTCGAAATAATAATGAATTTTCCGTCATTGAGATGGTTCCCGGTCATTTATTAGATTTAAACGGAGTACGTCATAGTACGTAATAGAAGTTTCTCGTTTTTTAAACAAAAAAGTGAAACAAAAGGTACGAACTGCTTTGAAACGATTGAACTTGCCCAGTCTAGAAAGTTTTATGGAGTTCGAAATAAATGATACTCCGGGAACTCAGTGTCTGACACGTACTAAATAAACGAGCGAATTCCGTTCTCGTTTTCTTCGCACTTGCATCGCAATTTAATTGCCGCGTATGTTACGGTGTACCACGGGAATATCTCATTACTTTTATTTACCCTTAAATATATTAATTCGGAAGATCGGTTTAAACTACAATACAATTAAGAAATAAAATTCATTTTACTTTAACACTTTAACTGCCCAACCAACAACTTCAACAATTTCACAAAGTCAAAATAATTTATTTAATGAAGCAACAATTGAAAACTTAAAATGTATGACACAAATCCCTAGATCTTTATTAAATTTAGTGCAACGAATATATTAACGTACAAATTTATCTCTAAGCATAGACAAATAGCTCTGTCACGCATACATGGGTGACATGGGAGTGGTAGTGTTGAAAGAAATAACGAGAATTCTAATCTCTCGATTAAAAACATTATTAATTTTTCGGGTCTACATCGAACACCAAAAGTAACAAAATAAATAACAAAATGTTTTCTGTATACAGAACATCTTGTGCATTATTATAACAGAATCGATGTATATTATTTAATTTGCCAATTAATTTTCTAAAATAAATGTAACATTTGACGAATGTTTACTGTTTGTAGTATTTACTTGAAAAATTGATTACCCTCACACGTTTCATATAGTAAATATTCAGTCATTAGCTATTCTCCACTATGTAACCACTGTACAGGACGGAACTCAATATGGCGTCCGGTAATGGAATGACATTCTTTCGTACAACATCCTTCAAGTAATTATTCGAATTATCATGGCGAGCATTTCGTAATAACAATTGCAAGGGACATCTGGTGTTTTTGGTGAACATTGAATGTCGGTGTTAATTTTCAGGGAAAAATTAAACCGTCGCGTTCACCGCAACCACGATTAGACCCGAGATTCGAATGGCGTGTCTTCGACGATGCCTGGAGAGAGAGAGAGAGGAGGAAGCCGAGGAACCGTTCCGGTAAATAAGCTTCTGCGGTTTGCTGGATTTCATGGTGAATTCGTGTCTACGAAATACGGACGCCCGTTCCAGGAGAATAGGTCTGTTGCTTGTTGCGAGAGAGGAATCGAATGGGTTTACATCGATTCGGTTAATCGTTACTGAAAAGGGAGCGCGCTGGCCGTTGGAGAATAGCCAACGAGGAAAAGTTAAAATTGATATTTACATTTGGTGGGAAAGAACACTCCGGTTAGCGGAATCCAGGATTTCTCTGATTTCGTATGTAGTTTTTTGCGAAAGCTTCGGCTGAAACTTGAAACATAAAGCAACGTTCCCACGTATTTCAAGAATAGCCGCCATTTCATGAGGGAACGTAGAATTATTTGACTAACTTTTCGGGATTAGCTTGTCGCATGTGAAATGTTCGATATTTAACTGTAATGTCGAAACAAACATAACTACTTTCTACTGAAAATTTATTGAACAAAATAAATACATATATGTTTATATTCCGTCTCTGCATTTCTAAGATTTTTCGCTATTGTTAATATGTTTCTCGTTTATATGAACACTATGCACAGTAATCGCATTAACTGATACAGGAATCAGCTTTATTTGAAACTAAAGTTATGTATTTAAATAAAATCTGAAGTTGAGATTTTAAAGATCAAATTTGAATCTTACTGTGTTTTATAATAAACTTAATAGTGGTTTACAGTGTTTTATAGTAAACTCAATAGTATTTTATAGTGTTTTTTTTTTCTAAACTTAAGAGTATCTTACAGTGTTCTATAATAAGCTTAATAGTATTTCTTTAATAACATTTGCTAATATTACTTCTTGATTGAAATACTTTATAACATTTACATTCTGGAATCGAACATTTCATATACAACAATCTGACATTATCTTTTGCACATAGTAATTGAGTAATTATTATTTAAAAATCTGATAAGAGTTTTAACAAAGAGTTGTCTACTCGATCCATCCGCGTCAAAATTTATATAACGCGTTGTTTAAAACAATTGCAAAATAAAATTCTACAACGTCAAATATGAAAAAACTATTTGCATGCTAGGTTAGTACACAGCATAGCAGTAGATTTTTATGCGAACAATTTTCGTATATTTTCGACAGAATATAAGGCATTTCAACAATTTACAGGTAACCGAAAGATAAATCATCAACCATAAATCGTGTTGCAAATATAGCGAAGAAGACACCGTGGTTTGAAATAAGTCGTAACAGTGAAATAATTCTTGTCATACGAAGTTACGTTTAAACAAAAATATAAATTTGCAATATCAATCGACTATATTTGACTGATGCCTGGTGTAACGGATTTCACTTTGCATCGGCGTTGTGACTGATACGATTTCCAAATTCATTGTTCTGGGAAATGAAGTCTCGCGAGACGAAAAGTTATGATATCATTTCGAGTTATTTTCAGTTACAGTGTCGCGTTTTACGTTCCACTTTGCGTATCTGTTAACAAACTGTATTAGTTCGCTTAACACATTACAAAATATTTCTAGCATATTGCAATTGAGATATGCATCCTTGCCAAGAACTAATTCTGATTTGTTAATCATGTAAATTACAAAAGTATTATATCACCGTAGATGGAGTTCGTGAATTTATAACGTGATTTAATATCAAACCATCTTACTGTATCTACTTTACGAATGGCAAAGCATGTTGGAAAATAGAAAATGATATTATTTACATAAAAAAAGATACCATTTTCAATTTTGAAAATGATACGCTAAGGTATAGTTGACTAATTCTGGGCTGGACGACTTTATCCTTAGCACGCCAAGCAATTTTAATTCCAAAATCGAAATATTTTTTTCATCTAAAACAGTTTTATTGTACACGGTTAATTTCCTTTCGTGAAAATAAAGTTTATTCTGAACCCTTTTAGTGCCGAGCGATAGTATCATACACGGGAACATATATTTTGTATATTCAGATGCGAAACTCCAATTTTGATGAAACTTATGAGAACTTATAGTTCTTTGAAAAATATTTGACACGTGTTTTCTTTTTCATCGGCAACCATCTACTTTGAAGGGGTGAAAACAGTTCTCGAAGAGTATTTTTGAGATACCTCGGAAACCAGAGGTCGAAAAAATTTGAATTATTTTTTAAATTGTGCGGTTTTTGTGAGAATGATTCGCTTTGTAGTTATTGAGAAAAAAATTCCTAAAAATCAGTATATTTTAAGCACTCTAAAGTGTATTCCCCCCTGAAGTTCACATGCACATATGAAATTCTTAATACTTTCGCATCACCGAGCATTGTCGAATTTGGTGGCTGCTGCAAAGTAACGTCGCATATTCCTGCGCGACCTATCTGTTCGAAAATTAACGAGAAAATATCCTTGACCGTCTGGAAGCTTCAAAGACGCAAACAAAGGCGCTGCAACTTGTAGGTACCACTTCTGATGCAGCATCAATATTTCAAGCGTTCGCTTGGTCGTGCGATTATCAATAATTCATAGAAATATACATAGATCGCGATGGAAAACGTTCGTCAGCCTAATCAAAGTTTCATCTTCGCATGTTAAATCGGATCTCGTCAAAGTCGAATTAACTTTGCGTTAAGTGAACCTATCTAGCAATTTCCTGGACTAACAACGCCCTCATTAAGTGATCCGATTTGCCGATAACGTATCGCAAACAGACTACAGTTGATTAACATTAAATAAAATCTCATGAAGGATCTATGTGCTGAGCTTCCAATGCTCGAACTGCTGTTTAAGCGGTGTGCAGCGCACTCGACGGATTCGTTCCGTTACTTTGATTAACTAGAAAAATTAATTTCTCATTACTGCATCCTATACTCTGCATATTGTACAGATAAAATTAGAAATTCTAATTGTTACTCGGTATTCTTTTGATCCATATGTATAATGAAAATTCATTCATCATGGTAAATTAATTTTGAAATATACCGTTACAGATACAGGTTCAGACGATCGATATATCCGAGTCGATAGCCGAAACGATAGAGTCGGTTGAAGAGGTGAAAACAGCCCTCAAAGTTGGGGTATTTTTGAGATATCTCGGAAACCAGAGGCCGAAAAAATTTTTTTGTTTAAACAATAAATCTATAAACTTGTAAGATCCTCAAGACACCACGAAGAAACACAACAGTTTTTTCGCGTAAAAAGTACCAATTTTAAAATGTCCAACTTTAAGTGTTCGTGTAATTAAAAATCTGAATTATATTTAATTAATTTATTTAACACTAGAACTACCAAACCAGTCATTTTGACTGGTCTCTAATTTTTTCTTGCGCAATTATTGAAGTTATAAAAATGTTCTCATCAGAAATTTTCGCATGTACTTCTTTAATAACGTACAACACGTTACAATTAGAATTGTATGAAGTTTTAATAGATGCAGTATCGTTATTATTACAAAGCAATGTATATCGTTGAATTTATTCGTGTTAATTCGAAATCTATAAACATTCAAGAGGAAATACATATTAATCAGACACCAATACGAGAAAGTTGATTTCCCAGGAAAATGTCATTGCATTTTTCTATTCCGACCACTGTAGGCCGCCCACGTTACCAAAACGACGGCGTAAGTCGGCTCGTTTCGCGTAACGTATCGATATTCAAACGGATATCGATAAGTCTCAACCTATATTCGTAACAATACTAATTACCCGAATAATCGCATACGTGAGTAATATAATGTTTCGTTCACCAAAAAGTTTCGAACAGATTGAAACGCGTCGACCATTATTGATACAAGTTTTATCGATACCGTGGCGTTGCAAACATCGAATTAAATCGGAAATTAAAATGTTCGACATCTCCGAATATTGTAATTTATGATTGAGTGGATTACAGGTGACCGAGTTTCACAGTCGAATTCGGTTTCCGATGTATCCGCGGCGCTGTTTAACAATTAAACGAGATATATTCGGAAAATCCTAAACGATCGTGCAACAATTCCCACCGAGACGGTCTCGCAGAATTTGATTTATGATAGCGGAGAACGGGTGACAAATATTTCAATGCGTATATTACAATGTGGTTGAAACCACTTTATCGACCCATATACCTGCCCGCAGATTCTAAACCGTATCGATGCATCGTGTAGTCGGTCGGTGTTTACCCAGTAGAAGCATCGATCTTGATCGCGCTAAAATTTCGGTCCCGAATGAAAACGATACGCACTGTGCGTCTCGTCAATCATTCGATAATGGCCGTTCGAAGGGAATTATCCCAACGGTATCGTTGCACTCTTTAATCCGGTCGTCCTCGTCCAAGTTCGTTATTGGACATGCGATCGGTTTTACACTTGCAAAAGAACATGCCAAAGTGAGACACGTTGACTCTTATGAAACTTTTGGAAAAGGTAGTCCTTGAAAATATATATATATTCTTTTTTATCGGCCATCTTTGAAAGGATTGAAAACAGCCCTCAGAGTTAGGGGTTGGAGTCACGTTCGGTTGGACATTTCGGAAACGATTAAATCTAGAAGGGTGGTTCAAATGGCAAAGTGGTATTACATCTTTTTGGCAGCAACAGATCTGTAAAAACAGATTTCTGGTATGACTATTTTTATAAATAACGTCTTGAAGAGAAACAATTTTTGTTAATTTTCTCAATGAAATGTTAATCTATTTTCTGGAATGTTTCTGTATCAGAAGCAGACTTAGAGAAAAATATTTGTTTTGAATAGATAAATACAAGTTGATGTATTTGTTATTTTAAGTATATTAATTTAATTAGTTAAATTAATATTAATTAGTTATTTCAAATATATATTTTAGTTTGAACTCGTACGAGACTATCGCGAAATGAATAACTCGTTGAAATATAAAATAGAAATATTTCAAATAATATTATATCCATCAATATCAATTTCTGATAATAGAATTTCAAATATTATTACGAAAGCAAGCAGTTTTTTACTTTAACGTGTAAGTAGAATTTTATCGATGATATAATACAATTATTTCGTTTAGAAATCATTGGAAACATTCTGCAAAAGTAATTGATACATCTTACTGATTTACTTTACCTCTTTTAAACATTTTTCGAATATTAATCTATTATCTGGAATGTTTTTGTATCAAAAGCAGATTTGGAGAAAAATATTTTGTTTAAATACATAAATAGAAAATGATGTATTTGTTATTTCAAGTGGTACAAGATTTGGCAAATTAAATTTTCTATAAATAATTATTTTAAATACATATTTTAATTTGACCTAGTAAATAGTAAATAGTATTATGTCATAGTCGAGTGTAATAGTAAGTTTCCTTAAGGTTGAATAAAACAGTACTTGCGTATGGAAGTATTTCAATTTTTTTTTTCAGTCCTGATGAGAAATGTACTCAAATACAGAATTAGAAGAAATAAAGATGTTAATTTTACATTTAAAAAAGAAATGATTGCAATTGAAATTTGAAAGTACAACGGTGGTGTTAAATACTAATTAATTAATAGAGTAGAACACATTTTGAATAATTGTATCAGGATGGAACTCGTTATTTCATTTGGAGTGATAAAAATTGTTACAACAGATGTAATAACAGATACTGGCAACAGTCAAATAAATTATTATTTATCGTAAAAATCGGTTAATTTATTTCTCCGACGAATATGCGTCATCGGCATACGTACATTGCATCCGCATTTTGGCTCTCTTGTAAACGTTAATCAAATATTTGCCACCTATCGATCTTCAATCGACGCATACCGTCATCGAGGCATGAATGGAACCGTATATAATTAATTCCACTTCTACAATAATGCGTGCAAAGAAATGATGCAGCAATTTATCTCCAGGAATACGATTTCTATTTTATTTCGTAATATTGATATGAACGTTATTAAAATGGAATTCATTTCTCCTTTTTTTCTCAGTCGAACACTAATTTCGATGTACAAATTATTTTTCTTGTACGATAATCAATTTCGATTGCAGTTTTAATTCATCGATTTCTTACGATATACTCAAATTACGGTCGAAGACGTTTTAGCAAAACTACAATGGGTCGCGA
Organism: Agapostemon virescens; assembly: GCA_028453745.1. Taxonomy (NCBI): domain Eukaryota; kingdom Metazoa; phylum Arthropoda; class Insecta; order Hymenoptera; family Halictidae; genus Agapostemon; species Agapostemon virescens. Next base: position 5,147,739 of record CM052098.1, read on the forward strand.
AAATATTCGGACACTTTTTAAAACGGAATAACTTTTTCAAAATTGTACCAAGCAACTTGAATTTTCTTTAGGTGATAGAAGGACTAGCCTACTTAGATAATGCGCGACAATTATTAAAATAAAAATATCAATTGTTTGAAATTACAAAAGAAATAAAAAGGTAATACTTTTAAACTTCTTTATCTGTGATTGCAACTTTAAGTTCTGTTTTTTGTAGATCTCGGTAACTTACATGCATGCTAAAAAGTGCAACTACAAATACAGACGATGTAAAAATCTTCAATTTCATACAGTTATGGTTGGAAAGTCGCGAAAAACTGCAATTTTCACTATCTTTAATCGTTTGTGGTTCGTAAGACCGATAACCGATTTAGATCTAATTTTTGGCATGTATGCAAATTACAAAGATGTACCAAGAAAATATTTAAATTTTGGTTACAAGCACAAACAAAAAAATTTATAAACATTATTACTTATTTCATTTATCATTCTCACCAATTGCAGTTCTTACAAAAAACTATTTTGCATATTGTCTAGTAGACGGTCTTCTATCTCAACTTTTTAAAAATTATTCCGTTCTAGAAAATGTCGGAATATTTTCGTGACCGACTGTAGTTCAGCAAATACGAGGTGAAAACTTTAGTTTTTAGTAACTAACAATTATTGTTCAATAACGCTGATCATTTCTATAAATGATACAAATGAAACTTGTTCGAAGCATGCAAAATTCGCGTGGCATTCAACGTGTTAATTCAAGAAACATTTCCAAAAACATATTTGTCCTACAAAATTTGCTACATGTTCTATGTTTACATTTCTATTTCTATTTAAATTATGGCACTGGTTGCAATAGACTAATGAAATACGACGTCAAACTGCGTAATGTTTGTTTGGAAGGACGAGTGTGGCAAATGTGTATGGGATGATCGTGTGAACGGCTTTAGGCTGAAATGATTGATATGGAAACGGGTATGCGTATATTGGATGTAGTGTGGTATGGTCTGTATATTGAGCGTAGTATAGTTGAGAAGAGAGAGAGAGAGAGAGAGAGAGAGAGAGCACGAAGGACTGAGAAATGCGTTTGTTCATGACAAAGTGAGAATCGAGAGTGAGAAGATGCCTGGTTAAAACAAAATCGTATTGTACTGTAAAGGGAAAGAGGAATTACCAGTGTGTTTATACAATCCACTAACGGGATACGTTATTAAATTTGTATTCAATAAATTACCAAATTATCTCCACCAACATAAATATCATTCTTAACTCTCTATGGAGTCGTGTAACTTTCAAGTCACATGTTAATATTATATATCGACATTTTACCAAATGATGTTATTTTTCTTATAAAATAACGTATATGTCTTAATTATATAATGTCTCCGAGGTAACAAATAAGAATATTGATATCGATTGGCAGCGCACCGTCAACCTGAAATATCAAAGTAAATGCCATGCAAGTTGTCTGCAGATAGAAACCAACGGAACCATCTTGTGCAATTTACATTACTTGTGCTTCTACCTACACTATTGTATTCTATCTATTAAACAAAACAAAGAGTACATAATAGCTGTAGGTTTGCATATCAATGGCAACTTATATCTTTGCAATTTCAGTAATCATTTTATTGCTATTTGTAATGATACAGTTTTGTATTTTGACTTTTAGATATAATATTTATATAATATTATAGTGTATGTTTTCTAACGTTACTGGATCCATTGGTACTTAATTTTTTAACAGTCCTGGCAAGAATATTTAATTTCAAAACAATATTTTGTTTCCTGTAAGAAATTATGTAAATACGAAATTTTTATAGTTGCTACATGAATATTTATATATTTATCGTGTCAAGTATCGATAATGGTAACAGTAATCATAAAAAATGTCGAAATATGCAGGATACCACAGTTTGCAAAATATCCTACGACAATAAAGCCATACGAAATTATTATTTCTTCAGATAAATTTTCTTGAGTAAAAGGGACAGAACTTTTACGATTCTGCACTCGTTTTTACATTAACCTTTTTTATCTTTTGATGAGCGTAAAAAAGTTATAGGTCGATTTAAAACAAACTGCAGGTGACCTCAGAAACTCGTAAAAAGACGATTGAAAGAAACGCAGATTTATAATCTTGAAGACTTTTCTGAACTACACTGTTTGAAATGAATTTCACATGATTCGTTAACCAAAAATGACTTAAGACGACTTAAAAAATCTTCATAGGTCCCTCGTATTGTTAATTTAATATTTTTCTTGTGGTCAAATTAACGTCATGATGAGTACTCGGTATAGTGACAGGACATGTAATTAAATTATGAAGTTAATAACTTATGAAATTGAAAAACGAAGGTACCACGGGACGAGATTAAAACAAAATTATTAACGTGCACAAAACGTCGTGCAGGACATACTCTGCCGTTGAAAAGTTTAGAGGCAGTTCCATTTGGTAGTTAAACTATTTAATCCAACGTTGATATAATAAAAGCGACTCTACAGCGAAAGCTTGTCACATATTTTGAATTCTTTAACAAATAAAACAGTGACCTTAAACTTTTATAAATGTTACATATGCACGCGTTTTCCAAGCTTTTTCCTTTTTTAGGTAGCTATAGAATTTCCAATACATCGGACCACGTGGTTTCATAGAATTAATAAATATAATTTAGTAACAATATATTCAGTTGTTACTTTAAATCGATCCTCTTGTACATGATGTACGCATAAATTTGCTACTGCAATTTATAAGATTCTTAGTGCAATAAACAATCTGTAATTAAAGTTTCTTCAATTTTATTTAACTGTTTTCGAACGGTAGTGTGCACTTTTTCAAAAACAATTAAAAAGTGTGTCAAATTGTTACAAGGGACGAATGCAAGTTAAAAATATAGTATTTTCATTAGTAGAATTTTAGGCCACTCAGATGTCTAGTCGCTTATCACTATTCTGTAGATTTTATAAAATATGTTATAAAATATAAAATATGTTAGTGCAATTTTAAATGTTGCAAACATTAGAAGGGTTTAAAAATATCAATACATAATGATTATTTTATGATTATTGAGAAAACAGGCAAGCCTTTACGTGGTTGCAGTTCCTTGCAATTGCTGCAAACAATTTTCATCGCAGTGACTACAAATTTGTCTTTTCTTTTTGTCGTTCTGCAGAGGACAATGCAAGTCTAGTTACTGTTATTGTAAAATAAGTCGTAGACCAAGGGGTTATTAACGTACATGTTACAATAAGTATTATATGAAGTTTTAATAGATGGAGTCTCGTTATTACTACAAAGCAGAGCATATCGTTGGATTTATTGTTCGGTAGTTCTAGTGCCAAAGTGAGACACGTTGACTGTTATGAAACGTTTGGAAAAGGTAGTCTTCGAAAATATATATTCTCTTTTTATCGGCCATCTTTGAAGGGATTGAAAACAGCCCTCAAAGTTAGGGGTTGCAGTCATATTCGGTTGGACATTTCGGAAACAGTATTATATTATAGTATTATATTTAACAGTATTATATTTCGCAGTATTATATCTTTTTGACAGCAACAGATCTGTAAAAATAGATTTCTAGTATGACTATTAAGAAAATTAGATTTTCTTGTTACGTTACCAGGATAATGAAGTCTCTAATAATAGGCAAAGGCAAAAAGAAATTCCCAACAATGAAAATGTATAATCTGCTTGTCCAGTGGAAAAAGGAGCGAAACTAAATATAGTTTATAGGGAATATTGCGCGGGAAAATTGCGCGGGAATATTGCAAGAATTCCGAATGAATGTAGTCTTGTCGTTATTATAAAGCAGGGTAGATTGACTTTAGTGCTCGATGGTTCTAATGTTAACCCTTTGCGCTCCAAGCAATTCCAATTCCAAAACCCAGAAATCGTCTTCTGTATCAATTTTAATTCTAAAATTAAGAGATTTCTTTCAACCTTGACCATTTTTATTCTGCACAATCCTTTTTACAATGTACATCCGATACTAAACACGTTTCCTCATGCAATAATTGAATTTTCAAGAATTCATAAAACACAGACGAATTTAATAATATGATAACTGTTTTGAATATGATATGAAAATTTTTACTGGTGCCTCACCATTCGAGTGCAAAGGGTGAATGAAGACAATAACACAGCAATAATGTGTGCGTCGTGTACGAAGAATACTGTTTTACTAAATCTATTTCCATCTAATTATAAGTTATGAATTCGTATCTGGCGTTACAAACTTCCGACAAAAGCATAACCCAGTCATCAGTCATGGTTACCTGTACAGCTATCCTTTGATAGAAATGATAAGTTCGAACACGACGCTATTCCATTACTCGTATCACCGAGTTCGTTATTTGTTTCGCTGTGTTTCTCTTTCTGGCCCGTGTTTTCGCTTCTTTCGTTTCTTTTCCTCTCCGCGTACCGCGGAGTCCGCCGATTAAAACGTATCAAGGACACCAAGGTGAATATTTATGATACCGTTAACGCGATCACGCAGAACTTGATTTATGTGGTTCCATTGTTCGCGTCATTCATCAAGCACGCGATAACGAGGAGAACCTGCTTCGGATATCTTCTCCGGCCACGTTTTTCTGTCGTAGATACAACTTCATCGCAGGCTATGTGCTAGGTTCCTGTATCGATGAACTGAAATTGATATTTCCCGGACAAATGGATCGGTCGTGTACATCGGTGGAAGCTGACGTGCCACGAAAATAGGAAAAAATATATAGAAAGAAATATTTACAGCGCGAGAATAAAGCCGTGCCACGCGATGCTTGACGTTCACCGAGACAAATATTTTCTTCAAGAAAGTCGTGGATCAAAATATTTTCTGACCTGTTAAATTTCATCGCATCGATCTACCCTATTACTCGCGTTTACGATTTCCTCGCATTGATATCGGGTCACCTTTTCACACGGAATAACTTTTTCCTAGAGATGGGAAAAGTTTCAAATAGTTTGAAATAAAATGTTAAAATCTAAAATGTTCCAATATGTGCAATGGAGATCGCGAAAGTATTCGGACACTCTTTAAATTTAAATAACTTTTTCAAAATTAGATTCCTACGCTTTACAGTAATCACTATTTGCACACGAGCCAATATACATATAAATAAATATATTGAGAATATACAGAAATTATTTACAAAAGTGTAGGTAATAAGAGAAGGATGACTAGACTGAGTTAGTGGTGTAGGTACAATGATTCACGAAAGCATTCGAACACTCTGTAAATCTAAATAATTTTTTAAAAATCGGACTAAACGACTTGAATTTTGTGGAACAACTAGAAGTATTGATTTACTAAATGATATGCAAAAATATTTTCAAAATAATTGTAATTGGTAGAACTTGCATGAAAAATATAAAAGACAATGTTTAAAATATTTTTATATCAACTCGTAATGAAAATTTGAAATAAGCGTTTTGCAGATCTGTGTTAGTTACAGTTGGTGTGGAAAGTATTCGTATAGCGACCAATTTCAACTAAAACTGTGTGTGTAAACTACAGTTATAAATTTTAAGCGAAAAAAAATGATTAATAAATATTCTTGGGTATTTGTAGAAAAGATTTCGTGAAAACTAAATTTGATTTTCTTCAAGATTAACAAAAATATAAATCCAGCATAGATAAACGGAAGAAATAGACGCACAGAGTGTATTCGTACAGTTATGAATCATTGAAAAGTAAACTATAAAAATACAATATATTTTTTATATTTTAGTAATTTGTAGGATTGCCTTTGGATTTTATAATAGCTTCGAGTCTTCTTAGCATGGACTTTACTAAGTTAGACGTTACAGCCGGTGTCATTTTGTTCCGCTCCTCTTTTGCGCAATTGATGGTTCTTGCAGACTATCCGAAAGGTTAAATTTTATTCGAATCCGTCGATATTTGTTGAAAGATCCATTCGATTATTTTTGCAGCACGTTAATCCGTACTAAATACCAATGGGAAAATAAATCGACATTCCTACGCGTTTATTCCATGCAAAGCCAACTGTTCGTTAGCTTCGATGTCGGGAGTCGTGATAAAAATGAAATATAAGTCTGACCAAGCTCGTACCAGCAATTTCGGGGAGCCAAGTGTCAAGAGTCGTTCGCCGGTGAAACCACGCTACAAAAGAGTCAAAGTCTCGTGATGGGGTAATCCGCACATGAAGCACTGTCACGAATATCGTTGCTGCGCGATTTCAACACGGCTAGAGTCCCTCTACAAATTTCACTCACACACCAACCGTGGCCCCGTTCGCTTATGGTTTTCACTGTTCGCGTGACTCGCCGCCTGGTTCGTGATTCTTGAAGAGGGTTGTCGTTCGCAAACTCTCTACCTGGATAAGACCGGTAAGACTATGCCATCGGATGACCAGTATCCAAAAACACAAATTATAGAGATTGCGCAGGCATTTTCTCGGGAACTCGCGAAAGAGAACGTTCCATCCGGGTCGAGGAACAGCCTGTCTGAAGGCATTTGTTTGCAATGTCTTCGACGAGTTAATTAGAAAATCGTTACAATGCCCATTCGAGTGGCACACAAAAAGGCCGTATCGCCCTGCAATCGGTACCGATCCGAAAGGTGATCCTTCGACGCAACCATTCACGATTTGGGCCATGAAACCATCCGTGCCATTGTGCAACGATTTTCGAACACCGTCGCGCTAATCCGAAGTGCCGTTCTTTCGTTTCGAGGAACGTTTGAAGAAGATCCTCCCGCTTCAGGTGAAAATTAACGAACGAGGTGCCGTGTGCATCGTATCGGCCACACCCTCAAGTTGTCACACGGACGATACGAAGGGAAGAGGAAACGGACTTCGGAAAAAGCAATCGGAAACGTTTTGACTATCGAATCGACAACATCGAGGAACGTTTTGACTATCGAGTCGACAACATCGAGAAACATTTTCACTGTTGAATCACAAACACCAAAAGCATTTTGAATATCGAGTCGACAACATCGAGAAACTTTTTCACTGTCGAATTACAAATATTAGAAGCATTTTGAATATCGAGTCGACAATATTGAAAATTGTTCCGGTATGTGTTGGATTTTTCAATCCGTCAGACGACGGATTCTCGAAGGACCACCTTCCTGTTATAGGAAGGACGATGATCGTGATTTATTGTAGGATTGTCTGGTTTTCGTGTCTTTAAGTGCGTCGCACGTAATGTCCGTTCGTCGGGGTAGAATTGTCCGCGTGCGGCGCGGGACGCATTTCATACAGTCCGCGACAATAGAATAGCATACCTTCTAAATTTCGTAGTATTTTAAAAATAGAACAGAATGAGAGCGTTCAATCCATATGCTTCTTGAGTTCCTTCTTATATATCCATCTTAGTGACTTTGTCACGTAAACACTGCCCCTAAATTCTTAGAATCGTTGTTTTGGTAGATTTCATGGAAATGTTATCCGACAAAATAATAGCACACATGCTACACTCTCACTTCTCAGTTGAACACGAGCAAAGGAAGGTGGCTAAGTATTTGATATATAGTGTGGTGAATTATTGCGGAAAACTTCTAAAAAAATGGGTCGTGGAAAGAAGTTAATAGATAGTGAAATGAAAACAATTATGACACTATCTAAAGAAAATGTTTCTATTTCAAAGATTGCGAAAGTAATTCATAGAAGCCGGAAGGTTGTCATGAATTATTTGAAAAACCCCGAGAAATACGGTAATACAAAACGTCCTGGACGACCTGCGGCACTATCAGCACGAGAGAAACGTGCTATTCTAAGGGCAGCATCGAATGCACCAATGACTACCAGGCAGATTGCTGAAGCAGCAGGCGTACAAACAAACGTCAGAAATGTGCAACGTGTCCTGCAAAGATCTAAGCACCTGCAGCGAAGGAAGCTTAAAAAAAACCGCCTCTATCCGAAGCGCATAAGAAGGCAAGGCTGCAGTTCGCAAAGCAACATGCTCACTGGAAGAAGAAGTGGAGAAAAGTCATGTTCACCGACGAAAAGAAGTTTAATCTCAATGGACCTGACGGGTGGAGTTATTATTACCACGACTTACGTAAAGAAAAAATGTTTTTGATCCGTCGCCAGATGGGTGGCGGAGGAGTCATGGTGTGGGCCGGTATCGGCGACCATGGAAAGACGGATATTAATTTTATCAGTGGAAAAATGAACAGCGTGAAATATCTAATGTTAATCCGTGAACAAATAACCACACACGCAACTAGAATTTCCGGGGAAAAACACATATTCCAGCAGGATAATGCAGCGATTCACACCGCAAAGGTTGTGAAAGCATTCTTCGAGACGGAAAATATTCAAGTCTTGCAATGGCCAGCTCGTTCCCCTGACTTGAATATTATAGAAAACTGTTGGGGAGACCTTGCTAGAGCAGTTTATGCTAAAGGGAAACAGTTTAATAACGTAAACGAATTAAAAGAGTGCATTGCACTCGAATAGGAACGAATGAAGCAGAAAAGGATTGAAAAATTATTCAAGTCGATTCCAAAGCGAATAATTTCGGTTATAAAAAACTCTGGAGGACCTACAAAATATTAAATATTGAGTTCCCTTCGTATGTATGCATACATGTTAATTAATTGCAATAATGTGCTATTATTTTGTCGCGCCGGTTTATCAAGATATATACATTTTTGTAGATGAAACAAAAAGGATCATCCTTGTATATAGAAACTTAGCGCTATTTGGTGTTCAACACTTATGTGTACCTGTCTACATATTCAAAATTATATTTTTATACTTTAATAAATAAGAATTAAAAAATTTTACGGGGTGTGCTATTCTATTGTCGCGGACTGTACACCCGCCAGCCTTTTATTTATGTGTTACAAATTTCCGAAGACACGGACAACCTTCGGTGTTGCAGTCGCAACGCAATGTAAAAGCAGTTTGTTAGGTTTCATTTTGTTACCTGTGCAACTATTGAAAGTTCTAACAATAAGCATCCGGTCGGTATAGTGTTAACCCTTTGCACTCGAAGCAATTCCATGCCAAAATCGAAACAATATTTTTACCTATTTTAGCTCCATTGTATATAGTTTATTTCCTCTCCTACCCATGAAATTAATAATTATTACTTGTACTTGCAATACTAAAATTTTGATCGATTTCTTAACTGCAAACGTAGCGACGTAAGAGTTGCTTAAATAATATTGTGGCAATTTTTAATGGCGCCTTAGAAGCGCCATTCGAGTGCTAAGGGTTAAGACTGAAGAATCATTGGGTGCCGCAAGATGCGGGCAACCTAATACCTAGGGGACTCTTGCGTCAACGTTTCACTGGGACAGGTCTTCCAGGCAGTCAGCCAATAGAAAGGAAACTATTCAGGCTGTAATGCCAGTTTAGACCAGGCTAGCCCAAACTGCTACTCGCATGATTCAATTTCAGTGGGCCACGTTCGAACGGTTACGGATTATTAAAGCCACGCCCAAAAAGAGCTATAGTCTCGCGTTGGGGTAATCGGTGAGTGAGGCTACTGTCACAATTACCTTTGCTACCCGATTTCTAAACGATTAGAGCCAGTGCGCGTACTTTACTCGCATAAAGCCTCGTGCCCGCTCTTTTATGGCTTTAGATGTCGCGTGACTTACCGCCCGATTCGCAAGCCTCGAAGGAGGCTCTTGTTCGCGAAAATCCTACTTGCACAGGGTTGTTGGAGTCCGTGCAAGATTAAGTTCAGGTTAACTCTACCTCAGTAATTATTTATCATAACGGGCTTCGCTTTAATATTCCAAATATTTCTATTAACAAATCAAGTCGTTCACGTTTATCCTAAATATTATTTCAATTCAGGGAAGAGTTTTTTAAAGTAGAAAGAAAATTTCTGTTTGATTAAAATATTATTGGCAATTCCATGCGAAGAATTCTGTAGAATTAGAAATATAGAAGTTCTGTAGAGATTTTGTTTCTATTAAAGCATTTTTATTTCATTTTATTTCGAATAATTTTCGATGAAAAGGTGTAGAAACGTGCACGTATATATCGCCAGTGACCTTGAAAAAAATTGGATATTCGTATCAAATACGTAACATTTGCTGTTTTTAAAAATATTCGTAAACTACATTGTACAAAAACCATTTTAAGAATCCATTGAAAATTATTTTGTATTCTGAAGAATCTTAAATAAAATAAAAATCATAGTTTATTCATACGTTCGGCTATATATATATTTTTGCAGTTTCCAGTCATTTATCGAGTAGTGGTTATTTATATTTAGCGAGGGTAATGTTTCTTTCCATCGTGTTCGTGCCTTTGAACGGCCACGGTTTTGTGATCGGAGCCGATTAAATCAACGATAAATCTGTCGACGCTTTCGCGTTCATTTATTTTACCGATTTAACGGTTAAGGGTCTACCAATGGGAACGCAGGAGAACCCGAATCGACATTTTCCCTGCTATTTGTATATTTAGTCTTAATTGAAATGATTTCGTATAATTTCAGATGAACTGAAATTAACTTAACTAATTGACTTTCGGATCTACGAATACTTGCTAGACTTCACCGAAACTAATTTTGAATAAGCAGCTTACAATTTTCAATTTGAAAATTAAATATATGTAAGTCGCACTTTATGGAAACTCTGTTATTATATTGTTTAAAGAATTAATGCGTGACGGTATGTTAACGTATTGTTCGTAGAATTCGTATTGAATGAGATTTTTTACACGAACTGATGAAATTAACTATTTATGGCGAGTGTCAGTATGCAGGATATTTGCAGCCTTCTTGTTGACCCTTTGCACTGGAAGCAATTCCATTCCAAAATCGAAACGATATTACCACATTTTTGCATAACTGCATCGTTTTGTAATTTTTATCAGCGGATCTGTGTGTCGTTATCTAATTAAATAATTAAAACTGAATATCTTTCATCAATATTGTATGTTGATGTAATTTATAATTTATAAATTAATCCGTTTTTTTACATATTTCTAAATTCACATTCATTCGATTTATTCTCTACGCACTTTTCCAATGCGTTAATTAATTAAAAATGAATTACAGTTTAATTGGTATCGATTGTTTAAATATCAATGAAAATGTAAAAGTTACTTTAAAGTTATAATTATTCACAGCACTGTATGTATTTATCCTACATTACAACTATATAGAACGATATATACCTTCTTTCGTTCTAACTGGCCATATTTAAAAAAAGATACAAAGTTTGGTCGGGGGAGGCCGTCGAAGATTGCAAAATATTGGCAAACGCCAAAGGGACGACTCATGACCTGTCGAAAATGGCGAAAAATTGGGGAAAAAATTTCTGGTCTCCGATTGCTTTGTAATTTTGCATACACGTTTCTAGACTCGCGGTCAGGGTTTATGGCAATTTTCAGGTCGATCGGATGGAAATTACGGAAAATGTGCAGATCGGTGAAACCCGACAACCACCAATCTGCTACTTTCTGAGGGGGGTAAGCCATCGGTCGAAAAACTTAGTTTCCCAGATTCTTTTCTAAGTCTGGCTACAAGTAACTGGACCCATAGTAAGGGTGCATTTCAATTCCCGGGTCAATTGGAAGCGAATTGTGGCAGTGGCACGACTTTGAAATTTTCGGTCTGGTGAAAGTCGCAAATATGGGAAAATGGGGTTGATAAAAGGGACCTTCCTGCAGTCCCATGAAATGCTAGCCTAAATTTGGGGTGCTCTTCTTAAAGAGGAAGGTTTGCGGAAGATTTTCCCGTTGGGTTCATGTCCATAGCTCTAACCGTTTGGTCAGGGGACCCCTTCAAAGATTGCCAAATATTGCGAAACGCAGAAGGGACGACTCATGACCTGTCGAAAATGGCGAAAAAATGGGGAAAAAATTTCTGGTCTCTGATTGCTTTGTAATTTTGCATACACGTTTCTATGTATATATTACTACATTTCTGCTTAATTGCATCGTTTCGTAATTTTTTATCAGCGGATCTGTGTGTCTTTATCTAATTAAATAATTAAAACTGAATATCTTTCGTCAATGTTGTATGTTGATGTAATTTATAATTTATAAATTAATCCGTTTTTTTTACATATTTCTAAATCCACATTCATTCAACTTATTCTGTATGCATTTTTCCAATGCGTTAATTAATTACAAATTAATTGCGGTTTGTTGTTTATTGATTCTGTATGTACCACAGAGTCAATATAGAATCGGATTCTTTATTCAGTCACGGTCTCTTTGTGTTTCATCTTAGAGAACTTCTTAGATTCTTAATGAAGCGAGTTGCAATGCTTGAGAAACGACCGAACACATTTTTAATAGTAAGAACAGAGTCCGCAAAAGTCTCAAGTATCTCATTAAGGAGGTACGCAGGAATCGTAGATTCAATTTATTAAAGTGTCTAATATTTTAATGTGCAACCAACATTGATCATTATTATCAATATGAATCCATAGAATAAGCATCATGTTTGGTTTATACAGCAGTTACGTTTATATTGCTTCTTTGAAAGCGTCGTTAAAATTGATTCGCAATTATTGATACATTACAATGTGTACAAAATTATTACACAAGAGCTACTTACAAATTTCGACAAAATTTGAAAATAATTAATTAATATGATCGATAGAATCGTTTTACGAAAATAACATTTTCACATCTTGTATTCTGTAATTATTCGAAAAAAATTTCTTCATTTAAACGCATACTGTTAAGAAAATTACAAGACTGAATTTATTAACAGTTCTGGTAATTTTTATAAAACAATGTTTACCAGTCACATTTTGTGCTCGGTACGGATAAAGTTAAGATTGTTCAGATTCTAACGAAATCAAATTTATTAACGAGTAAATTAACGTCTACATGCAGTTGGTGAAATCTTTTCAGCATGTTTCTCCGTAGTTACATAAACACAACATCTATAGTGCCGATATTATCGCGTTAAATATTTTCGTTCGGGGTGCAGAATATTTATCAGCATAATATTTAATCATTTCCCTAACAGTATTTAAATTTCACTGTGACAAAGCTAGTCGTTTTAATCTTTCATCAGATTACGTTGCAAGCGTGGTTCAATGTACACGTCGATATAATTCATTTCAAGATTCTGTAATCCCTAAATAATATATAATTGAATAAAGATTCTATTACCGCAAATAAATTAAATTACAAACAGCTGCGTTTCGATAAAACGCATCAATGAAAGTGCAGTTTATAGTATCAAACTTGTAGATTGGCGAATAGGATTAAAATGATATCGAGCGGAGAAAATTTATCTTATTCCGGCATCAACTATCGGAACATTGTATGCGGCCTGATAGCGCATAATGAAAAAATGAAAAAAAAAAAAAAAAAAAAGAAAACGTTGAAAATCATGGAGAGATAGACCCTACAAATTTTACTCGCCCCATTCGCAAACGATACAAATTTTTCAGCGGCCGATACACTGAAAGCGACAGCTAACGCGGAATTAATGCAAAACTGATAGCTGCAGGAAATGTTCGGTTATCGGGTTGATGCGAGAAAAAAAAAATCCCGTTGAACCATCTATCGTGCGGCGATGATACAACGGTGTCGTGCTTCTACATACCTATTTCTCTGTCGTTTAGCTGAATTATACCGGACCCGGTATCTTTTCTTTTTCTGGAGTAGGTCATATAAGATGCGATTCAGTCACGCGAACGCTTTATGCACGGGGTTGCACCTATCGCGCTAGTTAAATGGGAAAATTAAGATGTATTACTTGTAAACAAGATGTACGCGATACCGGGGGCAACCAAAACGAAAGCGAACGATAACGCAATTACAGAGAAACGATATCTGTCGTTCACACCTTTATCAGCGACTGGCTGTTTCATTTTCGCTACGGAACAGTGAAAAATTATTCCCTTTACGAATAATTCTTGTCACCGGCTTCCGCGGTTAATCTTGATTGACTATGTTCTTTGATTATTAAGCAACGTAATGTAATGTAAGCCGTGAATTTCACCTAACCTTAGGCGCACATTCTTTCTCGCTTCGCCGTAGTTAAACGCCGGAAGCATGTGTCATTTGATTAAACCGATGGCATTTTTATATTGGGTCGGCAACTAAGTGGTTACGGATTTTGTCGATTCATGATTCTAGCAGATTCTTTTGTTTCGTCAACGTATACAAAGCATCTGACCTACATCGTTTTACCTGTTTGGACCTGCACCTTTTATTTGAGCCGTTTACTTTGAAAGTGGCTTAAGTCCATTTATGCTCGAATCGAGATATTGAAGGGTTTGCGTTGGATTAAATTTAAAAATATGGGTAACAGATAACACAATAGAATAATGCTTTTGGGTTTTTTAAAGGTGTCAAATTTATCATTCCAATTAGCATAATTAACATTATTCAAGAAATAATATGTTTTTCAAAATAAACGGCTCAATTATTAGTAAGAAAAGTGCATCGTTTGTTATTTAGGTTCGTTTTCATACCAATTGAAAAATGGAAGAATAAGAAGCACATTTCAGACGTATTTTATCGTACTATTTCCGAAAAGGCAGGAAGGCATCGCAAACATACAAGAAGTTACGTGCTGTATACGGGAATGAAACCTTGAAATAAAGGCAGTGTCAAAATTCGTTTGATAAATTTCGTTCTGGCGATTTTTCACTAAAAATTGAGCAACGATCTGGCCGTCCAGTTAAAGTTGACGAGAGCCATATAAAGGCCATTATCGATTCAGATCGTCATAGCACAACACGTGAGATTGCACAGAAGCTGAACGTGTCGCGTACATGCATTAAAAAAAATTAAAACGGCGTGGCTATGTTAACCCTCTATGGGTCAAATTTTTAAATATGAAAAAATATATGCAACGGAAAATCAGCAATTATAAATCTATATATGCAGATTAAAAGAAATTTACCAGTTTAAACAATTTTATTGTAATTTGTTACTTTGCGGTGGGCTTTGAGGGTGTTGCATCTAAAATTGAGGAGTTCGATGAACTATTTAATCCTGAGGCGTTGTTGCGTTTAATTGTTCTCCAAATTAAGTCACAAATTTCAATACCGAACTCCTTCTGGCTTTGTAAATGTAATAATTAGACCACGAATCTTTGCGCATTTATGGCACATGTCGATTCCTAAAGTGTTTAATCGAATCGGTAGTAATTAATTTCATTAACCCTCTATGGGCCGAATTTTTTTCTTAAATATAAGAAAATGTATGCAACGGAAAATTAACAATTATAAACCTATATATTATTGTATATTATGGTATATTCTAGTACGTTCTATTGAATTCTAGCGTATTCTGGCATTTTCAAGTATAATCATAAATATAATCATAAATAATGTAAATTGCACAAGATGGTTCAATGGACCGACAATGTGCAAAGTATTTAATTTGATATATTAGGTTGACGGTAGACTTGAAAGTTACACGGCCCCATAGAAGTTGAATTCATCAAACTATTTGACTATAATACTTTCTATACTCAAAAAATTTCATAACATAAAACATAATTACTATAGCACATAGAAAATATTTTGGAAATATAATATGTAAAAGTGTTCATTAAGTTAGAAGTTTGTTATATAGAAATTCGATGAATGTTCGAAATACTCATAGTTCCGATGTTATCCAAGTACGTTCGCGAAATATACGTGCTGCAGTACTGTTCAGCCATAACTTACCCCTAACATGTTCAAAACTAAAGGGTAAAGTGTGTAAATAATGAACTAGATTCTAGATATCTGTTGAAATTCCATTAGGTTCCACTGGAACGATAGGATCTTCGTTTCTCTTCAAATTGTATTCGACATGCACCATTCTAGTTAAATTTCTCCCCCGTGGAAAAGAAATATACATATTAAACTTCTCGTGGCAATTTGAAATAATATTGCAATAAATAAGCAATCTGATTAATCGAGGAACAATCTATTGTTTTATTCGAGTAATATGGGGTCAGTAGAAACTCTAGATGAATATTCATATTTATAATTTAATCTTGCGTCGGGCGCAGGTGATCTGACAAGTTCATCTCATAAATATTTGAAAATAATGCTGCTATAAAATCTGTGCTTTTTCTATGTGGCTGAATAAACTTTTAATCTGATTTTGGAATATATAGGCACATCAATTATTTTCAGTGCGTACGATCTAATATAAATCCTAACGTTTATTTCATTCAACCGACACATTCTTTCGCTTTCTAATGAAAATTTTGTATTTTTATTTAGAAAATGTAATTTGTATGTATAACATCAATGTTACGGTTTACGCAGTTGGTATTCAAATACATAAATTCGGTAAGATCCTTCTGTAAACTATGTTAGTATAATAAAATAAAATGTCTTCAACTCATAAAAGCTGTTTGAAAGAAACTAACAATTGATACACCATTTTGAACACATTCGCCATTTGTTTCCCTAGAAATATGAAGCCTTGAATACTTCAACAATATTTTATAACGATCCCCAATATTTCACTCTGTTTTTTTTTATATAAAACGTTCAACAGTTATTTTATATTTAACCATCTCCCATTTATTGTTTGAAACATCGCAGCCAAACGAAATTGTAATTGAAACTTCAGTTGCATTGTTAGTTAATAATTGTTTAGCTTTTAAGCCTATAAAGCTATTTACCGATTTTATATACCGAATAACATAGAATTAGTTATTTCATCTAATTATTAAGTTTCTGTATGAATAGAATGTATTAAGTAAATGACATTTAGTAATTAAAGTTAACCTCCCTCCATAATTAGTTTCCCAGGAACTACGATTTACACACACCTGTATATGAGCCGATTGATGAAAAAAATATCAAAAAATCTGTTGATAAATTCAAATTGATAAGGACCTGCTGAAATTCATTCCTCCTGTTAAACATGATTACTAATAAAAACTTGAGAACAAATCGTAGTGACATGTTCTCACATATAACTGACAAAGAAGACATTATTTTTCTGTGATAAAAAACTTAAAAATTTAAATATATTACTTTTTTTTCACTTGCCAAATCGATTAGTTCCACCAGTCACGTATAAATTGTAACATTACTGACGATAACTTTTTGGCTATTCTTTATTATTAATTTTATATACTGTTAGACGAAAGCTATCTCTGTAATTATGCATTCTACAATATTTATTTAAGTTCATATGATTTTAGAAAACAATGCACATTATTTCATCGTATTTCTCCACTTTTTGTTTTATGGAGTTAATCGATTTGTGCAACGAACGACTTATATACACCTACTTATAATTTCTGGTAAGAACAGAACGCAGTGTAAATATTTCCTTGCTGTTTGGCACAGAACCTCTTGATCGCCTCGAAATATATTAAATACAGTTACAAACATCTCTGACAGGTAACTGACCTGTTTCAAAACGGTTTCACTGCAGCTAGTTTCAACCGGCACGCTCGTGTAAACTAACGGCTTCCATGGAGATGATATACAAGCTTAAAAAATTCGCTAGATTTATTCGATTCACGCTTTTAAACGCAGAAAACGTGGTTACGATCCCGCAGGTTTAAATTTCATTTAGAAAGTAAATTATTTCGGTGCTAATGAAGTTATTCACGGTCAACAATTACAAATTCACGCATGGCCAATTTAGAAAACCCGCGGCGAAAAATGGTTTTACACGGGACACCGGGAAATTTTCAATGGAACATGTCGCGTCAGCGTTACGCAAAATCTGTAAACGTAGAAAATTCGAAAGTTTCGAGAACGGTGTGCTTTTTTACCATCGACCTTATTATTCGAATTTCTATCTTTGAATTTGTGCATTGTTTCGTTTACTTCTGGGGAACACGGGCAACCAAAGATGCTTAAATCTATTTACGAGATATTGAAGAGTTTGCGTTGGATTAAATTTAAAAATATGACTAACAGATAACATAATAGAATAATGCTTTTGGGTTTCTAAAGGTGTCAAATTTATTATCCCAATTAGCATAATTAACATTATTGAAGAAATAATATGTTTTTGATGGCTATGAATGGACTTAGGCCATTTTCAAAATCAATGAAACTACATTTTCAATTCTTAAGAAAGCACAAGTCCATAGGAAAAGTAAATTTCCCTTGAAATTAAAATAAATGTATACACTTTTATGTTATAAAATCAAAAAAATATTCAACTTTCAAAATGTTAAAGATAAGTGATATTTAAGAAAATACTGTCGCAACTAAAATGTTTTTTTAATATTTTACGACAATCTCTACAGTACGCTTAATCCTCGATCAGCTTTACGAAATGACTGTCTTAAATTATTCTTAGATATTAAATTGTTTTCTTTTAATCTTACAGTAGATGTTGGGAAACTTAGATCATTCAACTTCTTATTCGATGTTATAAGTAGACTGCGGATTTTATGCGATATTTATAAACAAAAAAATCAGTAACAAGTCGTTTTGAATCGTCTGACAGTTCTAATATTAAGAAAGAGTTCTTCTATATAATTAAAAACGAATTATAATTTACCTAAAATAAATGTTCACGATATTAAAGAAGACTTTGCTGCGACGTAAACGAATACGAATAAAGTAACAAAAGTGACCTTCTTATTTAATTTTTATTAACAACGTTTTTATGACGAACACCTTCACTGAAACAAGAATAATAAAATTTATTATTTCATTTATTTATTAAGACTTTAATATTAAACCCTTTGCAGTCGAATGGTGACTCTTAGGTACCACTGAAAATAGCCGCAGCAATGTTAACAATTTTCACACCACTATGCTTGTGTCGAAGAAATTCGTAAAACTTGAATTGTTGCAAGAATGAGTAATATTGAAAGAACTTCATATGCATAAGATGAAATATATCGTGTAGAATGAAAGTATTCTATGTAAGAAAAAATGCTTTGGAGTTAAAACAGCTTCGAGTGGAAAGGGATAATAATTTCAATAATTTAATAATTTTATTTATTAATTTATTACTACACACACGCGATTTATTTAGGCTGCTGTTTAAATCTATTTTTGACTTCCTTCCAGTTTATGTTAATATTCATTTGTGACATTTTCACTTGCAATAAATATTGCGAAACGAGCATCGAACTGCGTATAAATATTGATTGCACCTAATATGGTATACAGTAACATTGTAGAATATTTTTCTAACATTTGTTGGGCAGCGTGTATGGAATCGTATCAACCTATTCCAACCATGTAACCATTGCTGGCTTGCAGCGCAGCATCTGTCACAATCAACTGACAGCGAAAAATGATAAATTCTCTTAAAGTTGGATAGTTTACACTGAGATTACAGCTATTTCTGAAAAACGTGAAAAATTGAAAAAGTTTTTAGCGTTTGACAGAAAAATGAAGTTATTTCTTTTCGACAGTAAAAATTAATATTGTATTCTCATCGAGAACGATACAAATGAAAAATAAGTGTGGAAGTAGATACGCTGCTTCGAGGGAATTGACAACGAAACAAATCAGTTTGGTCCGTAATTAATCTGTCGATTAAATAGTTTCCCAGTTATTCTGTACGGCACTTTAAAAAAAACTTGTTTTCGAGAAAAACGCGTCCAAAGTTTTTGATGAAGTTTCAAGGTAGTTACAGCTAAAAAAAATCGATCTGAAGAGTTAATCTCTCATTCCAGAACTATAAAGTAAATCTTTCTCTTCGAAAGGGTTCTACATGTTGAATGAGTTTTAATGTTTCAGATTCAAACGCAATTATAAAATTGAGGGAAAAAGTTTCTTAGTAAGATGGATGTAATATAATAAATAATATAGAATAGTAATATGGACTTGATAAACAGTTAAAGATAATGCTTCACAATATCTCGTATGCATAAAATTTTGTTTCCAAATTTTGTCGATACATTTGAATCAGTATTCACTATAATATTCTTTAATATGATACTTTTTGAATAATGGCGGAATACGGCGTAATATATAATTATATAAATACTTCCTCTTGATTGTGCGCAAAGTTTACGATACAATTAAATAAAATTTCTTCATTGTCCGAATATTACAATTATTCATTATACAATAAACATTCACTTGTATTGTGCGAATGGACAACCAGCTATGCGAGTGATTTGGTTATTTAAACCATTCTGTCCCCGTATGGGACCGGATATATACATATATATACAAAATCCTACTGAATTTGTTGTACCAATCTAATAAACTTGTAGCTTCCGCAGTTAATATTGAGTTACTGTTGATTGTAATTACCTGTCAATTGTATACTGTTACCAATTCATTCTAGTCATTAATTTAGAGAGATAATACTATTGTCTATGATTATGAGTTCAGTAAGAACAATAGAGAACGCGTTCTTGCAATTTTTCTTCAGATTTATACATAGAAATGATTGCATTATCTACTAGATTTATCGATAACAGTTAGCAATAAAAGCAAATAAAAGCTTCTATTAGTAATCTTCCAAATAAATATTCAGTTTTGTGCGTAGAAAGAATGTGACAAGAATGTTTAATGTTTGCTTTTACTTGTAATTAACACATTATCTATCGGTAATTATTTCACAATTTTAAAAAGTCCGTGTTCTATGGCTAAGGTCTTAAAGGTTTACATACAATCCTTTAAAGCAATAGCAATTTCTAATTTCTAATAATATAATCTAAAAATCCCTTAAAATAGTTCCTTTATACACGATTCATTTCGTTTCGTGTGCAGAAAGTTAGTTACCATTACTCGCACGTTAAACACTTCAATTTTTACCGATTTCTTAACCAGTTAACTGTGGCGACCTCTTTTCAAAACGCGTACCTACGTGTGTCGCGAAAATTAAGAGTTCAAGCCAGAGCATAAATTATTTATACTTTTTATTTATTCGTTTTATTACGCCTCGACCTCCAACATATTCGAGACATATTGAAATTTACGAATACATTTTAGTTTTCGCTAAAAATACAATTTACATAGCTAATAGTAATGAAATTTTTCGCATAACGAGTGTACTCGTCAAACACAGCTAACTGGTTAACTGGAAACATAGTGACGTAAATTTTAAATAGATAAATTTAATTTCAAATTAACTGTAATAAAGATTCCAAACTGATTTTAATAATCTGGCTTGCTAAAGTTTGCTGCAAACAACAGTATGACAATTTTTAGAATCGCTTTAGGAGCTGTATTGGAGTGCTAAGGGTTCAGCTTATTTTTGGTATTTTTGGTAATTAGAAAGAATTCGATTTACAAGGAATAATTTAATTTTTCGCTTACGACTCGGTAATCCAATAATTCAGGTTGCATTGTAACTGTATAATTTCAACTCTATTTGTCATTGAGGTTTCTATTCTTGAAAGGAAAATGAATAGATAATAGCGTCCACGAATAACAAGTCTTGAACCGAAAACCGATAAAAGAGGACACAAATAGTTTAATTATAGTTAACGAGTATGGCATTCTAACACGGTACTAATTCAGGCAACGTATCGATATGCAGCAGACGATGCAACTGCAGTGCGCTTCCGCATATTTCTCTTTTGTTAGTCAAGTCTCACTGACGTCACGTATTGTTCAAAATGGCCGATGCGTTCGCGGGTGTACGCGCACACATCTTATTATACAGTACTATATAGAAAAGATTAGAGAAAACATTCATGCATCGGCAACAGGCGTAATGCTCCATTACTAGACAAGCAATTAATATCGTAACAATCGGTTGTTGTTTGTCATGATGTGTCAGTTACAAAGGCCGCTGACGTCATTATCGTCAATCATGCCCTCATCTTCATACTAAGCATACGGATACAAGCATATCGTACGAGCATATCGATAATGAATAATATCGCGATTATTTGCATATACACTGTCGTACACAGAAGTAAACAAAGAATTTGATTATCTGGCGACAGAAGAATCAGATTTTTGCTGAACAAACAGAAAAGTATCGTGTTTTTGTGATTATTTTGCGATCGTATTTTATGAGTTTTTTATTGATCAATTTCAACTTGATTAGATCGTACAAATTATCATTTTTATACTTAACACTTTATTGACTGACGATTGTTTCAGAATTTTTTAAGGTCCATAGTTCGTGACTGGAAACTTTTTAACAAATCTTTCAACGCTGACAGCAATTTTTATTGGGAATCACCGAGTCATCCTCAGTAACGTTACCTAATAATTTTGTCACGAACTAGAACGTAAAAGTAGGTTTTTGAACTTCATTCAGTTAAGGGCAATTATTTAAAGTCTTATTAATAGGCTTCCGGTCGGTAAAGTGTTAATGTTGTAGAAATAAAATAGAAATATTTCTTTCGTGGACAGAAATATTCTTCGTGCTAGAAATAAAATAAAAAATGTTTTCTTGTATGTTCATTTGCATATACTATAAATGTATATAAACCTCGCAGACTATAATATATATTTTAATTATCATTTTTACACTTAATTTTGTAGAAATAAAAAGGAAGAGAAATATTTCTTTCATGGACGAAAATATTCTTCGTGCTAGAAATAAAATAAAAACTATTTTCTTGTATGCTCATTTGCATATGCTATAAATGTATATAAACCTCGCAGTCTATAATATATATTTTAATTATCATTTTTACACTTAATTTTGTAGAAATAAAAAGTAAGAGAAATATTTCTTTCATGGACGGAAATATTCTTCGTGCTAGAAATAAAATAAAAAATATTTTCTTGTATGTTCATTTGCATATGCCATAAGTGTATATAAGCCCGCAGTATATAGTATTTACTTTCTATTTAGAACATAAGGTTAATTGTCTATGTTTATTGTCTCAGAATATATGTGATGGGAGTTTGCGGCGAATATTACCATCAACAGTTAAGGCGAGGAAAATTATGCAAATTAGTTGAGACAAAGTAACGATAGATTGCTACCTAGACAGTTTTCACAGCGCCGAAGAAACATATTATCATGGCGTTGATAGTACACACGACAGAAATTATGTGTTTCCTGGTGACAATAGTATTTGCAATTGTAAAGACTTTCAGACTGTAGCAATAATCAAAAGGACAAAGAATAGTGAGCAAGAAGGATGGAAACGAAGGATATAGATATTTATAGTGTATGCAATTTGCAGTGCACACATTAAGAGAAATCTGATAATATTACGTGTGTACAAAGTTCGGAAACAAGTATTGCACAGAAAAGTGATCTTTAGATCTTTGTACAAAATCAAAATTGTCTAAGGCAATTGTAAGAAAAGAAAAATAAATGCAATTGCATTTAGTTTTCCAATCAGTTTAAAAAGTCGAAAATCATACATCTATAAATCTGTCTAAAGTCTTCTTTCTATTATACTTGACCTATTAATTTTTGTTATAACTAGAAAATTCGCCAAAATACACCGAAGTTTTTATCCATGAAGCATCACACTGTCCTAATTATAAATGTCTAATTATAAATTGGTATGTATGCAAATTGAAAAGAAGTAAGACATGTGCGCACATCTTATACATTTTCACATCCATTGTCAATGAAATTGTCTGACAAGCAAGATTCCAACACGTTTTCGAACGATCTACGTTACTAATAGATTAATCACCCTCACAGTGGTATTATCAAAATGTGACGTATTTGAGACTCTCGTATAAAAACAAAATGAGTCGCGTCGCTGACAATAAATCACGATATTGCTTGATTGGAACGCTCTAGCTGAACTGGTTCGCTTTGAAACGCGACCGTGTTCATGATTATATTGCAAACAAATTGTTAGAGATCTGAAAATATACATCGCGTCGAAGCGCAGTATTTATTACGAACGATAAGGATAATCTTCGTTTAACATAAATCATGCGTGCTAATACGCCACGTTCATGCAGCGCGTAATGTGCGATATATTAAATGAATGGTTCGACATAACGCGTGACAAACGAGCTCAAACCGCGTCACAGCTCTACAAATTCCCGCCTCGTTTTTCCGCACAATCTTCTTCGTCGAAACGACACGCTTTTACCCTTTTCAGCTTGCTAGTGATTTCACCGGAAGCAATGTTTCTAGAGGAACTACACGCAATCACGCGTGTTGCCGAATCCTTTCGTTAGTTTCTCGCGTATACGCTGTCGAACGAATCATCGAAACACCGTGATAAATAGTCATTGCGAAGCGTTTGTTGCGCTTGGAAGAAGAGAACTCTTCGCTAAACCAGTTTGACTAATATATGTTAGAAACACCGCAGAGCTGCCACCGATTCTTAATTTAACTTTAATGAATTCCACGTAAACTACGTGCCGAGAGTCGGAATTCTTTG
>CM052098.1:5201155-5231493 GCA_028453745.1 Agapostemon virescens
TTCGGCGTAGTAGACAAGAATTGTAAATTCCAAGAAGCTCTCTACAGCGTATACTCACAAAAAATCTGGGTCCCCATGCTTACAAAATTCAATTAACAGAACAACTGAAGCCTAATGACCATGAACAGCGAAGAGAGTTCGTGGAATGGATTATTGAACATCAACAAGTGGATTCTGATTTTTCGAGCAAAATCATCCTAAGCGATGAAGCACAGTTTCACCTTGATGGTTTTGTTAATCGCCAAAATTGCCGTGTTTGAGCTTCGGAGAATCCACATGTGATTGTTGAACAACAAATGCACCCACAACGTGTCACTGTTTGGTGCGGATTTTCGGCTGGAGGCATCATTGGTCCATACTTTTTTGAAAATGAGGCTGGTCAAGCAGTAACTGTTACTGGTGCTCGATATCGCGACACGATAACACAGTTCTTTCTGCCGAAATTGGATGATATTGATGTGGCCAATATGTGGCTTCAACAAGACGGTGTCACATGCCATACAGTCAGTGAAACAATTCAACTACTGCATGAGACATTTCCTGGTCGTGTACTCTCTCGTTTCGGTGATCAGAATTGGCTCCCCAGATCGTTTGATTTAACACCATTAGATTTCTTCTTATGGGGTTATTTGAAGTCAAAGGTCTATGTCAACAAGCCCACAACCACCCGTGCATTACAAGAGGAAATTAAACGCTGCATCAACGAAATTCAGCCACAATTATGCAGAAAGGTCATGAAAAATTTCGACAAAAGAGTACGTATGTGCCGGCAAAGCCGTGGAGGCCATTTGCCCGATGTGTTATTCCATAAATAACCCTATCCTATGTACTTTATGATTCAATGAAAAAAATAACAATCTAAAAACTAAAAACTGTGTTTTCTATTTAATTCAAACCTTGCGTTAATTTTGGGACACCCTTTATAACGTCAGCAGCACATGTTTCATCCGAAACGCAATGAAATGGTTAAAAAAAAACTCGCACATCGATTTTTCGAGAATCATTCTGAAGATGAGGCTCGCCTCTATATAAAAACATTTAAAACCGAAAAGGTTTTTTTCAACTTTGCACGGTTCGAATTTGTACAATTTTTTTTCTTTTAACAGGAACCAACTTCAGTTTTCCACTGTGGTTTTCGGAGTGTAAGGGTCCTCGAAACAAATCAATTCAGAGATGCAAAAGTAGAGATTTTACCCTTTAAAATGAGTCCAGGTAAACTATCGTTTGATTTTTTTTTTTTTTCAAGAAGTTATAGCACTTCAAAGACCGACGATTTTTCGGTCAGAATTCACTGGTGCTTTAATTTTACGGAGTACTGTAATTAGGTTGCGACACTTCACATTTAAACCTCGTAAAAATGGCCGCGAAATTGTGAATGATTAAATTTAATAGAATTTCATACGATTTCGTGGTACATTTCGCTTATTGAAAACGCTATCCAAGGATAGAACGTTTTTCTTCTTTCAGTACCGTTTTTGCACATCGAAACATAAATTCCATAGACTGCCAATAATTTATGTTTTTAGATTTTGCATCGCTTTACTCGCCTATTGATTACACATTTCATTCCCCAAATTGAAAGAGAATAGAATTTATTTATCTCTGTAGATTCTTCGTAGTAGCTATTATATTGTTACGTGGGCGGCCCCGTGATCGCGGCATTTTAAAAACATGGTTAATACTAAAATAATCTGTATTATTAGAGGGGGGAATATGTAACACTTTGTTACCTAAACGACGATGTAACTTAGATCATTTCACGTATTGCATCTATATTTAACGGACAGTCTCAACCTATATTTGTAACAATATTTTCAAGCAGTAATAGACAAATAACAATTCCTCATTTTTTAACTTTCTTTCTTGTTTAATTTTATCATACCAGTGAAACTTTTAATTTTTTATATGTTATTGTCGGTGAATGTTGAATAAAAATGAAATATTGAACTAGTAACAAATTCATTCGACATGGAGACCGATTGAAAAATATAAAATGAATTTTTTTCAAACTTCTACGAAAGTAATTTTTATTAAAATCTGCTCGAATTGAGGATTTGTTTGATCATGAACAACATTGATTGAGCATTGCAGCGAATGAATTTTATATGTGTTTTAAAACACACAAGCAGAAAATTCGCTGTTCAATTTTTTTAAAACACACATAAAATTTTCTATTAAAGATGAAATGTTCTATTAAAAATTTTAAAACACACAAGCAGAAAATTCGCTGTTCAATTTTTAAAAAATTTTTAATAGAACATTTCATCTACTATGCTACTATTTCCTAACTGTCTTTTTTCTTTGCTCTTCGTCTGCTTTTTTATTCTGAACAGTTAATATGCTTTGGAAACATAAGATTGCTAGTAGTATAATATTTACTAATAATTCTAGAGATACATTCTACTGTTTAATATGAATGAAATAAATAGACCTTCGAACTTTTGTGCACACAGACGGGCGAGTCAATTTATTCAGGACGCAAATTTCTTTTATTAAACATTACGTATCTGCACGGTTTAAATAAATCAATTCTATCGAAGAAAAAAATAACAAACGTTTACTTAATAAGCGAAAAGTAAGCACGTGAAAATTTTACAGTTAATTGCAAATATTCGGAGCAATAAACTTATTGAAAACGCCTTTAGAAATTAGTTGCTGTGATATATGTTTCGGTAATGATTTTTATTATTAACACTCTGTGGGTCGAAATTTTTTCTTAAATATAAAAAGATGTATGCAATGGAAAATCAACAATTATAAACCTATATATGCAGATTTATAAAAATTTAATGGTTTAAAAAATTTTATTATAATTTGTAACTTTGTAACACTGCAGTAACAACGGCTTACGATGTTTGCACTTTTGTGCATAAAAGCTTAAACATGAAATTGCATAAAACAGTTTGCACTTGGCGTTAAACATAGATGTACGTTGCAATTAAAACATTTTATTTTTGGAACCCCCTTGTTGGATCACACTGCAGTGAATATGTATTAGTATAGTCCACTATATCATTTATAATTTCGCTGTCAAATAGTTTTCGAAAATGGGTCACGGGAGAGTAGGGTCCATCGGGGTCTTCAGGGCAATCTCCTTTCCAAATGCGATGACAAGTATTATTCGTCTGGGATACTGATTGCTAAATAATTTTTTATGGTCCTGAATTTTCCTTATCCAATGATGATTCAGTACTAAATTCATCGACACTGTCAATAATATTTATACGTCGTCGGGTAAATATTACTAGATGATTTTCATCGAACTTAGAATCTAATAAGGAATCTTCAAATCTACTACCACTAATTCCTCTATTACTTTTATGTGATTATGTATCAATATTTTGGGTATATGATATGTAATCCTGAAAATAGAAGAAAGCATTATCCTAAATATAAAAATTGCGAGAAATTTTAACTTTTAGAAATTCTAAATTTTAACTTAAAATAACGTTTAAATTTTAGAAAGTTCCCCTGTAATTTCTTATTAGTGTCAATAATTATATTATCCATTTCATGTTTCAAGACAACGTTTTGTCGTTTAAACAAGTAGCGTGGTTTATAACCGAATGCAAGAAAAGACCGAAAAAATTTGGCGAATCGTTAACTTGAATATAAAAATAAATTTTCAAACTCCAGAAAGTTCGAAAACGTAGAAATATACGAATCGTGTTTTTACTACGCGGACGCGTTCCATACCACAAACGGAAAAGACAACTTGTATGTCGTGTGCTGCTGTTTCACCTGTTCGCCCAAACACCATGTTCGAATTTCAATCATTTACCTGCGCGGACGTCGCGATCCTAAAATCCACATTCGTCCGATCCTTTCTCAATGAAATGTGTTTTTAGATGAAAAAATATGTAACTGATAAGAGACAAAAAGAAAAATATTTTTAAATAAAGCTGCCATTGTTTAAACTTCCAACAAGGGTACGTGTCGTAGTATAACACGTCAGTTTTAATCAAATTTTCGTATGATATAGTTTGTTGAAAAATATATGTGACAACTATATTTTTTTATTTGCAATGATTTACATCTACAGGACGAAAACATCGCTCCAAATCGAGGGAAAAATCCACATTTTTTATATGTTTCGAAAAATAGAGAGCATAGAACAATGTACCTTCTTTTTTGAAATTGTGCGCTTTTAATCGACATATATAGTCGCGTGAAAAAATATCGCGATATTTATAGTTTCAAAGGATGTTAGAAATTTATGTTACATTCAGATATTTCTCTCCTGCAACGAGTTCAGAAAATGTTGTACGAGTATTAACTATTGTTAAGCGGGAAAAACAAAAGAAAATGTTATTTTTGAAATATTGTTCAAACCATTCATTTTTTTCGCAGATTTTTCTCACGCAACTAAATGCATCGATAAAAAATACACAATTTGAAAAAAAGTTCATTGTTCTACGCCCGATAGTTCTGGTGATATATAAAATATATGGATTTTTCCCTCGATTTTGAGGGTTGTTTCCACCCCCTAGATCATTGCAGATAAAAAAAAATACGTGTCAAATATTTTTCAACAAACTATACCATACTAAAATTTTATTCAAATCTATGCGTTCCACTCGAATGTGTTCTGGTGTAAGTATGTATTAAACGATCACGTTTAAACTGCGAATTTTGTGCATTTTTTAAGAAAAACGAGCAAAAATTCGTAGGATTTTAGAATTAAAGTTCAAAGACGAAATAAAAATATTTATTCAGAGATTTATTCAGTAACACTGAATAAATGAGTATGATAATATAAAGTATGAATGTATAATAAAGTGTGATCGAACAGGATAGAAATAAATTAATTTTATTTTGGAAATTTTATTTAAAGACGCTACGAACTGTCTCGCAACAAAAATTTATTTAAAAATTCTATTGCAAATTATAAAGCAATTAAAGAAATGTGTATGTAGCTCCTATATTTCGAAATTTTGTTAGAAAGTATTTATTGTGCATGCAAATCCATGTTTTAATTATTATATTATTCTGTAACACCCAATCGAGAAATTTGTCGCTCTACAAACCACGTAACAGTAGTAATCATAATTTTACCTATGTCAGAGATAAATAGTATTCTTCGGAAATTCCACAATTATGTATAGGTTGTTAGAGTTATAATAATGAAATAGGGAAACGTTTTCAATATTCACTACATTTAATGAATACAACGGAACACATAATCGACGATGTAACGAATGAACATACCGAGGGTTACATGAAAACGACTGCAATCAGGAACTCCGACATTCTAACAGTTCTTTCAACGCTATCAAATTAATTCATGCGGATTACATAAGTGGTATTCCTGACATAGGTAATGGTGACTAATTCGAAGAAAATTGCATTACAAAATTTATGGAAATAATGAAGGCGCTACAGTTTCTGCGATATTGATTTTTGAAAACTGCATACGATACAAATATGACACTAGGAAAATGTCAGTCAATTTTTACCTTTACAGGAAAAAATAGGAATTTCTTTTAAAATAGACGAATAAAAGCAGGATTTGTCACAGTGGACTTTGAAAAGCAGAATGTCGGACAAATTGTCCGTTTTTTTTATATTCGCAAAAAAACGGAGACCACTATAGAAAAAAGTCCTGCACGCGTATAGTGTGTAAACCACATTTGTTAAGAACAATGCTTCATGGTTCATATGATTTCGCGAACATATTATTAAAAATATATACATTTAATTTCTTTCGACGTGTATCGTTTTTAAAGCTAAAGAATTGATAGAATTCAAATATAAAATAAATTACCAGCTATCGACTGCTGTTTACATGCATTCATCACATCTTTGGCCTTTTAAAACTTAGTACTGCGAATTGGATTAAAACAATTTAACACTAGAACTATCGAACAATAAATCCAACGATATATATTAAAATTTCATAAAATTCTTATTGTAACGTATACGTCATTAAAGAAGTACATTCGAAAATTTCAATAATCGCGAAAGAAAAAACTAGGGACCAGTCACAATGACTGGTTTGGTAGTTCTAGTGTTAATAAGGTTCGTCTTTGCCTTTGCATATAATAAAAACCTTGATAGAGAGGATAGGAATTCAGAAGAAACTCTGTGGACCATTAACCGTGGGTAATTATATGCTTTTATAACATTTTTGTTCTTTGAAAACTCAATATCGCGAAATAAATTGAAAAAGTTGAATAAAGCCGGTAATTGTCTTGAGATATTGTATAAGAGAATCTTTACTCGAGATTGGAACATTTTGCGACTTACGATGAACGATTTGCGATCAAGAATGGTGGTCTATATATTTTGTGAATTTGCTAATATCCACCGTCGATAGCAAGAAAGTTGTAGGATCCCATCGTCTTGCAGTTTTCGAATTCCGTACTCGCGACGACGAGGCGCAAAAATCGAAAAATCACGGCCGCACGACCACGAGCGGGTACTTGGCTGCACACAATCGATACATTGTGTGCACGTGGAGAAGCAACGTCGAAATTGGCCCGTTTCGGTGAGCACACTTTATTCCTCTCCATCCTGCTTCGTCCTCTCCCGTATTTGTATTTCTGGTGAGGTGTCTCTCGATGAGTGCCGCGTGGTCCGAGCCAGCAAGTTCAACGAAAATCCACACGTTTGCCCAATAATTCGTTTCTTTCTTGAAACCGTTCGGTCGAAAGTCGGACAGCATTGATAACTTCAACAACCCTTACTTGCTCGGTCCATTTATAATTAGTATTTGAAATATCTTTCACTTTCAGTAGTCTTTGTAACGGATAATTGCCAGTTTTTCGAAAAAAGAGACACACAGTAACTCGAAGTTATATTCGTGCGCTTTTAACCCTTTCTACTAGAAGCTGTTTTAACTAGAAAAGCAGAGCATTTCTTCTGACTTAAGTTATTTTCATTCCACAGGAATATTTCACCTTGTGTATATAGTATTTTGTACTACTATTCGTGCTTACAACACGATATAAAATTTACAATACAAAATACAATACATAACATACAAAATTTCTTGAATATAAATGAGCGACGTTTAAATTATTTTAAATAATAATGCGCCAATTTTTTATGGTGCCTCAGAGTCGCCACTCGAGTGTGAAGGGTTAAAAAGACAACAACAGTTGTAGTAGTACACCTTTTACGTTTTTTTACGTGATTTTATATTTAGAATTTGAATAGTACATTTTCTAGACCTGTGTTAATTATATACATACTGATAATTTCATCAAAATGGATCAACGTTGCAGCGAGCTAAAAACGTTTAAAGATGGCAAAAGTTGCAGTTTTCTGCGATTTTTGACCGTTGATTACGATAAATATAGGGATTCTCCTATTTTCAATGC
Organism: Agapostemon virescens; assembly: GCA_028453745.1. Taxonomy (NCBI): domain Eukaryota; kingdom Metazoa; phylum Arthropoda; class Insecta; order Hymenoptera; family Halictidae; genus Agapostemon; species Agapostemon virescens. Next base: position 5,208,478 of record CM052098.1, read on the forward strand.
TTCTCGCTTTTCCAAATCAATGAATTTTTATAAAATCATCAGAATACGTAAAATTGGCACAAAATGTATTTTTCCAACCACCATTTTTCTTACCAAATTTAATTAGCATAAAAACACTAATTTCATCGTATAAACCCATATAAAAATGTTATAAAATACAACTGGTAGCATTTCCTCTGCAATTCCGCCCAATCGCTATATTTTCAAAAGTTTTGTTCACATCTTGTAGGAAACTAATTGCTCCAATCTTTTTAAAAAAGTTCAGGTCATAGCGTGCACTATTAAAACAGTTATCGTCTTTTTAAAAGCGTCCGAATATTAATTCGAGTTCCTGTAGCTGAAATACAGCAGACTCTCGTATAATGCGGTCAAAGAACCGCTTAGAAATAAATTTGATGTGCTAAGAAATGTACAAGAAACGAGCAAATAAATTATTTAAATAAACCGTACAACGAATTAGTTGAGTGTACTGTATACCTACAAACTGTCACAGAAGATACATGTACAGAGTAATCCATTTTAATCTATAAATGCAATTCTCTCCTCAAATATTTGTTATTCGAAAGAGTGATTCGAACGAACGTGTTCTGCTCCGAGGTCGGAAGTAATTTTGCGAAACTTGTATTTGTAGGTGGACTCATAAAGGACGTATGAAGGACATCTTCGGTCCATCTTAATCCGTGCTTTTCGGCATTATTTAAACAAAAAAATGTTATCCTAATATTGTTGAAAAACCATTAGTTTAAAGAAGAAATAAATTATGGAGAATGAAAATGTTCCAAGTCGAAATGCAGTCTCGTTATTATTACAAAGCAATGTATATCGTTGGATTTATTGTTCGATAGTTCTAGTGTTAAAATGTATATTCGAAATAACTATTTCTTTACGCAATATTATTTAAAAAAAATATGTATTCGCTAAATTTTGTATCATTCGAAAAAAATGAAAATATTCAAGGGGTTAACTGAACAATGTGTTAAAAAATATTTTAGCCTCTCCTGATCTTTGCTAGAACTAAAGCTAATACTTCAGCAAAACTCTTCGGCATTCTTAATCCCGTATAAAACAATGAAGGAACTGTTGATTTTCCCAAGAAATCGTACACATAAAATCAATTACCGGGATGCGTTCTGTTGAAGGGCGACCCAGAGTTCACGATCAACAACGCGAAGACAAGGGAATCTCATTCGTTCGTCGCTCTTCCGGGTATCGCAATGCGGAATCGACTTTGATTTCCCTTTAATTTCAGGGAAAGATTTCGATGCGTCTGCGAACAAGGAGCGCCGTGTCTCGAAAGTTAATCTTTCTCGATGCGCTATCGAGGGACCGGCGTTCCGAGGACGAGTAGCGAGCAAATTATTTCAGATGGCAATATTTACAGGAGCGAAACCGAATGGAGAGACACGAGCGCAATAGCAACCGGAAACGAATGGCGTGACGGCGAAACGGAAAAACAAGTTTCCCGAATCAACTTATCCTGTAGGTAAAGGAACGAGGGGTAAGAGAGTTGCAAACAGAAAGGAGCAAGCGCTACGAGTGAGACAGAGAGAGAGAAAGAGAGAAAGAAAGAAAAAGAGAAAGAGAGATGGAAACGGCAAAAGAAGTGCGGACTTTTGTTCGAGAAAAGAGACTGGACGACGAAGACGAAGAAACAGAATATAAGGAAGTGGGGGAAGAAAAGTTGATCCTGGCTGGTACGTGAGATTCGAGACAGCGTCGCAGAATGCGATGGAACCCACCACGATGCAACGCGAGGCAACGCGAGGCAACGCGAGGCAACGCGAGGCATAGAATGCGTGCTCAGCAACACAGCCTCGTACAGTCGTGTTCCAATTTCTTTATATGCATGACGGTTACAACCGGCAGTGTTCGCATTCGCGGCATTACCGCGGTTGTCCACAGTGATCCCTTGCACGTGAAATTTTTGAACTGGTTCCGCGGGTCGCTTCTGGTGCGCCGCGTCGTGGAGGGCTGCTGTCATCCGCAGGGAGGATACAACGTATTACGGGAAGATAATGAAAATGCTTTTTGCTATTTAAATTTTTCCCATCGTATATTCAAGCATTCGGACGCTAGCATTCTTATTCAAAGTTGTGAAATGCATGGATACTTCGATCAAATATTATCGGATGAACAATGTTTGTCATCTTTGGCTGTTCACCGATACGTTTCATTGATAACCCTCTCTTCTATAAAGAATTTTTTTAAGTCTTATCACTCGACTGCGGATTTCATGCATTTACGAGAGAAACGAAGTAACAATAGGTATGTTAAGAGAAAGGAACGATATTCATGTATTACCTACTTCCGACTCGTTAAACTTGTTAACACCTTTTTAACACCTCTCTAACGCTTTAAAATTATCAACTTTTCATGAAGACCATTTAATATGTAACTAAAGATTTATATATTATTACAAATTTATAAGCTTCGTTCTATTCTACATTTTCTACAATGTCTCATTCTTTTGATCTGGATTATATGTGCTTCAGTTGTAAGCTTATTATAAAATATATCTTTTTAGCGGATTAAAGAAATATGTCATTGGAACACGTTAAGGCATCTATTGGAAATTTGGGGTTATTTAGTAGAACACTTCGTAATACTTTTCAATACGTTTCATTACGTGAATTTATTTAAAAATCGAGTGGCGCAAGATCGGGCGATCTTGGCGGCCAAGAAAGCTACCCCTACATTATTTGAGTTTCGTAATTTTGTTATAACTTTTTAATAAAGATATCTGTAATCCATGTTTATGCAACATTTCTTTCATACTTAGTGCTATAGAATATACTGACAAAATCTGATCCTTACACCCTGGGACACCCTGTATATTTCTCAGCAAGGGAAGGTGGTCCTTCGAGAAAGTAGTCAAAGTCAATAAATCAGTCGGCACACCACGTGCAAACTGGCCAAGTTTGAAAGATTGAAAAATCCATCACAGACCGCAACAAAAATGAAACATTAATGTGTAAATCTATGATGACTTCTAATGAAACAAAAAATGATTCAGTTTTCAGAGACCTTCGAATGTATAACATTTTAACCTCTTAGGCACGATGGGCCACTATAGTGGCTTTCCGGATGTCATCTTATATTACGATGCGTCACTATAGTGGCTCGAGCACACTCGATTGCATTATTAATTATTCAAGTAAATTATTAGAGTTAAAGTATATGCATCATATCTTTAAGAGAAATTATAATTTATTTATCAAAAACATTATTCCAATGTGCTCTGCCGTGCAGAGAAACAGTCCCGTGCAAAATTCAGCTCTGCCTAAGAGGTTAAAGCGAAAAACTAATATAAATATCTGAAAAAATAAAATGAAAATAATTATGAATAATTATAAACAGAATTATGGAAACAAAGGCGTCTACCTTTGAAACGTATTGAAACTTGTTCGTCATTTTATTACGACATCGTCACACTTTTAAATGCAGACAACGTTTTAACCTTTTAAGCACGATGCGCCACTATAGTGGCTTGAGCACACTCAATTCTATTATTAATTATTGAAGTAAATTATTAGAGTTAAAGTATATGCATCATATCTTTAAGAGAAATTATAATTTAGTTATCAAAAACTTCATTCCAATGTGCTTTACCGTGCAGAGAAACTACCCCGCACAAAATTCAACCGTGCCTAAGAGGTTAATGACCGCACGTTTACGCAGTCAAACGTTGCCAAGGGCCGGCAATATTTTTGAAGAATTAATTTAAAAATACATTATTCAATTCACGAAATAATACGACACGTGTGAACGTACACATAGAACCAATGCAATAATAATTTAACAACAAATTTAATATTTAATATTAATTATTTAGTATTGATACAAATGTTTTGTAATAAACATTATTTTCTGAGTTTATTAAGTTTTCAGAAGATGCTGTTGCGATAGAGAGGTAGAGCTTCACAGAACAAACAGAAAGCAATTAATACTCGAGTATTGTTCTTATGTCAAAGTCAGAAACACATAGTAAATTTTCAGATTTATTTCAGAAACACATGAATATTTCAGTTCTTTTCATGTCAAAGTCAAAAACACATAGTAGGTGTCGTCTTAGAAATCCATTCAATGTCTGAAATATATTAAATTTTCATCGATACGCTGGCGGAAAGTGACAATTACTTTGTACAATGTAGTAGGATTAATTAATCATTTTATCCATCGTTTCTTCGTGTCATTTCTCGCGACAGCAAAGGCGTATTAAAAATTTAAAACAGAAGTGTTTCCGGGACCGATTGAGAGAAAATTTGATGGATCCGTTAAAGAGATTTTAAAACGGAATACATGCCGCGTGCTTAATAAAATAGAATCACGTCAAAAAAATATGTAAATCGTGAATGTGTTTTCTTATTCTTGTAATCCCTTCTAATATAGGCTGACTATAGTTAAAAGATCTTTTAAACTACATTAGAAGATCTTAGAAAATATTAGAAAATCTTTTAAACTATTATCCTTCATCCACTTAATTAGTACTAGAATAATTTTCCGTTCAATAAATGTATGTTTCTACAGTTCTAGAAATATTATTTGTAACAAAACTGATTTTGAAGATATTTATCTCTGATCTGAAAATTATTATTAAGAATTTTATTATTATTATTAAGAAGCAAGAACACTGAATACCGTATTAAAAATTATACCTCGATCTGTCCGCTCTTGTTTTCTTCCTCTATAATGAAGGATTACATATACATATTGTTTCGTTACAGTTACACGTACTGAGACATTTTTGGAAAGACGATAACCCTTTTAATATTAGTTCGTATGACTTGGATATTTTTGTTTTAAGAAATGAGAGAAATTAGTTTGTTAAATTATTAGTTTTATTAAATTAGTAAAAAAATACAATTGGTCGAAATTGCAGATGAAATGTTAAAACAATTTAAAATACACACTTTTTAGACTTATATGAATTTTATATATCCTAAAAATACCGTCGACGTCGATTTTCACGAAACGGAATAAAGGCCACGGAAAAATAGAAAAATCTTTATATCTACGACAGGTACAGGACTATAAACAAAACAAAAATTGTTACTTTCACCATCTCACCGTTTGTAGCTCTTTGCAATGTTGACTGATTCTTACGAAACGTTCAAAATTCATAATTTTTACAATACATATAATAATTACATAATTACACGTAATTCAGTACAGTTCTACAAATTGCATTCTTTTTAATTTCTATAGAGGACCACGTAAAAAAGTTGTAAAAATCAACTTTTAGTATTTTCTCCACAATTCCGACCAGTCGCGTATTTTTCAAATATTCTTTCTTCACATCTTGCAGAAAACTATTTACTCTATCTTCTAAAAAAAAGTTCAAATAATATGGTCGAATATTACAAAGGTTTCCGTCGTTTTAAAAACATCTGAATATTATTGTGGAAGTTTATAGACAATCCATACGTTCTCGTAGAATATGTTTTTCGAATGGAAATTATTTTCGTTCTATTCGTGATGTGGCACGGCTTGGCGATTTTATTTCATACACGTAAAATCAAGTTACGACACGTAGATTGAAACAGCGACGAATTTACGAACGAACAAAGTCGTTCTAAAAATTGAAATAGAAATTCAAGTAAAGCGGATCTGCTTGAATATTCATTCAGCTCTCAGAGGCTTTGTATTAGAAGTGAAAGAGGATGGTCCTCTGAATTATGTTTTGAAACACGAATGATTTTTAGCACTCCGACTTATTATTTCTTTCGCAATTACTTTGGTGTAAATAATGGTCCACATGAAAAAGATAATTTACACTTATCGTACATCTACAGTTAGCCTGATGGCTAAATCTTGATATTAAAACAATATAATAAAGGAGTCAACCCTCTATGGGCCGAATTTTTGTTTTTAATCCAAAAAAAATTGGGGGAACGAAAAATCAGAAATTATAAACCTATAATATGCAAATGAAAAAGAATTTTTCGTGACCTGAAAGTTACACGGGCCCATAGAGGATTAATAGACTTCCCAGTAAAATTGCAAATGTCATCTTACTGTTTTATTCGCGATAATCTGCATAACAGTATACTAATCGAATTAACTGTGCGCATACGCTAAAATATTTTATCTCTTACGATAATCATAATTCAGAAAAGAATACAATCTAAACGATGCCGCAGCGTATTGCTTCGTGATTGTCAGTTTATCATGTCAGATTAATCACGCGTGTCTATGTCAATTGTATAATAGCTTCTTGGATATGCATTTAGATTTTCGTCGTTAGAATAGCGAAGAAGTTCACGGAAACGGTTGATAAAATATTTTCGTTATTGTGTCATCGTCGTAATTACATTGACGATGCAATGATATTGGTCTGCATCGAAGTTGTCGAACCACTCAACAACGGTATAATTACAACGGAGATGTCGGAATTCGCCGTCACATTTCCGTATTGATCGAGCCGCCATCTTTCGAACTAAATATTGTATGAACAGGAGCGCAGAAATGAGAAATTAAGATTGCTTCATGCTGAATAAGTGAAATTGCTACGTTTTACTCTGATTTCATAACGAATCATTCGTTATGAATTTTTGATCTTTCTTTCTCAAACTATTTATTAATGACATCCGCGCTTGAAAAGAACAACGGCAAAATCATTCCTCACACGTTACGCGATTTTATTAATTATTCTTCGATTCACTGGGCTAACGTTAACAGCAGATATTCGCGCATTTGTTTGAATCGAATCTACTACGTTCACGGATAGACTCCAGTCCAGAAAATTAGCGTGTTCCCGTCCGACCAACTCCAATTAGGAGAGTTGATGTGGACATGCGATGCGAAATGGTGTGCATCGTTTCAATCCGATGCACGAAAAGGGAGAAACAGGAAATGATATCGCGTACGTAATAGAAAATCGGATGCACGAGGCTCGGCTCTTCAAGACAAGTTAACAGGCTTAGGGTTCAGGGATGATTAAAATTGTTGTTTCACCGCTCGGTCGAAGGCTTTCTTCGTAATAAATATTAACGACGAGAACAAATTTTCCATTACCAAGTACGGTAAACTAGTTGTGTTTCAACATAGTAGATGTCTCAGTTGGTATTCGTGGTACAATGTGGTTGCCTTATTAGTGAATACGGTTGAGTCGAGTGAATGCACATAAATATATCGCAGTATAGACGTTATTTATTAATATGCAATTAATTCGTAAAATTTGTATTACCTAAAAGTAAACCGTGGAATAGATAGTCTTATGTATGTTGTCCTAGTTTCTTGTGTTGCGTCGCTTTTAGAATTCTCAATGAAATACAGAATTTTGAAAAGTCAAACTCACGTTGACTCGGATGTACTTTAATTTCGGACATTCTTTAACACTAAAACTACCAAACCAGTTTTTAAGGCATTAAATAAATATGTCTCTGCGTGTACCATTTATGGTATACATAGTAGTATACATAAATGGTACACGTGGAACGGAACGTGTTAAAACTGGGTGGTCCTATTTAAACGAAAATTATAATGAAACCAATATCTTTGCATAAAATACGTTATACAAGGAGACTCGATTAAGCGTAATCGTGTGTTCCTACGGCGCTCGCTCATCTGGAACGCTTTAATGACGTTTTTTGACGAAAACATCATGCAATGCATAAACCGATAAAAATATATACGATGGTTAAACATGACACGACCCACCGCACGCACGCTCACATTCAGTCATCCATGCAACAAACATCCTTTCAATTTGTTAACGGTTGTGGTTCATTTCAGGACCGTTATCTTTCATAGTGTTTGCTGACCATAGTTCTGTAATTTCTTATTAACAGATTGGTGATCGATGACGAGTTAACACGTCATTGCGCTTGCATTATCTATTTCAATTTATGAAACCCAGGGCGATATAGAATATGGAGTGCTAACAGTTAAATTGTTAGTTCTTACATACAGAAAATAAGATACATTGCACGCGAATGTCAATTACTAATTATACATCTGATTGTCCCGAACAGCTGACAACAGCAGCATCGGTTCTGTTCAATCAATCTGGAAACTTAATCGTTGCATTGTATGTGTGTTCGGAGTTAGTAGTTGGTAATACTCCTACTGAGAAACAGGGAAATCATGTATCCCTTCAGGTGACCAAAATACATTAAGCTTCAGATTATTACATCGTTGATAATTAATAAATTCTGAAATATAACTGAATCTCATTGACAGATTTACATATTTAATGCACAACAATTGTCTGTTTATTGCTTCGTTCGTGTATTGGGTTGTTCGGAAAGTAATTTCGTTTTTTTTTAAAATGAAAGACAATTTTCGTATAATGAACAAATATTTTATTAAATTATATATTGGCCATTCTGTTCCAATACCTTTTGCCATCTTTCTGGTAATAGCATGATTCCACGCTCATAAAATTTTTCGTCTTTGCTGGCAAAAAACTGATCGAGGTGGTTTTCGACCTCCTCATTTGAAGTGAAGGTTTTACTGTCTACAAAATTTTGCAGTGACCGGAACAAATAATAATCCGAAGGTGCCAGATTCTGGAGAATATGGTGCGTCTGGCATTGTATCCCATTCAAGCTGTAAAAGCTTTTGGCGAGTGACCAAACTTGTATGAGGTCTCGCATTATCTTGGTGGAACACTACACCTTTTCTATTGATTAATTCTGGCCTTTTCTGTTGAAGTGCATCATTCAGTTTGTCCAGCTAATTACATTACACTTGATCGCGCCGAATGGTGATGATGCGAGACTTGTACGGGATGGGTTACTAGTGAAATGGATCTGATCACCAGGATTAACTTTGTAGAAAACGAGTGGAACAAAACTTTATTTACAATATGTGAACTTTAGTGGACTGTATAATGATAGGTGAGACTTAGCGCGATTTGAAATATTACAAGAGTATTCTTGTCTAAAAACCGTAAAATCTGAACCGTAATTCAGTGCCGTTAGAGAAGTGTATGACTTCGGTAACGTTTGTTAATCTTGCTAATCTGACGCGCGCTTGTCGAATACCGGTATTTAAGTTCAATCGTCAAATGGGTGTGACTAGACTTGACCAATGAACAACAGATATTTTCGGGAAGGCCGTGACAATTTTGAAGGGCAGTCGCCGCCCACGCTGGTCGAAGAAAATGGTGAAATTGATGGTGAAAGAGAGAGACGTAACTTTCGGCAAGCCGCGTTGACGGAAAACAAGGGACAGGCCGCGCAGCGCAGGTAAGGCCAGTCCGGTGACGTATGACAAAGAGTTTCTTGAAGCGGCGAGGAGACGGCAATTTCGGAGGTAACTCTGGAGGTGCACGTGTAAAACAGCTTGTTAACAATAACCCACTTCCCGAGTCCTAATCCCCGAGGCGAGGATTTTTACGTTCCCGGTTGTAAATAGCAAAATCCCGTTCTCGGCACATTTGTTCGCCAAATGTGCGAGACGGACAATTCTGTTGCAAAACTAATACAGTGACCCTCGATGGTCACGCAGACACCGTTCTCGGCACATTTGTTCGCCAAATGTGCGAGACGGACAATTCTGTTGCAAACTAATAAAGTGACCCTCGATGGTCACGCAGACAACACTTCCGAATTAATTGTTGTGTTATCCGCTAAAAGCTAAAAAGAAAACAATTCCTTTAAAATCCCATCAAACAAACAGCATCACCTTTTTTTTATGGATATTGACTTTGGAAATGCTTTGAGCCGGTTCATCTTTTTTGCTCCACGATCTCTTGCGCTTGACATTGTTATATACAACCCATTTTTCGTCCCCAGTAATGATGCGCTTAAAAAATGGATCATTTTCGTGACGTTTGAGAAGCGAATCACAGACATCAACACGACGACACAAATTTCTCTCCGTGAGAACATGGAGAACCCATATATCGAGCTTCGAGGTTAAACCCAGGCCTTTCAAGTGGTCATAAACAGTTGAATTTGATAAATTTAACCTCTCACCGATCTCGCGTGTTGTTATTCGCCGGTTTGCATCAACTAATGCCTTTATCGTGTCTTTATCAGATTCAACCGGCCTTCCAAAACGTGGTGCATCTTCAACATAAAAATTGCCGGATCGAAATTTTGCAAACCAGTTCTGGCACTGGCGTACTGTCAACACATCTTCTCCATACACATCGGTTAATTTCTTTCTGGCTTGAACAGCATTTTTACCTTTTCTATAGTAAAAAAGTAAAATATGACGAAAATGCTGCTTATTGCTCTCCATATTTAAAATGGCAACAACCAAAAACTACTGCGTACAATTAATTAAACTTTTTCACGCACAAATCTTGCTATATCAGCTCTCAAAACATATAATGATTATGCGGCTTAAGTGTGAAGTTGGGTGCAAAAAAATACAATTAAATCCTCTGTCGGGAAAAAACGAAACTACTTTCCGAACAACCCAATATTTCTAATCCTTATTAACATATACCCGACTGTATGATTAAAATTAATGATTTCACCGCCAATTCCAAATAAGCAAATGATTAATATTAGTGACCGTCGTTGATATACCTGTATTTGAGAAGAGTGGACTCGGTGGTTCTCTATTAATGCCGGGCATTGAGAGACGCTACAGTGTTAGTCATAAATTAAATGAAAAACAATTACAAAATAATTTAACTGTTTCATAAAAGGGTATCCTGAAAACACAGTTTCGACATAACACGAAGCAAAAATTGCAAAACCCTCTTAAAATACAATTTTATCCTTTTGCACTCGAAGCTGTTTTATCTCCAACCTCAAAGCATTTATTCTGACCTAGAATATTTTCATTCTATACGACATACTTAATTTTATGCAGATGAAATTCGTTTACCATTACTCGCCTTTGCAACGATTAAATTTTTACGAATTTCTTTGACACAAGCGTAGCAATGTAAAGATTGTTTTAAACAGTGCTGCAGCTATTCGGTAAGCACATCGTACATCGACAATTAGAGACGCTACAATTCTTTATTTTCTTCCTAAAGAAATAATCAAAATTCAAATATCGACGATTTTCGACGAAAATTCACTGTTCAAACATATTCGTTACAGCAAGTTCTAAAATTAAAAAAGATGAAACTCTTCGATTCGCAAAGAATCAACGCATCTCTAAACGTTAGTGCTTTTATCTGCTATCCGGGCGTGTACAATCTGTGATAGTAATTATTTGACAACAATGCTGAAGCAGCAACGGTCCATATTGCGAGGTTCGCTCGCAGTGTTCTACATTTCGCGGTGGGTTTCATCAAGAAAGCTTTCGTTCCGATCGGTGGCCTGCTCTTGCCGGTGTCCTCGGTTCAAAAAGTTCCAATAACACGGATATGAGACAAGCGAGAACCATCCCGTTATCTTCGGTCTTTTTTTTTTTTTTTTTGTTCCTACCACGGAACGGCATTCTCAAGTAAGTTCGACGAGGGTGCGGCCGGAAGGAAAGAAGATCGCGGACCCCGGAAACCGTGCAGGTTTAACAGAACGCTTTAGGGCGAATTCGTATGCCAGGGCCGTGCAGGGCTCGCTTCGCAGTCCTCGATTGAGTTAGCGAACCGTGCGAAGAGTCGCGGTATACGCGAATCGCTCGTAAAATCGGAGGGTTTCCTGCGAACGGTCCCGAACGAGGCGAGGGCCGATGAATACGTGATATCACCGCGCTTTTTCCGCCTCTGTTGCGCCGTAATATCGTCCTGTTACCAGTTCAATGTGGCAGAGATTTCTGGTGCCGCCTTTTAGGACGCTCCACCTCCGCTTCCCTACTCTCCTCTCATTTCCTCGACTTTCCTCTCCTCCGCGTCCCCCTTGCTCCGCTTTCTAACGAAATTCTCGGTCGGACTGGAGAAAACGCTTGAAATACTGACAAACCCACGGTCCCGCATTCAGGAATTCATTAGCCGCTATTAACCTTCCTTTTCACATGATTGTTAATTTGCGACGTGCCACCGCTGCGGCGCGTGATGTCCGTTCGTATTTTCAGTCCCGAAAGGAATTTATTTGCATGAAGGGTCGTCCCTGTTTTCTCTCATTCCCGCCGCTGATTAATTATGGGCATTCGTTCAACCATGGACGTGACCCTTTGATTGCGAGAATGCGTTTGTTTGTGTTTAGAAGGCGGATCGTGTCCAGATACGACAACGGTATCGGTACAATGTCACACTCGATAATAGCATTAAGCGCGGATGATGGAGCTACATGTGCAATGCTATTGAATCGGGATCGAAATAATATAGTACACCTGTTCCTCGATTTCTACGAAATATATATTCCACGTGGATTTGTTTTGTGCGGATGAAAATCGTGCGGAGTCCATCTGGCGATCCTACCTCCTACACTCGCCTACAGGTGGACAGATGGATAATTGGACACCTATTCCCGCTAATACCTGGTCTTTGACTGTCTTCCGATATCTGAACGTCTATAGCAGGGCACGTTGAATAGCTTTCTCGACGAGTCCTTTAACAGGACCAAACCCTCGCACACTTTTGCACAAGTATTAGAACTGCGACGTATGTATTAACCCTTTGCACTCGAAGCTGTTTTAACTAGAAAACCAAAGCATTTCTTCTGACCTAAGATATTTTCATTCTATTGGATTGGCAACTAAGTGATTGCGGATTTTGTCGACAGATGGCTTTTACACTTTCTTTTGTTTCGTTAACGTGTTCAAAGTATCTAACCTATATTTTTTTTTTCTTATTGTTTGGACTTCTACCTTTCATTTAGCAAAAAAATTATATCAATTGGTTCTTTAGTTTTGTATTTATCCGAATTTAAATATGAAAGAACAAGACGTACACTTTAGACATATTTTAACCTTTTTATTAATTATTTTATTATATTCAATATTACATTACAATTCAGTTATATAATAATGTTGTAATAAGTTTACAAAGTATTTCATTATTGAATGGTGTCCTCGATAATTCTAACATTGTATATTTAGAAGAAATTAAAACAATACGATAATAAAAATGTAGAAAGAATTATTCTTAGCTTTCAAATGGTTATTATTAATGTGATGATGAAAAATAAAAGTATTGTTTAAAAAATGATAGAATTTATCGTTGAACGTATTTACGCTTTTAGTTGGAACTACATCCACAACAATTAGCCTGTTCCAGGTGTGCTTTCACTTTATTAATTACATCGCTTTGTTTAAGCGAGTCTACAGACCTGTTTCATGTAAAATCAACTGCACAGCTATTGTAATGCGTGCAAGTACTAGAACATTAATAATTGCGTACGATTAGACACACTTTGTCAGTCAACGAATTTGATTGAACATTCGAATCAAGATATAATTACAATACTATTATATAAAATGCATCGTTGGAATCATCGTATCACGAAATATCTTCCGGAAAAATCCAATTCAAAATTATTTCTTCGTAATTGTTAAATTCATTTCAATATTCTAAGTATTCGAAAAACGGTAGCAACAGAAAACGAGAAAGGTATACGACTCGGTCTATTAAACAAAAAGAAACGTATTGTCCGTATTTACCGTATCGGCATTCTAAGTCAGAGTTGAACAAGTGGTTACGCACAATGAGAAAAGCTGCTTTCAACCGAATAATGGCGAGGTCCGCGATTGGCGATAAGCTCTGGAGAATGTATATTTTGCATTCGGTGCACGACGTTGTGTTTCGTCGTTCGAGGAGGCTACTTCCGGTTGTGCATAGAATAAACAGAGACTGGTTATGATCAACCGCCGATAAAATGTGAAAACAATTAATATCAACGATCGCATGCAGTCGCAGCGTTTTTCAACACTGATCTCATCATAACCGACTACTTCCGCATAAATGCGATTTAATTTAGAAATACGTCATGCTTGTCCGTGTGATGTTTTACGAAGTTCACGGAATCGGAACTGTTTTGATATACGATTAGTCCCGTCAACAGGCCGGACACAATACTATTTCGTTATATTTTACTTCGTGTTGTATATATGAAACAGGTCTGTAAATGTGAAACCGGAATTGGTCCAAACGTGGCGCTAGCAGTCAATGTAATTACCGCCAAACCGCGTCATTGATGCCATTTTCTTATTTAAACATCTGATAAAGATTTTCAACTAGCAATCATACAAGTTTCATACAAAAGCATAGTTTCTAATAGCGTTGAACATGTCGAATTTTGTGCCTGGAAACTACGATTTGCGGACAGCATTGACTTTCTGTTACCGTTTGAAGAAACCTGCTGCCGAATCAAATCGAATGCTTGTCGAAGTTTACGGTGAACATGCTCTTGATAAATCACAGTTTTTTGGGGGGTTTAAAAAATTCAAAAGTGAGGAAGATCACCGAAAATGTTTGAAGACAGCGAATTGCAAGCATCGTTGGACAAGGATGAAGCTCAAATCGCGTCATTGATGGCATATTCTTGTTTTAACATAAAGATTTTCAACTCACAACCATACAACTTTTCTACATCAGCGTAGTTTTTAATAGCGTTGAACATGACGAATTTTGTGCCTAGAAATTATGATTTGCGGACAGTATTGATGTTCTGTTTCCATTTCAAGAAAATTGCTGCAGAATCGCATCGAGTGTTTGTCGAAGCTTACGGTGAGCATGCACTTGGTAAATCACAGTGCTTCGAGTGGTTTAACAAATTCAAAAGTGGCGATTTTGAAGCTGTTTTAAATAGTAGTAAGGGAATTTTTAATGTCGCCTCAGAGACGCCATTGGAGCGCCAAAATGTATAATTTCTATAAAAAAAATTCCAGTTTTATATTTACATATAAGAATGCGTTCATAACCTGTGTATGGTTGATATTCGATTTTTCATTTCGTAATAACTTTTGATCGGTAAGAAATGGCGAATATATGTGTAAAATAAGTGATACGATACCTGAATCATGCTACCTTGTACGAAGCAAGAGATAAAGCAATAGCATTGTGTCCGAATATTAATGGCAGTAACTGTATGCAGCGTTCGGAGCGAATTACGACTCGCGCGACGATCGATACTACCGATCATGAAAATAGCGTGGCATGTTTGGCTCTCTTTGTTCTCGAAGGGGGCAAAGGTAGTCGGGACAGGACACCTCGGAATGGCAACCATCGACGCCGTGTCTCGCACGATCGATTATACGGATCGAGTGCTTGGTCCCTATTATAATTGAAATTTTTGCATCACAGCTAAGCCGAGGTTCGATGAATTTCACTCGGGGATTATGATCGTCCTGCCAGATTGATGGTCCAAGTATCTCCAGATTCATTAAGTTCTCAAATCACGTTACCGTGGTACGTTATAATGAATAGAATTTTCTGGCCGGATCGATTGCCTTTGGCGTGATCGAATAATAACGAATTGGAAATAGTGAAAATTAATTTTAGAGTTTTAATACGTCTATTACAGGGACACTGAAAATGTATATTGCAATCGATTTGTTTCACGACAGTGAAACACAGTGGCGTTGCTTGCTTCACCGGAAGTGGAACGAAAACGTAATTTTTCTTTGTTTATTTGCCCGATGGTAATACAGCTAATACAGAAAATGAACAGTGAAAAGGTAATATCCGGTAAATTAAAGCTCCCCATAGATAACTAAATGTATTATTGTTATCTGTGGATCTGGAAATTGCCTTTCTTGATAACGAGCAGATTACGAAGCTCTTTAAACTTTCATTTGTGGTAGGTTCCGAAAATTTAATACCACTTATAAAGATGCGTGAAATGAAGAATTATTCATTTAAGAACCGTTTTCTGTGTTAAGTGTCTTACTGAAAATTTTATTGGTTCTTATAAATTGCTGTAGTCGCAGTACAGATCACATTTACTATCGTACAATCCTGTATTCCACGCGTGCCTCCTTCTGCATTTTGTATTTTCGTTGTTTCGTAAGCTCGTGCTGCGGATTCGTGTACACTTTAACCGATTTTTAATGGAAAACCACAGAAATAGTACAGTTACGGTATAATGTCATTAAGAAAATAGTGAAAAGAGGTTGCGGGACGATAGGGCGATTCTTACAGATATTTTCCAAATATTAATTTAAATGTAACTATAAACAACGCGAACTTATGGAACTACGATCTAGCATATAACATACGCAAAAGAATACTGACAAAATTGCTAAAATCTGCGATGTGTGGAAGTACAGACTAGTCTTGACCACCGGACGATTTAAATCATCGTCCTTTTAATCAGTTGACTGTGTTCGACGTGTATGCACGTCAATCAAAATCTTCATTGTAGTGCGACTGACGTGTATACTCGTCGTGTAAAATAAAAAATTACCAGTTGCTATGGAAACTCGAAATTTCAATAAGTCGTAACAAAAATGTCATTTCACAGTGTGTTTCGTTTATATGATACTCTTTAAGAGTATGTTTAGGATACTCTTTAATGTTTCTTGTTTATGAATTTTATTATTTTTTAGACAATCAGTAAGTTTTCAGTAACGATAAATTTCTTCAACAATGAATTGTTAATTTTTTATCGAATAAAAATGTAAATCTTCCTCAATTTGCTTTACTTTTTCGTACAATTTTAAACAGGAGCATTTGCCCTGCGTTCGACGTGTATACTCGTCGTTGCTTGATCTTAATACCGCACCCTTTCAGGGATTTCTAAATCTAAATTCCGATGTTTAATTAATTAAATCGTTATTTTTATTAAATAAAAACCTACACTACATAAAACAAAAGTTCTATGCGAACGAATTGTTGTTGCGAAGAATTCGCACCGTTTCCGATGTACCACAATTTCGGAAATACGTTGCGCAGGCTGAACGATTTATTCGGAACGGATTGGAGTTCCTGAAGAAAATGCCGGAAGTGCTTTCAAGGAATTTTCGATAAATATTGAAGCAACGGAAAATGGATTTAAAGCAATCAAAATAAAATTGATACTTGAATCTTCCTTTCGCCCCCCCCCCTCTCTCCCCGCCCCGCCACCGAATGCATTGCCATGAACCGATGAGAAATATCGATTTGCCATTAACTCGTTCGCGAACAGAAAATAAGACGGATCGTTTATTCTGCCGTGGAAATTCGAGGCTTCGTTTCGGCTCCATTCCCGACGAAGTTCGACTGGCTATGCTTTCTCCGGTTCGCGCGACGAACCACTTTAAAAGAACTCGATCCGTTTTCTTTCATTTTCTTACGGTGGCCCCCTTCTGCTCTGTTAGGGGTGTAACGTGGGTACGGGGGATGAAGGGAGGTATAGCACCTCGGTTCGCGGGGGCAAACGCGGCGGACCACTTTAGCGGGAACTGTGTAATTGCGAGCGGTTCAAGAAACAGTATCTGAGAGGTAAACGGACAAAAGGATAGCAGTTGGGGGAAAGAAACGATGGCGAATGGCGCGATGGCACCCCCGATAAGAGCAGCGTACGCCTTCATTGCGCTCGCCAATTTCCGTACGCCGCTCGTTTTCGATTTTCTAATTTAAAAATTGAATAAGCGGACGGCGCGGCACACGTTTGTCGACCAACAGTGTTTTCAATCTCGTGCTGATCTCTGCACAAGTTCGATCGCTTCGATCCAGTTCAACGAACTAACTTCGTGAATTACCTGTGAAGACAGTTGGTCGTGAAACTCCATTCACTAAACCGTTTACATGTAACAATTGGAGATATTCAACGACGACT
The DNA here is from genome assembly GCA_028453745.1 of Agapostemon virescens. Taxonomy (NCBI): domain Eukaryota; kingdom Metazoa; phylum Arthropoda; class Insecta; order Hymenoptera; family Halictidae; genus Agapostemon; species Agapostemon virescens. The sequence goes on from CM052098.1 coordinate 5,226,027, forward strand.
AAATCTGAATATATTTTTAACATTTTTCTAAAACAATATGTTTTCAAAATTTCAAACTTGTAATGTATACAGGGTGGAAATTATAAAGCGTTACAGTCGAATATCTCCGAAAATATCGATTATACGCAAAAATGTTTCAGACGAAAATTCTTTTATTTAAATGAAATACTTTTATTTTTCCTGGTGGACACTCCAATGTGAGGTGAAGGTGAACTTTCTTTTTTTAATTGAAATGATACGTTTTTTTATCCGCCATCAAAAAGACGAATTCAACGACCTATGACTAAAGGTCATTCAAGGTCAAACTTGCAGGAAAATGGAGAAAAGGTGTTGAAATTTATATGAAATTTTAGTTTTCGCATTTTAATGTGCAATGAACGCTCGTATCACTTTTCTTAGTACTTCATGGAGTGGGAATGCTTTCTGCTTTTGTACTTTTACTTTGTAAACTGTCTGTTGCTTATCGCGTCTTTAATATTGTTGAGGGATCCGATGTCTTCAGTAATTATAATTGTACCTACGTTACTGTTAAATGTAAAACAGCGAGGCGGATTAATAGAGAGTAGAGGTCCGCTGGCTACAGCCAAAATAATTTTTTCAATTACCTTATTTATGTTCAATATTATATTAAATTCAGTTGTATAATAAAGTATTATTCAGTAGACTCCTCGATAATTGTAATAAATGTGTTTGTAGGAAATGTTTTCAGTGGTTTCACTCTTCATGAATACATTTTCTAGGTTTCTCCACGTATAAGTAACAGGGTTTTCCTAAGGTATCTTACGACTATTCTGTAAATTTACTTTTTAATAAAAGCACTGTTACGTTAACTTTTGATAATTTCATTAGAATAATTAGTGAATTAGTTTTTTCGAACTTTATTCGAACTAATAGAAATAAATTTATGAATATTGTTTTCACATACAGATGTGTATTTTCTCAGACGAGAATGCATTTTCTTCTAAAGACGACATTTCAAATAACTCAATAAGAGGAAGTAAGGAAAGCTGTCTGCTTCGCACGCTGGCAAGCGAATAGTTTAAAGCTACAAAAGCAAATTTCTATGAAGTTAAGTGACTAATACTTCTCAAAAACATATTCGATACATTTGTCTTTAATTGTCCAAACTAAAAGGAAAAAGAACAACCATCAAAGTTGGGAGTCACGTATACATTTTTTAAGATATCTCGGAAAGCAGTGAGTTTAGGGCAGTAAATTTATTATTACGTAGTACATATTGTACGTTTCCGTTATATAACTTATATGTCCTCAAAACAACTTAATTACAACTTAATTACATTTAAACTGCTGTTTCTTGAGTTTTGAAATTCCGAAATATTTAAAGACAGGATTCTAAACTAAAATTTTTCTTACCACGTTCTGTTATATCTCTGCCGTTTTATTTAGCATTAAAAATTAACTTTATAAAACGTCGATCTCGTAAATTGACCTTTTCTCGTCGTTGAATAATTTCCATGACGATCAACTTTCCGGAAGAATGTCAGACTGTCAAGTAAAGATGGCGCAGTGATATTTTTAATTAAAGCGTTCATAAGCAAAATAAAGTAGCAGGCGTAGACTTAACTACAATGTAAACTCTGTGGTCATAAAAAATGAAGCTCCCGGTGAAGATAAAGTTAAAATGGGTTAACCTGTTGAGAACTACAACAGATAGAAAAGGCAGAAGATAATGTCTTGATACATATACATTCTTATTATAGTTCCAAAGTGAAACAAGCAAAAAAAAGACCATGTTATAATAAGTTCAAATTATTTTAATAATTACGCTTTTTAGTTGTGTGATGCGGATGTTGTTGCTCAGCATTTGAAAAAGATTATTAAATGCACAATTTTAATTAAATTGTATATAAAGCGAATGTTAACAATGATAACGATATTAATAATGACAATGATAAAAATGATAATAATGATATATCTAATTAAGACTAATGTATACTAGTAGGATGTGACAACTTATATGTTTATAAAATGCCAATGGAGCTGACCAAAAAGTCTAAAAAAAATTGAAGGATAATGTTTGTAATAATATCTTTGATCTTTTATTTTTACACAACCAACTTTCAATTTAAAAACCAGAAACAAAGTACAGAGTTTTTAACTATATTTTCAGATTTTTTAATAATGTTTACACAAACAATTATGGTTTTGGTCGAGCTACAATGGAAACTCAATTAGTCGGACTAAATAGAGAATTTGAGTAATTTAACTGCAAAGATACATTCAATATCATCTTCATAGATCTGTACAACAAATAATGTTGCTTATGGATTATGTTACATTGAGCTGTTTATCTGCGGAGTGTGCTAAGATAATAGAGACTTTAAATATCAGCAGTTTAGATAATAGGACACTGTGCATCGTGAACATTTTTCACGATATGTTTTTCCTTTATGCTTTATGGAGTCGTGTGACCGTTACCAACTCCAATGGCACTTTTGACCCATCGTAACCGCGTAAAACACGATAAAATTAAATTCGAATTTTCACGCAAAATAGTCCGTATTTGTTTTACAAATTAAACATAGTAAAATCAAATTTGAATCTCGTCCGCGTTATTGGATGGTGCAGTGCCATGACGATAATTTTTCCGTATTTTGACGCAATTATTTACAGATTCGTGTAATTTCTTGTAATCCAATCAAGTTTGTAGAATTGCAAATCAAATACGATCCTCATTTACAAATTGAAAGAACTTCACTATCGATTAATATTACTAAATAATAGGGAACTTTGAAACTCAATCGATTTTACACCACTTAAAAATGTCGAGTATCGGCATTTTTATGTTCAAAATGGTTGAATGAAAAATTAAAAAGGACATATTATTTGCACAGGAAATTGCTCCTGTAGTTAGCTATTAAAATTTTAGGAGATAAGAGCTCTATGTTTTATTCTAGTATTGCTCGATTAACTGACATAATGATTTTTAAAATAATGATGATTCCATTAAATTTTAATTATTCCATTATTTTAATATAATACATTAACGCAAACAAGCAAGCAAGAAAGATTACCAATGTGATGCAAATTGATCATGAAACCCTGCTGCGCACTCCCAATCTACTTTTCTCGAGTTTCCTGACAATTGTACTGTATAGAACAGTTTTCTTGACGTGGCATTCACAAATTGTCAAAGAGATGGGAAAAATGTATAGCTACCGATGGAGCAACACTTCGAATAAAATATTATGTTTCATTTTCATCCAATAAACTTATAAAGGGTGTCCCTAAACTCTCAGCTGTCAAATTGTTCTTCTTTCAGGGTTTCCAACAATTTACTGCAGAAATGGTGGCAAATTCAAATCTTGCGTTAATTTTGGGACACCTTTTATTTTCTATACGAAAATTCCGCTGTCGTATTTACATAAATAGACAACTAAACTTTTATATTTCTAACAGTTACGTTCTTCTCATTGTCGCTGATTTCCCTACACTAGACACAAGAAGATCTCGTCTCCTTGATTGTCAAAGGAATTAAACGGCAATCGAAACGCGCGCGTAGCGGCAAGTCAGGAACCATGGGAACAAACCTCAATTATAAATCCCGTTTACGTGCGATCCGTTTCTTATCACGGTCTTAAACTTCTTCTCACCGAAGGCTAATTATCATTAATTAGAAAAGTTGCCCCGCGGCTGGCTCAGCACTGCCGCGCCATACAACTCGCGGACTCGGAGCCACGCCGAGCCATGCCGAGCCACGCCGATGGCTGCTGGTGGTTCAGGCCCGGCAACGTTCGCTTCCGCGTGGCCCTAAAACTTTCGCGGGAAGAAGCTCGTGATAAATTCCGTTGTGAAACAATAATTGCGAACGGGCCGGCAGATAGCTGGCGGAGCTTCACCTCTGCCGTGAACGATGCAATTTGTACCGTGGCCGGAAAAAGCCCCGGTGTGCATTTACGTTGTGGTTTCTTTCGGCATTATTTCGCTGAACGATAAACGCCCGCGTGATTAACGACGCTAAATACGCTCCCCGTTTCTTCTGTTTACCCTGGATTTAATTCTCCCGCTTAATATCCCAGCGGTTTTGTTATCTTCGCGAAGTCGTCCCTAATTTCTTCTTTTCTTTTTTTTTTTTTTTTGTTTTGTATATATTAGACCCACTTTCGCGTGGTCCGCGCATGTACAATAAGCGCATTGCTCATGCTGTTTGCGAAGCGAGGATTCTAGGGTGAGCGAGCATTATCGGAAAAGAACTTATGATTTTAAGGCTGACCTAGCAGGAGAAATCATATTCGATTGCTGAACCCACTAATATTAAGGTTTCGAAAAGTAACGCCAGTTTGGGTGAAATTTTCATAATTTTCAATGGCACGTAGCTCGTGTGTATGTCGATCGATTTCAATGAATTTTTCTGCATGTGTATAACTATCATAGATCCACCAGATGCGTCTTTAAAATTTTTTGTACGTGGCTTGAATGAAAAATATTTAAAAAGTTCCTTTTTTATTGGTCATGTAATTCATACCAATTCCAATATTCACAAAATTCATTTTGCATATCATTTATTAAATCAAATGCAACTAATTGGTCAAGAAAAGTCAAGACGCTTAATCCAACCTTAAAAAAGTTATTTAGGTTTGAAGAGTGTCCGAATACTTTTGTGAGCCACTGTTGCTTTTATGTTTGTTGAAAATTCAAAGGAATCTTTCCAGGAGATAATGGAAAATTAGAGTATCTAGGAAAATTTAAAAGAAAAAAAAAACCAGAAGATATAAAAATTAAGAATTGTTTTTCAGTCGAAAACGTTGATCCCCAAAGAGCAAGAAAGACGTTGCAATAAAACGAGGTAACCGACGAAGAGAGCAGAAGCTAGAACACGCCGGAAAACTCGGAGAAAGTGGTAAAGCAATAAAGAGGGAAAGTGCAGGGGTTTGTGAGTGCTTAAACGTATACCAAGCGTACCAAGACCTCGCGAAACTTTGGGGAAAACATTAGAAACAGGAAATATTGTAGAGAAACCTGAAGTAAGTCAGGGAATAGGAACCCCGAAAAAGATGTACAGAATGTACAAAGGATGTAGCCAGCCAGCTGAGATTGGTGCGAGCATGATCGCCAACTGCATTCGAAAATTAACATTGATTATTTTCACGAGAAACGCAGAGGCGAAATAAAAAAGAAAGTCCAACGTTGTAAGACACGAATTGATGAAAAATCATACAAGCTGATTAACACTAGATCTATCAAACAGTTGCAGCAACTTCTCCACTGTATAACTTCGGTCGGCATTCTTTTCGTTACATCTAAGTACTTTTACAGTATACTACAGTGCACGAAATTTATTTAAAGCGAAAACAGCTGTAACAGCCCATCTCGATCGGTGTAACGTAGCATTATTTAGAAACTTCGTCGAATGTCGTTTCCCACAATGATAGCATAATAAAGCATAGCACGCAACGCCACGAATTCTACCGGGAACATTGTAAAGGAACCTTTCACTAGTTCGCAA
>CM052098.1:5243094-5257402 GCA_028453745.1 Agapostemon virescens
ATTTACCAGAATATACTAGAATATACTAGAAGATGCTAGAATTCACAAGAATGTACTAGAATATAGCATACTATACCAGAATATACAATAATATACTGGAATGTACTAGAATATACTTGAATCCTCTAGAATGCACTAGAATATACTATAGTACACAAAAATATACTATAATGTACTAGGATAAACAAAAATTGACTAAAATGTACTAGAATACACTACATTATATCAGAATACACAAGAATATACTAGAATGTACCAAAATATACAAGAATTGTATAAATATACTAGAATCAAAAGTTGTTTGTTGAAACAATAAAGCTATGAACTCCCATAAGTTTCATTAAAATCGGATTTTCGCATCTCAAAGAAAAATGGTACGACAGTACCTTCTAGAACTGGAACTGACCGCGACATTATACAAGCAATACTGAAGGATATTCTAAGAGAACTGAACGTGATATTGTGGAAATAATGTTTAAAAATAACGCTGGCTTTAACCTCAGTCTTCATACAGCTCTAAAAACAACAGGAATGATTAGACCTACTCTGGGCAACACCCATCCGAGATAGCGAGGATAATGTAATAATTGTTGTTTGAGAAAATATGGTTATCTGCTATGTACATAGCTATCACTAAAACTTTCTCCATTATTCAACAATAATCAGAGTAAGTGTGGTTCATGTTGGCCTTGCTCTCATTTCATTAGAATAACAAACTGCTACGTCGGTGCTAAAATATTTGCAATCTTAATTTCGACATCTACTATCGGACAAATTGTTATTCGAATACATTCGCAGGCTAGGATTTTCGACATTTTGTCTGCCGAATCGAGCGTACGAACTACATGACTCTCCGAGAAGTACATCCCGCAGCAGTAACGGTTAATCGATTATACTTAGCGTGTACAGTTTCGTAGCTTTTGTGACAGCAGTACTGTACAATGTTTTTGGCGAAACAGTGATCGTCTTATGTGTTCGGTGAAGGGGTCATTTACCCCTCAGATTCTCAACCCCAGTTTTTGAACGGACGCGTGCGTATAAAGCAGAGCTGCGCGCGTTTCGTCGCAACCCGTTCCTGCGGCGTTAATTAATTAAATTAATCAAGCGACGCGGGGACTGGAGAACCCGTCGCATTAAACCTCGTACGAATAATAATTGCGCTTTAGCAGAGGAGCGCGCACAAAGTCGTCGGGTAAAAGTTTCACCGAGGCAAGTACGATAAATTCTGCGGTAAAACAATAATCGCCCGGCGCATCCTCGTGCCTTCCCGGTAAATAGCTACGGGGCTCCCCCTGTTTTCGGGTATAATTCGTGGGAGCCACGGATAACCCGAGTGTACAGGTTGTATACCGCGACCCCAGCATCCTTTCGACATTGTTTTGCGACGATCAAAGCGACAACGCTTCCCGGAGGGGTAACCGCGCCTCTAGGTCGCAACTTATTGTTAATAACGGAAGACCGAGCTCCCCGTACAAGCATACTAAACCGTCAAATTAGTGTACAAAGATGAAGAACAATATGAGAACGCACAATGCACGTACAAACGTCCGGGAAACCAATAGAGAGCGTCGGCGGCGTCCCTCGCAGCCGATTACTTTGTAACAAACCGCGTAACTCGGCGACTAAACGCACTCCGGTAAAAACGTAGAGCGAGCATGAAAATACCAGAATTGGCCGTGAAAAATTTAGACGAGGTCTGGCCTCCCTACCTGACCGTGCATTGTATCGCGTTTTCCACGTGGATTCTTCGTTGCGAGTAATTTGCCGGCGCGCGATGAGACCGATATTAAATGTTTGACCTTTTCATCGACGTTACTGTGCTCCCTGACGCAGAGAACGCGAGTGTTGTTGCATTTGCCGGCTCCAATTTCGGTCTGCGTTTACGCTACGGTCGATTTAGGTGATGTCTTTTTTTTCAGAAGTTCTCCCCTAGCACCTCTTCAACAAATTGATTACCTAGGGAGCCAGGTACGGTTGGAAAATATTACCGAATTTTCGTAAGAACATCAACTTGGTCGGACCGTTTTCAATGACACTCGACGTAGCACATGCCCATCTATAGCGCGGGAGCTCGTCATTCATAGCTCCCTTTCAGGAATGTAAAGGGTTTCGTGATCTCTTTCGTGTACTCTTCCGACAAGTTTACCCCAAAATAGCGTACCAGTTTGTGGACGTTATGTAATAACAATACCGATTGTGTTTGCCGGACGATTAATGCGCATCCGACCTGTTATGTCGTAACAACATTATATACAGTCCGCGACAATAGAATAGCACACCTTCTAAATTTCGTAGTATTTTAAAAATAGAACAGAAATGAGAGCGTTCAATCCATATGCTTCTTGAGTTACTTCTTATATATCCATCTTAGTGACTTTGACACGTAAACACTGCCCCTAAATTCTTAGAATCGTTGTTTTGGTAGATTTCATGGAAACGTAATCCGACAAAATAATAGCACACATGCTACACTCTCACTTCTCAGTTGAATACGAGCAAAGGAAGGTGGCTAAGTATTTGATATATAGTGTGGTGAATTATTGCGGAAAACTTCTAAAAAAATGGGTCGTGGAAAGAAGTTAACAGATAGTGAAATGAAAACAATTATGACACTATCTAAAGAAAATGTTTCTATTTCAAAGATTGCGAAAGTAATTCATAGAAGCCGGAAGGTTGTCATGAATTATTTGAAAACCCCCGAGAAATATGGTAATACAAAACGTCCTGGACGACCTGCGGCACTATCAGCACGAGAGAAACGTGCTATTCTAAGGGCAGCATCGAATGCACCAATAGACTACCAGGCAGATTGCTGAAGCAGCAGGCGTACAAACAAACGTCAGAAATGTGCAACGTGTCCTGCAAAGATCTAAGCACCTGCAGCGAAGGAAGCTTAAAAAAAACCGCCTCTATCCGAAGCGCATAAGAAGGCAAGGCTGCAGTTCGCAGAGCAACATGCTCACTGGAAGAAGAAGTGAAGAAAAGTCATGTTCACCGACGAAAAGAAGTTTAATCTCAATGGACCTGACGGGTGGAGTTATTATTACCCCGACTTACGTAAAGAAAAAATGTTTTTGATCCGTCGCCAGATGGGTGGCGGAGGAGTCATGGTGTGGGCCGGTATCGGCTACCATGGAAAGACGGATATTAATTTTATCAGTGGAAAAATGAACAGCGTGAAATATCTAATGTTAATCCGTGAACAAATAACCACACACGCAACCAGAATTTCCGGGGAAAAACACATATTTCAGCAGGATAATGCAGCGGTTCACACCGCAAAGGTTGTGAAAGCATTCTTCGAGACAGAAAATATTCAAGTCTTGCAATGGCCAGCTGGTTCACCTGACTTGAATATTATAGAAAACTGTTGGGGAGACCTTGCTAGAGCAGTTTATGCTAAAGGGAAACAGTTTAATAACGTAAACGAACTAAAAGAGTGCATTGCACTCGAATGGGAACGAATGAAGCAGAAAAGGATTAAAAAATTATTCAAGTCGATTCCAAAGCGAATAATTTTGCTTATAAAAAACTCTGGAGGATCTACAAAATATTAAATATTGAGTTCCATTCGTATGTATGCATAAATGTTAATTAATTGCAATAATGTGCTATTATTTTGTGGTACCGGTTTATCAAGATATATACATTTTTGCAGATGAAACAAAAAGGACCATCGTTGTATATAGAAACTTAGCGCTATTTGGTGTTCAATACTTATGTGTACCTGTCTACATATTCAAAATTATATTTTTGTACTTTAATAAGTAAGAATTAAGAAATTTTACGGGGTGTGCTATTCTATTGTCGCGGACTGTATAAGCGCATACGAATTTTGCGACACTGTACAAGTTCAGCACCCGGTATATTCCTCCAAGCCGGCGTTTGCGTACCGCAGAGTGAACGAAGCCATCAGTAACAAGCTCTGGTTTTGTACATACCTGTAACAGAAACAGAAAATTTGTTTGTTGGTGAAATTTTGTTTAATGGAGAATAATAAATTATATACGTTAATCAATTTGATCTTGTGTACAGGTTTGGGTATAAACGGATAGAATCAAGGTAAAGCGAAGTCTTGTCTTGCGACTTAAAATTAAGCAAAATCTTGAAACTCGCAGGGGAGTATATTCAAATGTGAAAATCCGATTTTGATGAAACTTATGGAAGCTTATAGCTTTATTGTTTAAACAAAAAACTTTTGTTCAAATTTTCTTGCACGACTACATTTCCCAATGAAAAAACCACAATTTAAAAAGAAATTCAAATTTTTTCGATCTCTGGTTTCCGAGATACCTCAAAAATACTACAATTTTGAGGGCTGTTTTCACCTCTTCAAAGTGGATGTTGCCGATAAAAAAAGCATGTGTCAAATATTTTTCAAAGAACCATAAGCTCCCATAAGTTTCACCAAAACCTCCGTCTTAATTTTGCAATTAAAATTTCTTCGACTGCCGAGGGTTAAATGAATATATTTTTGAAAATAGTTAATAGAAATAAGCGACCCTAAGACATCAGTAAAAATTACAATATCATTTCTCAAAACAGTGTTCACATTATCAAATTCGTCTGTATTCTATAAATTGTTTTAATGTCAATTTTGAAAGAAATGTCTTAATTTTACATTTAAAATTTCTTCGACTGCAGAGGGTTAAATCAATATATTTTCGAAAATAGTTTAACTACCGTGAATGTTTGTTTCATTTCTACCTTTGCACTGTTGTAGTACACGAGGTACATTAATCTACTTTATTTGTTTTAGGTAGCTTTATGGATAATATTAAATAATTTATTTTCTTCGTATTTAGAATACTACAGTGAAATAAAATACTTCAGTTGAATTCAAACAACTAATATTTGTAGAATGAAAAAACAACAAAATATTCTGATAAGGCTATGGCCAAACTGTCAATCAATGCGCTCTTGTTTACAAGATTCTGTGATAACTGTTGGTAGAAAGTCTTATACCAACATGTTTGCGTAAGATACTAAGTTCAATCTACCTATCACATTCATTGATAAATGTTTTGCAAAAATCGCGATGCCGTTTTGCAGTTGTTTATTTTTCCAAAAATATCCGATCAATTTCGTCCGATAACCTACTGCAAGGTTATTAATAGTACCAATACAACAGTTTCGCAGCTTCAATTTATAACTATTGGAATTACCAAAATATAAATAAATTTCTTCATTCAAGTACGCATCGTTATAAAAATTGAAAAAAATCAAAATAAACCCAGTATAGTAGTTTTTATAAAACAATGTACACCAGACACATTTTATATGTATGATTAGTATTAAAAGTCACATATAAAAATCACGTAAAGTCACATTAATATTTGTGTAATAAAAACTTTTGATACATTCGAATATATTGCTCGCAATGCGTTTAGTTATGTAATTCTTTATTTAGTTCGGTAATTCGTTTAGCTCTTTTCAATTCGTTGAAATATATATAAAATAGTATATTACCCATTACGTATAATACCAATATAACAAGTGCCTAGGCGTCGCAATAATCTGAATTTTTATTGACGCAATTTATTCGATGTTTGTCAATTTTCCAGGTTTTCCAATCCACGCGCAAATGCCATAAATGCCGGAAAAAATGGCTGAAATTAATTAAGTCATTAATTCCATACCGAAGATTCCACTAGAATAGAGTGCATATAAAAATCAAATTTCTGTGTGCGCGAGTGACTGTACGCGTGCTTGCCACTGTGATAAAAATAATCCGATTAAAATTGCCGTATTTTTCAGCTATTAACGTTTACCACTCGGTGTTCTCAAACGAACTTCCGGTAACGCTGCCGTAATTTGATTCTCACAGCTTTTTTCGGTGCGATATAATACGCGTTCCGACTTTTTGTGAAAACAAATGTGTTTGTAAAACACACTACAAAGACCTGAACAACAAATACGTTCGAAATTATGGGAAATCGAATACTGTTTGCGGTAACGATATTGATAAAATAAAATACAAATAGAAGAGCTACGCGATGAGTATTGTACCGAAAAATACGAGATTTATAGAAAGGATATAGCCGAATAAGCTACTCAAAAATGCGCCATTTAATAGGACATCATGAAAAATATACTGTATGAATTTTTAACACTATATCTCGATCGTGAGGGTTGTTAAACCGTTTTTGGGCTACTTTCCTTAATTAATGATGTTTAAAAATCTAAGGTATGCAAAATAGCTAACCACATACTCTTCAATTAGTTCCAGGTTTTTAAATTGAAAATCCTGCTTGTAAAAAATCAAAACCCTCAAATAATCGGAGAAATACGGAGATTTCATTATTACAGTACCTATACATGGTTATAATCATTGTTCATAAATTTTTTAATATTATCAACTGCATAACTGCATCTCCATATAGATAAATAATGCTAATGATCCATTTGATAAATAAATATCAAATAACATCTCTAATGTAATAGAGTTTCATATAAACGTGATTTTATTTGAGTGATTGGCAGCTTCAACTGGTCTTTGACCTGTAGAGCATTGATGAATGATTCTTCTTTAACTAATTTAGTAATTTTCGATAACAAATTCGATAACAAGTTGTAAAGTTTTCCAGCATACTGCAAGCAAACAATTCATAACGATAACAAGAAATCATTAACTAATTATAATTAATCTAGGCACGTTACTATATAACTTCACTGTTCAACTGATGAAGTTTAAGATGTAATTTAACAAACTTATTATTATTTGAACGTATACAGTTTTTCGTTTCGACACTTAACACTAGAACTTCCGGACCAGTCAAAATGCCTGTTCTCTAATTTTATCGTTCGCAATTGTTGAAATTATAAATGTATTCTGATCAGCATTTTTCGAATGGACTTATTCATTGAAGCAGACATTACGATGAAAACTGTACGAGATCTTAATAAATGCAGTCTTGTTGTTAATAAAATAACATAATCTTGGTGTTAATAAAATATTGTCCCCGTATAATATAAACACTATGGAAAGATACATTACATTATTTTCAGCTTGCAAAATACAAATGCATTAACTTAAATACCGATGCGACTGAAGTATGAACCATAAGTATGTAAGTATGCCACTGGCGTTCTTTAAACGAATTTCGACACTCCGCTTCCAGCTATGGAAGAAGTATTAAAAAAAATTAGCGGTCAATTTTGGATTATATATCGTACCATTAGACAGCAGATATTTATGCAAATTTTCAGTGGTACGTACTAATTTGCAATAAAGAAAATTGTGCAGTAGTTTTTCCTTACATCCCCATGCTAGAGGTTTTACCGTGCTGATAGTAACATGTATGCCGGTATAAATCTGATAGCAATCGCAGTACCACTGCTTTTTACGAGTTAGGAGACGCTATGAATGCATAAACATTCGCAGTATACTTATCATGTGAAATCTGCTAGTAGCACTATAACGTTCTTGTTTCAAATGAAAGTTACGTTCTAGTACAGTACAGAGTGTTTTTGGAAGTCGAATCTTTATAAAGGCTGAGAATTGTTCAGAATTAATTGGTTTTCATAATAATTTAATAAATTTTTACTCGTGGAAAAGATTGATGTGAATCAAACGTTTCCTCCAAGTAGAAAAGGTATACGATAGTTCAGACATTCCAACTGGTGTAAAAATCTATGAGAATGAAAACACATATAATTTTCTTAAATACTACAGTAGTTTATTCATATATATACATAAAAGATGTATACACCTTAAGAATATTAATTATTAAAAATAGAACTTGTTTATAGAATATTCAGTTGCGTTAAAAACGGTTTCTTACTTTAACGTTGTTACAGTATTTTCAAGAATTGACACTTTCAGTGGCATGTCACCCATATACGAGTAACGAAATTATCTGAGTGATCTTTAAATAAATTTTCACGTTAATATATTCATTGTGTCTAAGCTGATGGTGATCCAGGAAGTGCAAGAAGGTAGGGGGAGTACTTCACATCATACATTCTTTTTTTCAATTTTCATTTCATTCGGGATGCTAATTAATAAATTTAAATCTGGAGCGTGATTTAAAATACGTGTTTTATTATATGGCAACGAATTGAAGAATGAAGAAATGTATAAATCGATATTAACAAAATGCACTCGATCTATAAATGTTTCATACAAGGCGCTCTAATTTATATGCGCGAACTTTAAATTAAATATCGGAGTGAAACTTGATTCTCCTTAACACATTTCGATGTTATACAATTTTCGTGGCTGCTAATTTGACAGTCAAAGTGTTAATATGCATCTGACAGACAGACAAATAGATTTTAAACGACTTTCTAAATTTTGTTACCACCAAAGTAATTTATAAGGATTTTTCTGCTTCATTCGAAAAATGAATTGTGGAGATTATTACGCTGATCAATTCATTGCTTTCTATGTATAACCGTCGGTATTTGTGTGTGTTTGGAGAACAAATTAATATCAAAGATAAATATTAATCCAATCGCGGATATGTGGCGCCATCAGAGAGTCAATATCGAGACCTTAGGTATTCTACCTATATCACGGAATTCTTCAAATACTTATTTTCGATCTCTAGTGCAGTTCTGAATCGGTATTTCATAATGCTTCCACACCATTTATATTTTAGTGACCGAAGTGGATATGAAAGATGGAGGAAAGAAGAAAAATGGTTAGAAAAAAGAGAAAAAGAGTTTCATCTTGAATGTTGCCAATAGACCATCGGTAACGCTACCTAACAGAACTTGGCTTAGATATGGAGGTATTTGATAGACTACCACTAGAACGACCAGTCGGTAAGTATGCATCAAAGTGATTGGTTTCACTTTTCTTATTTTATCGTTACTTAAACGATATTTTGCAGAGACATTACTAAATAAATTTATTTATTCCTGTAGATTTGGTGCTTTTCAGAAATAAATTTCCCATTTAAGTTACTGAAAAATTACTCATTCCTCAATCCTCATAATATTTACCATAAGTTTTCATATATTAATAACATTTTCATAATAAATACTTCAAGTAGACAATTTATAGCGCTATATGGCGATTTGTTGTATTAATTATTACCATGTACTAATTAAAATTTACATTTTCCAACTGTTAAGTATGCATTCTTAAATTTCCGAATTATTCCTAATTGTATTAAGTAAAATTGTCACGACTAGCAATAGACTAATAAGAATCCCTATGCATTTGTGATATTTAGAAATGCAATTTCTATTTCATTGTAAACATACAAAAATATTTGAGTCAACGAAATAAACTGTTGGTTTAGTCTAGTAATCAACGAAAACAGTAATCTGGGTCAAAACTCGCATTCCAGTTATTATGTATCTCATCGATCCGGAAAATTCGGTAGGTCACCACGGCTGAGATATTTTGGCGGATCTAATAAAACTAGGAGAATATCATTCCCTCGAAAACTGTCGCCATGTTTATTATTCCTCTTTCGTTTCTCAATCCGAGGAAACTTCATTTTCGCAGTTTCATTATTAACAAGTCACCGCGTGCAGAAAAGAACATTCAAACTTATTCGTATACTCTGCACTGTAAAATGCAATAACTCATCCTTATTTTATCTCATCTCAAGACATTCTTTAACCCCTTGACCTACAGCAACGAGTCCGACTCGTGATCAAGATATCGAACAAAATCTTCTAAACGTGTATTTCTTTAATCTTCTTTAAACCGAAATAACATTTTATCGACTGTTGTGGTGTCGAGTAGATGTTTTCGGTGGTATCGTTCGCTGTAGCCTGTATAAGCGAACCTGGACTACGTGTGGTCTTGCAAATATGAATTTTGAGGCGAAGCACATACTGTTCCATACACTCAATCAAAAAGGCTCTCGTTGAATTTTTAAAAGTTTTAACGCTCGAGGCCCGAATTGATTTCGTAGCGGTTTGCTTATTCGTCGGTGCCTCGTGCGAACGCGTGCGTTTCGGTTCTGGTGAGCAGACTCGACTTGGAAAGCGATCGAATATTGGAGGTTTCTTGCAGCCCTAATTGATGCGAGTGTCGCCCTAGTGCGTCACGAATATCTCCGATAGTACGCGTTTAAGGTACTCCGAGCAATATGGCCACTGCGAGGAACGAGAAGCGCGACGGAAACCGAGGCGGAGTCTCTGAAAATGTGATCGAATTCTACAAATAGCTTATTATAGTCTTCGTTAATTCATTACTGAACCCTTTGCAACGTTATTGCATACTGAAATGTGATATTATTAGATAATTTTATTTTTATTATTCATTTGTTGGAAAATTCGTTAAAGATGGCTTCGTAACAATTCTTACATCAATGAGGTAATTAAAGACTACTAATTTCACAATAATCTGATCTGTATGAATTTATTTAAAAATTGATTATGTAGGCATTTTTCAGATAACAGAGGAAGAATATATATTAACAAATTCAGAAGTGGAATTTGAACAAAATCACTCAATCTTCCCATAATTATTCAGATCAATTTTCATTTGCTTCGAAATATTTTTCTACTAAAAATTATCAACGATACAAGTCTCTTTCGTTAGAAACAATCTCATAGAAATTACGAAACATTAACTGAGAATTTATTTTCAAACGTAAATTCTTAGTAGTCTACTCGCGTTGGATCATTAAATATATTTTGTACATTAAAGATTAATAATTCAAACGTGCGGAAATTGGATTTTAACAATTTACATTATTTCAGAAAGTTAAGAATAATTTCAGTGATACCTGAAACAGTAATCAGTGACATGGTAACTCCGTTGTTGAAGCAAGAAAGAAATTACAAAACGATGTGTGACTATTTCACGCAAGAATTACCTCACCAGCAACGACAGTTTATTAAAATATCATCAACACCTTTTCACTGGTTTTTTATTCACCGTGAAATTTTATAACACATTCTGCCTTCT
The DNA here is from genome assembly GCA_028453745.1 of Agapostemon virescens. NCBI lineage: Eukaryota > Metazoa > Arthropoda > Insecta > Hymenoptera > Halictidae > Agapostemon > Agapostemon virescens. The sequence continues at coordinate 5,253,971 of CM052098.1, forward strand.
CTGCATTCCTCGATTCCTCTCGACGAAAGCAAAATTTTTCGCAGCACTTGCATCGCAAAGAATTCTTTACCTATGCGAGACTTTTTTACTTTCTCTCTCTCTCTCTCTTTCTCTCTCCCTCTCTCTTTCCCTTACTCTGTGCATTCGATATGATACAGTCTCGAATACAATTCTTTTGAAAGGAACAGAAGGATCTCATCTGAGAAAGAAATACCGTTTACGCTCAATCTACCAGACAAAATAACTTTGCGACATACTGAGAATAATGGGAGAGATGCAAAGCTTTAAAGGATTCTATTTTGATCTTCATATTTCGTTAAACCGACTCCTAATGATTATCGATGGCTTGAAAAATAGTATAGTTGAGAATATTGTTGTTATCGCTGGTATAAAATCAGTGGCTTAAACGTAAGTGCAATTGAAATCTCGCTAAAGCGTTTCATAAAAGGTTCTTATAATTAAATCGCTTGTTCCCGTTGCACGTTCATAGTTCCGCGATATTTCGTTTGCTAGTTTGGAAAGTTAGCTCAGCGAAAGCTCTTCAATTTTGTTGCAAACAACGGGTCGATCAAATATTTGACCACTTTCCGCGCGTATTGTCGTTCTCTCTGCGAGAAGCAACGAAAATGAAACAGTTTTTTCTGTTTATTGTTTTTGAGAAGGGAATTCTAGCAGGGAAAATCATTTGAGTGATTCGATGCTCATGCTTGCAAATGAATAAAACAATAAGGACAAGCTTTATAACAGAGGACAAGTCTTAGAAACATTCACTTTTAATATTTCGCGTATCCAATAGCTTCTGCTTTATGACTTAATTAGAAGGGGTACTATAAGTATAACTGCAACTTCAGTTGCATTGTACAATGAGATAAGTCTGTAAAGAAAAGATTTTCATACTGAATTTATACACCATGCAACCTCCTTCAGAGATGAATTAATTCTAAGTATATCGAACACACTTATTTTACTTCAGGAATTCTGCTTCATATACAGAGTGATCCACGCAATTGTTTCAAGTCATAACTCCGTTATTATTGCATTTACGAAAAAATGCCAAAGGAAAAAGATAAATAGTTCGAATAGCACTACATCTGTAGGCGTTTAAATTTTTTTTAGGTGCAGCAGTGCATGTGCAATTAGTAATTGCATCATTTCTTTAAATAAAAATGCATATGTTTTTTACACAGATCGATTCTTCTGTTCATTCTACGTAAAAAATGATTGTCGTAAATGCAATAATAACGGAGTTATGACTTGAAACAATTGCGTGGACCATCCTGTATATTATACGTTGCACTTTTTGAGATTTAAATATTATTAACATTTGAAAACGTTTCTTTTTATTAACAGAATATTTGCTATGGAAATGATGTTCATGAAGTATTGTTTACTTTATTATTATAAGGATATCGTAAGACAGTAATCATTGAACATTAGAACTACCAAACCAGTGAAAATAACTGGTTTCTAACAAGCATATGGTATGCTATAATTGTATGAAGTTTGAAAAGGAGCAGTCTCGTTATTATTAGTAAGCAATGAATATAGTTGAATTTGCTATTCGGTAGCTGTAGTATTAATGCAGACCAAAAGTCATTAAATACTTAATGAAAAGATATCGTAAGATAGCAATCATTTAACACATATACTACCAAACTAGTCAAAATTACTAGTCCTTAATTTTTTCTTTCATAATTACTGTAGTTATAGAAATGTTATTAAAACATTGTATGAAGTTTGAAAAATGGCACAGTCTCATTTTTATTAGAAAGCAATGTGTATAATAAGATTTCTTGTTCGGTAGTTCTAGTATTAATGCAGACCAAAAATCACCAAAGGCTTAACAAAAGCTTATCATAAGATATTTAACGCTAGATTTACCAAATCAAAGTGACTAGTCCCTAATTTTTTCTTTCATAATTACCGAAGTTATAAAATGTTTTTATTGGAAATTTTTTAATCTGCTTCTTTAACGAAGTACATATTACAATAAAATTGTATGAAATTTGAAACATGGCACGGTCTCATCACTATTAGAAAGCAATGTGTATCGTAAGATTTATTATTCGGTAGTTCTAGTATTAATGCAGACCAAAAATCACCAAATATTAAACAAATTCAAAACTGTTTTCGCAGGTATATGAATAAAGAATATGCAGATATATGATGTATTTGAAATGTTCTAAAAGAAGATTAAATAAAGTATGAATTTCTTTATTCATTTAATACATGTTTAATCGCCTTCGAATTGAGTCCTAGCATTCGCTATACGCTTATGTCTACGATTTTTCTCTAATTTTTAAAAATATTTTTGAAATTCAGCTACCCCCTGTGGCTTTCATTTTATTCAACGAATTCTGGTTTATCGCCTGTAGCAACTCAGGATACTATTTTTGTAGCGTTTTTTCCAATCTGGAAAACAGAAAAATTCAAACGTCGTTCCATCAAACGAATACGTTACTTATAGGAAAAAATGTTACCCCAATCGATTATTTAAACTGTTTTCACAGTGACGTCTATTGCAGAGGAAAATAACAACACGGATATTAGCAGTTGATGAATTATTTACCTATAACGAAGTAGAACTGGATATTAAAAAACGTTTCAGTACTTTTATGCACTTGTCTGTTCTGTAACATTTTAAACAATGCAGTATACATACGTAAAAGTATACAATAAAATGTATTAAATGCGTTTTACAAACAGAAGCGACGACTTTTTACACGCTAATGCCGATTGTGTTGTTCTGCATTCATTGTATTATTGTAGAGTAAATTATATGAATAATATAACTGTTGTATAATGACTACCTAGATACATACTTACTAGCATACATATATACAGTAGCATATACCATCTGAATTTGGATAATAAAGAATTTAAACATCGTTGTTACAGATAATCAAGGTCTTACAACAATTGTCAATAGATAAATAAATACGCTGCGAATTATGCCATGTTGAGTGACATTTTAATAAGAAAAATGTCAGAAATACATTCGCAATTATTTTATACAAAAAATTATTGGGAACACAAACGTTCTCGCATTGAATTAGTATTGCCTGATATCTAATCCTGTACCATGTTAGTTTTTAAAGGGTGTTTACTCAACATTTCCTCCAACTGTATTTTAATAGGCAAAATTAATGACGAAAGCATTTTTCAAATAATTATTTATAGTATTTATAACGTAACGTAATAAGCCCGTCAATGGCAGTATATATGGAAAAGAGATTACAGTGATGGTAACAAATATATAAGAGGCTGGATATTTTTGGGCGATAGTGTGTGTAAGAATATACGGAGCACTGCTCTTTTCTTCCTAATGAGATCTCAGAGACAGTAACGAGACATCGATGAGGACTTGTTCGATACGGGGAGAGCGAAGTGCGCAGCAGGTATAAGGTAATTTCATGGATGAGCCTCGGTCTC
>CM052098.1:5269648-5292063 GCA_028453745.1 Agapostemon virescens
GTTAACAGGTTAATAAAGTACATATTACGATAAAATTGTATGAAGTTTGAAGAAATGTGCAGTCTCATTATTAGAAAGCAACGCATATCGTTGGAATTGCTATTTGGTAGCTGTAGTATTAACGCAGACCAAAAATCATCAATGATTTAATAAAGAGATATCGTAAGATGGGAATCATTTAACACTAGAATTACCAAACCAATCAAAATGACTGGTACCTAATTTTTTCTTTCATAATTACTGAAGTTATAAAATGTTTTGATCATAAATTTGTTATAAAGTAATATAACATAGTCATTTATAATGCATTGCAGACCTTGCGTTAATGTCCACTTGGAAAATTGTTGTTTTCTCAACTTATTGATTGATGTAGCATTATCGACAGTCCGAAAAATTTATTTCTGAGCTAATGTAAAAATAAAATATCAATAAATATTAAGATATAATATTAGATATGAAAAATGAAATATTATCAAACCGTGTATTTCTGTTTTAACACACTAATTGATATAACTAGTCATCTAGGTACAATTAAATTTCGAGAAAACAATTAAACTTTTCGAATTATGAAGAGCTTGAGTTATCGAAGTGATAGGAAAGATAAAATGATTGAAAATTCGACGCTTCGTATAGACGTAAATAAATGTTCAATTATACAACTTAAAGAAAGAGACAGTAAATATTTTAACGTGAATTATTTAACGTATAAATGTACAAATTATTTTACCGGTTAGTACATATGTATTTAAGAAGTTCGGTTTACGCAGGTAAACTTCGATTTGCAGAGGTTCGGCTATTTTAAATTCGAGTTGCAGATGTAAAACAATGCATGTGAACGTGCAGTAAACAGTTCGAGTTAAAGTAAGTTTTATCTTGACCTATAAATAGACGTTTTCACAGCGAAGCAGAAGGAAAGAAACAAGATTGTTGCCCAAGAAAGATTCAACAGTAGAGCAATCTATTTTTAAACCAGTACATTGAATTTATCAAATTTGGTTATGATCTGAAAAAATGTCAAAGTGTCAAGAAAGGAATTGTCACGATTAGATCAAGTTTTTCAATCTGTGTTACATGAAATAAATTAATTCGATTGTTTGAAACATGTATAGTTACTAATTCTATAATGTTACGATCGATATACTATTACTAGATTTATTTGATAATTTGTTTGAAACTTGTTTTTAGGTCGTTCTAATCATCATAACTTAAGTCGGAATGATTTTTAAGAGCGCGTTGCTCTTTGACGTTTTCCAAACACTTTACAATCGAGACGTGAGCAAATAAACTGCTCAACTTTATTGTGTTAATGCAACATTTGATAGAATTGACATTTGAAATGAGCAAGGGTTCAACTCATGGTTTTAAGCAAGAGAATAATTCCGCGTGCAATTACCTCGTTAGCTTTTGTACTTTTACTTACCGTTCACACGTTCTCCATCGACTGTGCGTAGTCTTACTTTATGTTACAGTGTGTAATGTACAAAGTTCAAACAAGTTGGGTTACTACTATATATTATATCGTCCAAAGCGTAGAAATCGAATCGATTTAATAACTGAAAGATATTTATTGTTTTATTTCATATCAATTACAAACAATAGTTTTCTTCAGAATACACTAAAATTGGAAAGACAAAAATGTAAATCTTTAAAGTTTTTCTTTAAATTGTTTTTCATATAATAAATTACCAGACAATTTTGAAAACTACAAATGATTCCAGGAGGAAAACAATTAAAACATTAAAAACTTTTCTAATAAATTATACTATCGTTGATCACCTGTTCTTATCTATATTTTTGTGAAAGTTGTTATTTCTTTTTAGAAAATAATAACACTTACGTGATTAATAAATTATAATGATTATGTTCCGATTTATATGAAAGTGTAATCTCATCTGGATGCTATGAAGCAGAGTCGATGAAGTGATTACACTACCTGAAATTGATGAAAAAAATTTTATGCAGAATTATCTGAACAGTACACAACACTGTCAGTTATTTAACACTAGAACTACCGAACAATAAATCCAACGATATACATTTTTTTTTGTAATAATAACGAGACTGCATCTATTAAAATTTCGTACAATACTTATTATAAGAGATACGTCATTAACCTCTTAGGCTCTCACGGATGTAATCTTATATTACGATGCGATATTGTATCATTAATTATTAAAGTATATTATTACAGTTAAAATATATGCATCATATCTTTAAGAAGAATTATACAATTTCATTAAAAAATTATTAATATTGAAGTATATGCACCACATATTTAAGAAAAATTATAATTCAGTTATCAAAAATTTTATTCAAATGTACTCTGTCGTACAGGGAAATAGTTCCGCGCAAAATTCAGCCATGCCTAAAAGGTTAAAGAAGTACATCCGAAAATTGCTGATGAAAACATTTTTATAACTTCAATAGTTGCGAAAGAAAGAACTAGGGACCAGTCAAAATGACTGGTTTGGTAGTTCTAGCGTTAAATAATATTACGGCAATTTTTAGTGGTGCCTTAGAAGCGAAACGAAGCCCTTCATCGACAAATGTATACATACAGGTTCGTATTATTAAGAAACAGGCGATAAATTTAGATACACACGTTCTCGTTATTTTTCTAAAGCAATATAAAATAGTCAGTTTTAGTGGTTCGTAAATCCAGTGATAAAGTGAATAAAGAAAGAATGGAATTGCTGGCTCTTACGATTGATGCAGACAATTTCTGCTTTTCATAGAGATCTACAGTTTAGTAATCAAGCTGAAACTCGAAGAATCTTGCAAATATAAGTAGAAACGCTTCCTGGATGTGTAAAAGCAAGAATGGCGAAGTACGTTGTAAATCATTGGTATCGAATAACGATCAAGGCAAAGACGACTGAAGAATGACGAGTCATGCGATGGTTAATCAAGATACATGCGAGTAAGTACGTGCGCACGTGTCATAGTCAATAACAGCGTCGTTCGGAAGATCGAGCGATACTTTAACGAGACTACTTTCGTGATAAACTATTTAGCATGGTCCGTAGCTTGTGGGCGATAGACCGTTTAACTGGGTATATCTAAATGCAATGTCTGTACATGGTTTCGTATATACGTCTATCCACGGCTATAGACGCCGATGTACGTACAGGGTGGCATGATCGGTAATAATTTATTTTTCGAAGCTGGACGTTTAAAAGACAGCATCGCATGGTTACGTGATTTACGTAGATTCTAACTCTCAAAAAGCTTTACAGTTTCTATAAATACGCAATTTTGTACGAAATAATCTTATTACCCCGGCCATATACAGTGGCTCACAAAAGTATTCGGACACTCTTCAAATTTAAATAACATTTTTAAGATTGGTCCAAACGTCTTGACTTTTCTTGAGCAATTAGTTGCATCGATTTAATAAATGATGTGCAAAATGAATTTTGTAAATATTGGGAATGGTATGAATTACATGACCAATAAAAAAGGAACTATTTAAATATTTTTTATTTGTGCCACATACTAAAAATTTTAAAGACGCATGTGGTAGACCTATGATAGTTATACACATGCAGAAAAATTCATTGTTATCGATCGACATGCAAGCGAGCTACGTGCCATCGAAAATGGTGAAAATCGCAATTTTCCACGATTCTTGGTCAGTTTCTGCTTAAACTCCAGAAATTCTTACATCTTTCTACGCATGTCATTTTTTCCCGCGTCCATCGATTTCAGTGAAATTTTCAGCATGCGTATAAGTAACACAGTTCTAAAAAACGCATATTTTAAATTTTCATTACGAGTTGAAATAAAAATGTTTTTAAAAATGCCTTTGCTACTTTCCCACGTAATTTCTACCAATTAGAATTATTTCAAAATTATTTTTGCATATCATTTGGTAAATCAATGCTTCTTTTTGCTCCAGGAAAGTCAAGGCGTTTGGTTCAATTTTGAAAAAGTTATTTAGGTTCAAAGAGTGTCCAAATACTTTCGTGAGCCACTGTAAATGTTAGACCGTGTACTGTCCAGGCGAACGTAAATATCTATTACCAACGGGAAAATAACTATTTACAGAAATAGAAATTGATTTGAAAGTTCGTTGCGCGAAATTAATTTGTAATAAAAGTTCGATTAGTATTTGTGAAATTTGCTTTTTCGAATTTTAACACTAAAACTATCAAACCAGTCATTTTTGACTGGTCTCTAGCTGTTTCTTTCGCAATTATTGAAATTATAAAAATGTTTTCATCCGAAATTTTTCGATGTATTTCTTTAACCTCTTAGGCACAGCTGAATTTTGCGCGGAACTATTTCCCTGAACGACAGAGTACATTTTAATCAAGTTTTTGATAATTGAATTGTAATTTGTTTTTTAAAGATATAATGCGTACACTTTAACTTTAATAATTTTCGTATGTAGTTTTATAATTTATCTTGAAGATATGATATGATGATATGATTATCTTGAATATGAATATATTTTAACTTTAATAGTTTTTTTTAATGAAATTCGATAATTTTTCTTAAATATGTGATACATATACTTTATCTTTAACAACTTTCGAATGAAGTTTCTGATAATAACTAAGTTATCATTTTTATTAAATATATGATGCATATACTGTAAGTTTAATAATTTTGGAATGAAGTTTTTGATAACTTAATTATAATTTTTCTTAAATATGTGATGTATAAAAAAGATATGATGCATATATGTTAACTGTAATAATTTATTTTAATATTTAATGATACAATTGAATGTGCTCAAGCCACTATAGTGGCGCGTCGTGCCTAAGAGGTTAATGATGTATCCTTTACAATAAGTATTGTATGAAATTTTAGTAGATGCAGTTTCGTTATTATTATAAAACAATGTATATCGATGGATTTATTGATCGGTAGTTCTAGAGTTAAGTAACATTTACATCGCTACGTTGGCAGTGAAGAAATCGATAAAAATTTGAAGGTCGACTGTACGAGTAATAGTAATTAATTTCATATGCAGGAAAGGAAATAAATTATATACAATGGAGCTATTATAGATAAAAATGTTTCGATTTTGGAATGAAATTGTTTCGAGCACAAAGGGTTGAATAATGAGGATGCGAGTCACTTTGATTTATTTTGGAGAATATGAACAACCGCTCGTAAGGAGCAACGTAAAGTAAATATGTCAATAATAATTGAAATGACAACGTAATTCTCGCTTCGTATAAAAATTATATTCTTTTATCCTACACAGATAATCGCTGTCCTTACTTAGTGAATATAACTGCGACTACAGATTAGCTATGCTGACCATGTGATTGCTCCCAATCATATTGCACTATGAAAATGCATAAGAACATATAATAATACATAATGATACAGAAGGAAGCATAAAATAGATAATAATACAGAAGAAAGCATAAAATACATAATAGTACATAAGGATATGTAAGAATAAGTGAGAATGCACACAATACGTATAGTATTTTTTCGAAATCCTAGTTGTTTATGTATTTTCCTATCCCGCATGCAGAGGTCGATCTGGCAGTCTATTTTCTCAGTAGAGAATTCAACGCAAGGAAGAACACGATGATAGATGGTTAATTTAGTGTTGCAGGTGTTACAAATTGGGACGTCTGTCTTGCTTAGGAGATATGAATGGGTTATCTTGCCTTGGTCAAATCTGATGCGTGATATTGCAACTAGATTTTCTCGTGAAAGATTTTGAACAGTGTTCTCTCGTAAAAATTGTTCGTTAAGAATATGTATCATGGCTGTGTAATTCGTTTCCCATTTATTCTAAAAATGCTGTTATTAAAATTATAGAAACGTTTCCACGTACAAATTTTTAATAGATTTCCTTATTCGTGCACACGTTTCAATAAAAATAGTACGAAATCTGTAGAAATTTTATCTTGTAATTATTACAAAACAATGCACGTATATCGGCAAATCATATGAAAAGAAACGGTATTTTACAACCAACAACTTTCTGTTTATTGCATTCTTTATAATATTGTAAAATTACCCTTTTTATTATTTTTTACTTATTATATCTTCGTCTTCATTCTTTTGTTTATTACTTCTCAGTAATTGTTTTCCATTTTACAAACTGTTTTTATTTCCACAAAAGTCAAACCCGTATGTGGGTGACAGAATTATTTGTCCACGTTTAAAAATAAATTTGTTGACTACAAGAAGGTTGAAGGATAACTATGTGTCAGGCATTTTTAATGTTCAATTATTGCTGCATTAAATAAATTACTTTGATTTTGTGGAATTTTTTAGCTGTTGGTTGGGCAGTTAAAGTGTTAACAGTGTTTCTGGTTGTTGTGAAGTTGTAAAAGAAAACAGGAAATATTTATGTAATATTCGTCTACGGCTATAGATGCAAAAATTTTCTATCCATATGTTCGTACATGTGTGTACACTACGCACAAATTAACTCTATACATGCATATGCATGAGAAGAATACAAATGTACTTCAGATCTTTGCGCAGATCGGGTTGTTCCAAACAGCTCGGACAATCTGCAACTCTAACCTCCGCGTTATTCGTGGGAGCACTGTATACTGTTTCATTAGCAGAGAATCTTGGCCTGATAGTTTCTGCCGGGACAGTATCAAAGCAATAGTTAAATATAAGATGCCAAATAAATCTCATCAGAGGAACTTTGGCTACGGGTACAATTCCAATCGTTCACCTTTAATTATCCCCACTATTTGTAACCGAAAACTTTTGAAACCGAAAACGGAGGAAACGTGGCTATCACTTTCGCGATTCTTTCTCGCATTCGCTCGGTTTCCCGCTTTTAAGTACACGGGCCAACTCATTTTGAAGCCTGGCTCTCTTTACACGCGGCTGTCGAGACTTCCAATAAATACGGGCGCGCCGTGAAACAGAAACCGGAACAAAGCGCAGAGAAGTTAAAAGACTGAACGCGAACGCGTTGTCTGCTAAATTTTTCCTTAAAGTCTACGTGCAGCGTCCGTTTCGTTTTCTCGAACGGGTTTTGTTCGCTTAGTCGCGAGGCAACAGCTTCCTTCGACTCGTCCGGAAAATATGGCGCACCCGAAAAAGAGGAGTTGACCACGACAATTACACGACACGTGTTCGTTCGTATCGCGTTATGGCGCGAATAATGATTTCGTGGTAATCTTCGACTCAAATTTTTCGACAACGCTAGATCGAAACGTTTCCCTACTATCCGTGCAGATGATAGGGATGACACTTTGGTAAATGACTGGAGAGATATTCAGGACAAACGTAAATTCTACATTTTAACACTTATTACATTGCCTTGTAATAATAACGACACCGCAGCTATTAAAACTTCGTAGAATTCTTATTGTAAGGTATGCGTCATTAAAAAAGTACCTCCGAAAATTTCTGATGGAAACATTTTTATAACTTCAACATTTGCGAAAGCAAAAATTAAGGACCAGTCAAAATGACTGGTTTGATAGTTCTAATGTTAAATAAGTAAATTAAATATAATTCAGATTTGAATTATACAAACATTTAAAGTTGGACATTTCTAAATTGGTACTTTTTTTTAGGAAGTCCTAATAATAGGTTTCTAAAAATGTACAATCACGAGTTGTTCGTATAAATATAACATGCTCCCTGTTTGCTCAGATAGAATACCTAAAAGAATTTCAATATCCGTAAAAGTATTCGACAACGAAAGAATTGCATTCGAGCAGCCTGTATATTGTACATAAAGAAGTACTCCGTTAGCCTCTCGTAGCTTCCCCTTTTGACCAGTTCGATTCGTTTCGTTCCGATACAGAATCGACTGTCGTCTAGCCTGAGGAGGCATAAAAAGAGCCAGTTAAAACTCTCGAAAGGATGTCGCTTAATATTTTTCAGTCGCGAGCGTATCACAAACGGAGGTTAATCGGTTCCTTTAACAAACCGACCCGCTTCGTTACACAGAGAACCGTTCTTATACAGAGGAGAATATTGATAAAGGTTAAATTGCAAATCGAGGATACATTGTCCTACAAGCAGAGGACACTGAAAATCGGATTGTTCGTACAGATGAATATACACGGCCGGTGTACGCGTTCGTGTTGTATAGCTGCGAGCAAAACTTCAGAAAATTTGTTTGTTTGATTCTCAACAAACGCGTCGATCGGACACCCGGCTGTGGTTCGCTTTGACCGGGTCACTTGCAACGTTGGAGATCTGTCGGGAAAACAAATGGGAAAACATAGTCGCGGCTCTCGAGGAACATCAAAAGCATTCCCGTCGTTAATTTTCTCTGCGGAAAAGGTTACATGGAGGCTCGGGCCCGTGTTTGCTATGGTGCAGCGAATCGCGGAAATCTGGATAAGTCGAAATCGTTGATGTGTTGCGGCTTTTGATTCGAACGCCCGGGGAAACGGCGGAAGTTTTCCCTCGTGCTGCGTTGAATTAAATAAACTTCGCCGAGAAGAATGCGAGTTTCCAGTTTCCCCCGTTGATCCCTGTAATCATCGCGCGTTCCATTCCGTTCCGCGGCGGGTCGAGTCGACTCTAGCACACGGGCGACCGAATAAACCCGAACGTTTATCTCGGAACTGTTCTGAATCCCCGTGCCTCGATTAATTGACCAGGGTTTAAACTCCGAGATATAAATCTTCATTAGACATTGGCTAAAATTTCTAACCTGTTCACACTGTGGTTAATGAACCCCTCCTAACTCCTTTTAATCGAGCTTCTGAATCTCAGGAAGACGATCCAAGTTCAACTATAAATTTCCTGTATTTGCAGCTTTGCAATTCGTAAATCTGCACGGCACAAACGCAATTTATTGAAAAATTGAAAGGCTGAATTTGAGTTAAGTGAAATGTTAATATCGGGTGTAGGTAAACATTTTCATCGTAGATTGAAAACATGGCGTCTTAGAGTTGTTCACTTTATATTACCTCTCATTCTTCATTATACGTGAAAATTGTTTAAGAAACTAATTTAGTACTATACCAAAAAACATCTTTATACGATAACATATTATTCCATGACTTTAATAATTAGAGCTTTTTGTCTTTAATAATTTTACATAAGGAGAAGAAAAATTTATATTTGCTGTGAACCATACATACAGAATTTATTCATATAAGTAGATTCAACCATACATACAGGGTTTATTTATATAAATAGATTCAACCATACATAGAGAGCTTATTTCTATAAGTAGATTCAACCATACAGGCAAGGTTTATTTGTATAAGTAGTTGCAATCGTACATACAGGTTTTATTTATGTAAGTAGATTCAATAATACATGTAGGGTTTATTTATGCAAGTAGATTCAACCATACATACATATTTTATTTATATAAATAGATTGAACCATACATACAGGGTTTATTTATATAAGTTGATTCAATAATACATGTAGGGTTTATTTATGTAAGTAGATTCAACCATACAGACAAGGTTTATTTCTATAAGTAGATTCAACCATACAGACAAGATTTATTTGCATAAGTAGATTCAACCATGCATACAGACTTTATTTATATAAGTAGATTCAACAATGCATTTGTCAAATACACGGAGATGTGGAAATGTTGAAGAAAAAATGGAAAGAAATGTTAGGAGATATGAACGATATTGTTAGATTATATTCGTCTTACTGAAATTCTCGAAAGAGGAAATGCATTTTCATTTATCTTCTGATTTTTACAATTGACACGAAGAATTTTTTTATTTTGTATAAAGATCTGGAATTTGGTTGTAAAGAGTAGAATTTCATTTCGTCTTAAAATTAAAGCGTAACATGTGTACAGGTTATGTCACGTTTCGAAGTCATTATAAACATTTCGTGGCACGTCTTCAAAACGAGTCACTTCTGGATTGCGGGTCCTTATACATTTGTAGCGCCTCCTAACCTGCAAAAACTCAGGGAAATTAAATTGTTAACGAAGTTTGCCCGTATATGCATATTACTTTAACTGCAATAACGATTTTAGCGAGGGAAATGAAATTGCACTTAATTCTCATTTGCAGAAATGAGTTGTTAAAACTGTAGATTTGCTGAAATTACCGTAGTTTAATCATTATGCTTAGTTATAAAAATATTTGACAAAGATCTATACGATATTAAGTTTATAAATTATTTCTCGGCTAACATTTCAGTTGCTGACAGACACAGCTAAAACTTATTTAAAGGAGTATCGTTTAAAATACTATTTCACACCTTGCAACAACAAGTGAGGAAGATTTCAAACGAAATTTACTAAACATGGATATTATATCTTTACTTTAAAATGTAATAATATTTCATTCTTTGTGATGGATGTGTAAGTATTAAAGCGAAGTTTAACGCACAATAAATATAAATTTTCTTTCCTTCTCTGTGAAATTATTGAGAATAAAGAAGATTTAATTATTGTGGCTCAATATCAGATCAAATAGAATAATATTTTTAAACTAAAGTAAAATTGTAATATATAAAACACTTTTAATTGAATGATTCGATTTCTAAAATGAAGTATCTTAATTTAACATATAAAAGTATAAAATCAAATATTTCAGGTACTATTTAAGAATCTTTTCCTATCAGTTAAAATACTTTGTTTTCAAATTTATATATTGAAATGCAATAAACAATTCTCTATTATCCGCCTGAGCTAGCGTTTTCCACGTCCACGTTCTTCGGAATTTGAACTTTCTTAAACTCTAAACTGATAAACATGTAATCGACAGGTGTACTGACAAAATCTAAACTTATTCATCCACAAACTTCTTACATTTGTAAAACCAACTGCATTGGGTGAAATAACAAACTAACTACCGCAATATAAAATTGGAAACAGTTTCTCTTTTTCACAATATTTCCAAGTGTTTCCCACTGACTGTGTCAAAGTCATTTGAAACTTTTCCCTGAGTTCGTCTTCTATTTACTGTTGAACAGTACAAGTTCGAAAAGAATTCAGAATGGAAACGTAATCGCAACGTGTTCACGTGTACGCGTGTGTGTTTCATGGAAACGTGGAAAAGACTCGAAGATTTTTGTTGGAATTGCCAGAGAAAAATGTCCTGCAGAAAATCCCGACACGTGTATTTCGTACGAACGACGAATTTTCAGAACACGTTGCGGCCATCTTTCTCGCCATCGTTATTTCCCAATTGACAAGAGCTGACGAGAACACCTGTATCTTCATCGTTACTGTGCATTCGGGATGACGTTAACACATAAAATCGCCGACCATGAAATTACTTGCCACGCTACAAACGTGAGCTTAAAGGCAAACGAGTAGCACGAGAAAATACCTTTACCTATATACTTGCTCTTTCTTATTCGCTTGTATCGTCGTTTTAAGCTCCGTTCCTGCTCTATTGGAATATCAAATAGACACCTCGAGCAATTACGGATATCTGTAACGTGTGCTTTAGCACGCTTGCAATAACAATTACTTTACTTAAATCAATCGCTTTGCGACGCCTGCGCTACTTCTCCGAATTTTGAAAATAATGATATTTATTAACCCTTTGCACTCGAAGCAATTCTACTCCAAAATCAAAACAATATTTTTATCTATAATAGCTCCATTGTAAATAGTTCATTTCCTTTCGTTCATATAAAATTAATTACTACGACTCGTACTTGAAACATTAACATTTTTATCGATTTCTCAACTGCAAACCTAGCGACGTAAAAGTTGTTTAAATAATAGTATGGCAAGTTTTAGTGTCGTCTCAGAGGCGCCATTCGAGTGCAAAGGGTTAACACTTTACCGACCGGAAGTCTATTAGTAGGCTTTCCAATATTCGCGCGGTATCAAAATGAAGCTTAAAATTCTATTTTTACATTCGAATTTGTAACAGCATTATTGGACAATATTATTGGGGATGCATTGTTGATCCGCAATAAAAATTGCTGTTAGCGTTGCAAGACTCATTAAAAAGTTTTCAGTCATGGATCATGGGCCTTACAAGAATTCTGAAATAATCGCCGGTCGGTAAAGGGTTAATTTAATAAGTCACTGCTTCTTTGTTAAAACGTTTTAAATGTCTCTGACAAAATGTATTTCATCCTATTATTTCAGTCAATAAGAAATTAATATATAGAATAACGGAAGTTTGTTTGGAAATTAGTTAAATTAAAAGCTACCATTAGAAAGTTTTCAAATTATTTAAATTTTCGAATCACAGTTTCGAAATTTTTTGTTGAGTTCGAATACTTTCGTTAGCCACTGTATATAATATAAATGGGTTAGGGGATCGTAACCCTTCTGAAACTCCTCCACCTATGAAAGAACACGTACATCTTGTATGATGTGTCCCTTAAATTCCACGTCTGAAAATGTTTATAATTCTAAGTGATAATGTAAAATGAGACACCCCATATATGTATATACACATTCATTATAAATACGATCAATCAGTTTAATAGTCGAGGTGTAAAATAAGCGCATTCTAAATACATCGTTCATTCCTCTCGCATTATTAACGTTCTAAAATACATACGAATTAGTATTTCTTGCAAAGATAGCTCATTATTTAACTGAAGTGGAGTGTTAATTCTGTTATCGATCATATCGAAAATTCATAATGTGTGTGCACTGTATTCTCATAAATTAATAAATTTATAAAACTAAGTGTCATAGGTACCCTCAGAAACGTACATAAATGTTTATAATAATGCGTGCATGTAACACTGTAGTACGTCCTGCAAATCAGGCAAACTCAACTGTTATTGCTTACATTTTGTTAGCAGCAATTTTAAAATACCCATTTTATGTATTTATGAAAAAAGTTAGTATACAAAAACAAGCTAGTAAAATTATTAGCAATGTTTAAGAATTTTGTTATAACATTTTGAACCTACTGAAAATATTAACCCTCTGCACTCGACGCTGTTTTAACTAGAAAACTTTTATGAGAATGACTTGAATTACTTCACCTTTTGTATGTGGGTTTTTCTTTTACTGTTACTCGTCTTTACAGCCATTACATTTTTATCAATTTCTTAGATATAAAGATAGCGGTGTTAAAATTGTTTTAAATAATAGTGTGGCAATTTATCGTGGCGTCTCAGAGTCGCCACTCGACTGCTAAGGGTTAAAAAAGGGAATCCATGCAACACCATTTTCTTTGTTATTGGGTTAGTATATGTTTATGTTGCTTAAAGTTTATGTAATCTTTTACTAACCCTAAACTTTGTCAAATTCTTCTTTTTTCAGGGTTGCCAAAAATTTACTGCAAAAATTTTCTTTAGGAAAACATATTTTCTCTTGTCGCTTTCGGCGCGAATGCCTGATATGTAAATCAGCGTGTAACGTTTTTATGAATCAATGGAAATGTCAGTGCAATAACGGCCGTTTTACACGATTGAATTTTCAGTTTGAAACGATATCCATTTACGGCCGATGAGAAGTGCAAATTCGTGGTAGAGTTGCAATTCCCAGACCTAGTCGATCCGGTTCCTTCTAGGTGTAATTACCGCGAAACCGGTCGTCAAGAGTGAAAGAATACTGTTCTTTTCTTATCCCGTGCTTCGTAAGGGTCTGTTCTCCATGCTCGTTCGCATGGAAATTTTTGTTAAATAAATTACAGCCGAGCCACTCGTGCATCCGAACATTTATTATTCGAATATCTGAAATCTCCGAAGCTTCTGTAATTACAAAAATTTCAGTTGACCCATTTTTATGCCTCTCGTACCTTCTGGTCCCTTTCAAACTATGCAAATTTACTTGAATTACTTTTCCTTTATAAAATAAAACGAACATTACAAGCTGGGCGAAGCTAAAGAATTTTCACTTCAAGTTCAAGCATGAGAAATTCAAGACGAGTCTGTATGCAAAATTTAAGTTTGAAGTATCGTCTTTTCGGAACGAGTATGTTCGAGGAGTTATTTTTAAGCCAAGGATTTAAAACGGAAATACTTGAATATCTTTTGCAGAAAGTAATAAATTAAAATCGATTAATGAATGTTAAAACTTGTATTGAAGCAAAGATCTAATTCATTTTTGTCTTTTCCTCATGTTGAAATATTTTAACTTCCTAGCAGAGTGTTTTTTCTAATAAAATTCGTATGACAAAAATTGTACCACAAAAAGTAAGATTACGATTAAAGTGACGAGTTCACTCGTGATTCTCAGTTGAAAAACCAAGAGTGCAACCAATCCTAGTTGCATCGTATTTTCTGCAAACATAAGCACTGTAATTTCATACATACTTTGTTCGAAATAATATTAATTTAAAATAAATATTAGTACAATTACTAGATTCCAATATGAAATTTCGAAATTATTGAAATATTATAAAGTTGTACTGTTTTTTGTCCGTAATTTTAATGCAACAATTTACGTAAATAACTATAGTTATAATAAAATGAAAACAGGTAGGAGAGAATATAAAAATTATTTCACCACGGCAACATAAAAGAAATATCGACGGTAAGAAACTTTGGGTTTGATTTCGTTTGCAAATTATTTAGAATTAACGATCTCCTATCACTATTGATGGTCTGAAATCATTGATTAATGAACAGTCGAGAAACTTTTAACCTATAATTTTCGCCTTATACGATCATGAAGAACTGCCCCTTTAAATGTTCTCCCACCTGTTGCCGAATACCTTGTATATCGTAGCTCGCCACTGATGTATGCAGCCTTCTGCCTTGTTAATATCTCCACGAGTACCTACGGATTTTACCAATACCAACAGCGCGTTATTTCAATACCTGTTTGATGCAGTAGCATGATACACGGCGATTGATATTATATTGCTCTTAATGCGCGCCATAAATCGGCTTCATCGCTCACGTATCGCTTCCACTGACTAGCAATTCAGAATCAAGTCGATCCAACGTTGCACTATTTTTCCTATAAATTATAACAGCGGGCCGTTCGTGTCGAAAATTTTGCGTGAATCGATGGTGATAAGATTGGCGCGATTGGAGCTGTTTTGTCCGATCGTATTTGTCAATGTAGCTCCGAGAATGATACTGTACAAACTTCTGTTCAGGATCGCATGGTTACGGCAAGCCCTTCAGAATTTCCATGAAAAGTCTGACCGACAAGGTAATCCTCGAATGCATCGACATTCTGTTCGACCACGAATGTCCTTGAGTACACGTAGCCCCGAAAGGGCACTCGAGAACTGCACCTTCAGATATTGAACGGTTCAGCTTCTTGTGACCCGATGCGAGTTCCTGTCGGTCGATCATGCCTCGAGAACTTTTTATCGTTATTAATCGCAGTTTCGAGAACCTATTCCGACAAGTGAAATAAAGAAAAAAACGTTTTCAGTTTATTGTCTCGGGTCGAAATTAAAGTTCGACCTATAAATAGAAATAGATCTCAGAAGAATGTGGCTTAGCGTGTAATCAAAATTTTTTAAATTAGTTTCAAGACGATTTCTATTATCCATGTGATGAATAATATACTATCTGCGATGTTAAATGTATATTTGCAATTCTCAAACTGTGATACTTCGTAAAAGAATAATCCAATGTAACAGTTTTCGTTTTGAAATGTATTGTTTCGATATAAAATCGTTAATTTATGCAAATGTCTTTAAACCCTTACTCTACGGTTTATTTTATGGGACCAGTGGTAGTAAAAATTTCAACATAAAATTAAAGTCTACATAACATTTTCGTTTGAATTGCATCAGAAAAATAGTTTCGGACATTCAACAACGATCTCATTGATGTACTTGAAATTGAACTATTTCTAACCTAACTGACTTGAATATCGACGGTAATCCGTTATTATCAAATGTTCATGGAGGTCTCGTCATATTAGCGTTGGCGTATTTCTAGATAAAAAGGCAATACGATACAGGCATTACAGTATTTCCAACTATTCGTACAAGCAGGAATAATTGTAAATATATACATTAATAAGGGTGCACATATGTATATATATATATACATTCGTAAGAAAACACTTTCATTCGTTTTATTAAGTTCAATCATTAGTTTATTTTCCTTGCAAAGATTGTTTCGTACGTAATTTAATATTGAAAATTAAATAACTATATGTATGCATATATTTTATATTTTATATTGAAATAAAGAGACATTTGCAAGCTTTTGTGCGGCAACATACATTATTTTGTTCAGGACGAATTTTTGTACAAGAAAATGCGGTCTCGCGATTCTCAGTCTAATTTTATACTTTTTAATGTCCGGAGTTATTATCAGCACGTAACTGTAGTCTGTTTTTCCCACAACAGAATACTTCATTCTCATGTTGGTTTTGATATCAGTTCTTTTCTTCTTTCGACTTGATAAAGAAGCAGTTTATACGCGTAATATACATAGAATCGTATAAATTATCTGCTTCCAGAAAAACAAATCCAAAACGCAGAATAATATTGTTTTATGCAGAGCTCCGTTTTCGAGAAAGTCGATGTTGAAAAATTTGACTGAATATAAAAGACTTGTAACGAACACAATTTTGAAGAAAACAAAATCATTATTTCGTTACATTAATGAAGAGATACTTTATGAATATTTGTACCACTATTTTGTATACATAGATATTATTCTACTGCAGTGAGATTAAGAAATTAATCATCGACGAACAATTGACAAGTCAAAAGTGAAACGGATGGCAAGGGATCATTTCTGATTTGTATTGAAACTCATCTTATTGATAGTAATTCATGAATAGTTCTTGTTACGATGAATAGTATCAGAGATATTTGATTTCACATATTTTTCGTCGACAATTTCGAAAGCTACTTTCCCTTTTTTTAAATTGAACAATTACAAATATAAAAAGATACGCGTTGAATATTTGTTCGAATGCCATATCATACGTAGTAAATCGTGTTTAGTGGTTCCCATTTACGTGACTTTTCCTGTTACGTTAAAATATACACTCTTATAAAGTGTATTCCCTCCTTAATTGATCTATGATGTGGCTCGCTGGAACTGAACGTTTCAATTTTAACGAGATTCGTTAGCAAGCGAGTGTTTACAAGTGCCGAGATAATTGTGACAACAGGTGGCCAAGGCCGGGTGATTATAATTTTTACCAAGACAGCCGCTTTGCGGTTCTTAGCCTCGTAATCTCGGCCGAGACACAAGATAGCTCCTTGGTAATCCCCCGAAAATTCCGATCGGCGACGGTAATCCGGGAACATATCGGCTTTTCGCCCGACGACGGAAATCCTTGTTCGCTTTTAGTACAGGAAACGTCCCCGACAACTGCACGACGAGCCATCGAACGGTTTCAGTTCTTGTTTCTCGACTTAAACCGAATCGAACCGTAATAGTCGTAGCTGGATCGACAGGAATGGAGAAATGAAATCATTGCGCTGTCCGTGGAATCAAAGGGCGCGGATCGCTCGTAAACTGTACCGCGTTTTACTGCTCCTTAGTAAATAATAAAATGAAAAATAACGACCGCGACCTGGGAACTGCAATGATAACCGTGCAATGTCCGATCCATCGCGAACGTTATTTCTTACGACTGCGCTATCAAACCTTTCGTTGACATTCGAGGATTTACGAACTTGCGCGAGTTTTACTAATGCCGTATTGTTGGCTGTACAGTTTTTCTTCCTTTCCTGCTGCATCCTTTAATTTATTGAAAAATCTTTATTGCAATTTTCTTCCCCCAACTGTGCCACCTAAAGTACTCGTAAACTCTTTAATTATCAAAAAAGAAACGATTCAATGAAAATTCGTAATTGAAATGTAAATACCATCACGAGTTTCTGTATTGTAAAGGGTAATCATAATCTTGTGGACGAAGAACAAGTTAAACTCTGAATTAAATTATTAGTGCAAATAATGCTCAAAATGTTCTTTATTACAGCTAATACATTTGCCTACTCGATCGACAAATGTAAGAGATGCATTTTGAAAAGTTACTTGAGATATAGCGTAAATTAATAACTTTTGAAGAGCCCTTCTTCTGAACACTTAACTCACGTAGCAGTAATATCGAATCGAATGCCTAACAATTGTTACAAAATAAGATGGCTCTTCGAATAATGCAACGTTGACAATCAGCAAAGACAGTATCTTCATCTATCTACCCTTCACAATAAAGAACCTCGAGATAACTGTTGTACCTCGATAAAAAATCAACATACAAAAAACTAATTATTAAATTCTACGTTACTTTTGAAATATTTCGTTTCAATCTTTTTGTTCCATATACGAAAACGTTCGCAAGTAATTAAGATGACACTGCTGAACTATGTCACCCTGTACACGGCTCACTCTATCGTGCATCGAAATTTAGGAATAGCGTGAGCGAATAACAATTGCAGTTAGACACAATTTTTGAGTTTATTATTTAATCCGTTGTAACACGTTGTCGGAAATTTTCTAATTTGCTTTTTTATCGAATATTTTACGCATGGATTTTTATGGAAAGTGCATATACATCGATAGCACTATAAATATTTATCGTACAATTTTGAAATTTATATAGTTTTCACAGTGACAATATAATCGATAAAATAAATAAACATTTAAATTGAGATAATTCAATTTCAGGATATTAATAATGTAATTTATATGACGCACTTTGTACTGTATCTTGCGTCGATATTTGTTCTTGAAGATTTAGAAGACTTAGAGATTTCGAAATCTCTAAAAGTTTGGAGTATATCTTTTTATACAACCTCAGAAAATAGTGTATTATCTGTAGAGTTTAGAATAACTTTTTATTTTTTATTTTTCTTCCAATACTTCATAATTGTAAGACTCCGAAGTTTATTTAACAAAATCAAAACGTAGTAACGTGAACAAAACGGAGTAGCACGTGAATCAATAAAAACATATATACAATAGTTAATCGTAATGAATAAAAACATATAGAACACTTAAATATAACACTGCATGCATACTAACATACATAAGCTATTCTTACATAATGGATAAGTACTATTATTACGAAATAAATAATACAGTACAAATAATACAGAAATAATATGAATAACATAATTAATAAGTTGATACAAAATGATTAAAAATAAATGTACCCAAGTTGAGAATGTATGCAAAAAGTTGGAAATAACGTTGATAATTCTTGTGGATTGTTTAAAGACCATGTTGAGAGTTGGTGAAATAATTAGTTAATTACAAAGAGTTCAGAAGCTAAATAGAAACTACAAAATCCTCAATTTCGAAGGAAAATAAATGAAATTCTTGTAAGTGTTAATTTTATGTTCACATATTATGGATTTTCTGACTTCCTCGATATTTTTAAAAATATCCGTGCATTCCAGAATAATGTTTAACCTCATTATGCTTCAGAAAGTACGATGAAGTTCGAAGACATAAAAGACTCCGAAAAGAGATTCTAACGTTATGGGCGAACTTTCTAGCACGGACGATGCAAACGGACGTTTCGTTTAATGCCCGCGTCAGTTCGCAGAATCTCAGACGATTTAAAATCGAAATCGGATAATTTCCAAAAACTTCATTCTAACATGAAGAAACTTGAAAACTAGATTTTGGAAAGCTCGAACTTGGCTGACTTCTGTGTGGAGGTAACCTCTTCGATTGCAAATTTTCCGATAAACGTTTGATCTCTGTTCGGAGGATCTTACGTTTGGGAATGAAATTCTACAGAGGAATCAGCTTTCCGATGATTTTTGTAGGATTACTGTTCTCGTGCCTACAACTCGAGGTAGAATGTTCTTGACTGTTTTGAAAAGGCTTCAAGCATTTCGGAACGTTGAACGGTGGAGCCATCTACTTCTCGTTAAACGCAAAACGGAGAGACATATTTACGACACTTCTCCGTGAGAATGAAAGGGCTTCTGAAAGCGGATGGAATTTATCAAAATAATGTATGCCCGGGTGTGCTATAGTTTACGACCGTTTCGGTGTTTCGAGGTGTTCCACGGCAGAAGAAACGCGAACGGATTGACCAGGCAGCGATAAACTTGCGTCACCAGAAACGTAGGCCCACCTAATGCTTCTTGGTTCCTTTCGGTTTAAAGAAGGGAATATGCTACACGTCCAGTCACAACGAAGTCTAATTCTAACTCTCCTCTGTTACTGTTACAACGTCGTTACCAAAATGGCGGCGTACCTCAGATCATTTCACGTATAATATCGATATCTAAACGGATATCGATAGTCTCAGTCTAAATACGTAGCAATATATAACGAATTATTATTAAGAACAATCTAAATAGCATTTTAAGATTAACCCCACTTCGACACACAATTTATTTATATAAAAAGATAAAAGTTTTATGGAACATCTAATCAATATACCACTGAAAATATACGCATGTATGAAACTGCTAACAACCAAGGTTGTTCCAACACTAAAGCAATCGAGCAGTAAAATTAGCTAGTATACATTATGTTATAAAAATAACAAGATTTAATTTGTTTAGATTTTGTGCGATTTTTATTGCAACATATGATTGAATGAAGAAATCTATTGAATCGATTCCTATAAAGGCAACTGCAATAAATGTCAAATAAAAAATCTGAAACTGGTTGATCGGTCGTGGTAGATTTAGTGTTAAATGTTAGATCCTTCTGCGCAATTATAATTTTGTTCCATTCAAAATTTTTAGTTCTCTCTAACAGCCTTGGCAAATTACACATTAAATGCAACAATTGCGTGACTACCAAATAAGCAGAGTGCACATTTTAAAAGCATGGACAGAAATTGGATCTGGCGGATTCTACTCTTGTTTATACGGCTGAGAATATTTTTCACTCGTACACTAGGGGATTAAAAAAGCTCTGTTAGCATATTTACATGTTCCAGCAACGGCAAAACACGATTTTAAAATTCGACTTTCCCTGTCAGGGTTAAAATTCCGAAAAAGTAATCTGGCAACTGGAGAGTTCGGAGATATACAACAGCGAGCAAGATACGGTCGAAAATCTTTACGATCCTTTCGTAAGAAGCATTTTTTTTTAGAATGAATACAGAATCGACGTTATTAAATCGTCGGATATAAAGAGTAGAATGCGTTACATCCTGTCTGCTGTGAAATGCGATTAATGAGAAGTTTGCATATTATTACTCCAATGTTTTTTTAAGGAGACAAAGGCGAACCGAAATTATAAACAGTTTTCGCCGAACCTTTGACCAATTGACTTGTAAAATGGATTTCAAAAGAGCAAGCATTAATAATAATAACGATTATATTAGTATTAACAGTGTATTTAATAAGCGCATAAACGTACCACAAAATATTTTCACTGACTCATTCTTGGCACAATTGCTGCGGGAATTATCACGCTACTTCGCATAAATTCATTTTATAGAAACTATCAGAATTTTCTTCCGTAATAAAAGTGTCTAATTTTTAAAGCATTTACTATAACGTATCTCAAGATAAATACAATCATTTAGAAAGTCGCACGTATGCGACTTCCGGTGCAAACGCGATAATTCCTTTCCGATCAAACGAAAAATTGTGAATATTTGATTAGGTAATAAAACGCGAAGACTTCTTATTACTGTAAATACTAAAAATCCGCAAACAAGGAAACATATTCTCGAGGAAAACGTCCTCACGCAAATTAGAAAATACAACATACGAAAGTTTTAATTAGATATCGTTGAGGAAGACTTCTCGCAACTATGCGGCACCCTTTAAAATGAGAAAAACCCTTGTCAAAGGAAACGCAGCCGGAGAGAGCTTCTCAAACAACTCGAAACTAGTTCGAAAAGTTCGTATCCCGTTCGCGATAGAAAATTCTCGATGCAAGACCGCTCTGGTAAGGTTTCAGAAATCTGAGGTCGACTTTGCGAATAGAATCGAGCAGAAACATCATCGGCAATAAATGTAAAAGAAACTCGATAAACTGCGGCGAATTTCCACGGGTTAGGTTCGGGAAAAATTTGAAAAGCAGCACACTCGCAAAAAATACCGCAGAGGCGCGTCGCGGCATTTCTATGAAATGTAAAAGAAACTTCTAACTAGTGGGTAATACCGGGCGATTTCACTGGAGTACTTGCGCAGCAGAAGTCACCGAAATTCGAATTTGTAAAGTTTCTTATAAACGATTTAGGAAAGTTCTATCTCTTCCTATAATTTCATAACCGACGTATCGCATTAGTTGGTATCGGTATTCGTAAGAAAAACAGGGAGCCTTACACAGCAGGACTTGAATCGGCTGTCCTTTATAGTCGCCAACGATCAACAAGCTCACAGACCATGGAGTCCTTCCAGTTTTTCTAATGTCCTTACGTATTTGGTCTGTGAGAGTCCTCATCTCACACTCGACCATCCTGCAACGACATTCGTCTCGAATGTCCATCGGGGCGTCTTCATTGCCTTTTTTCATATGTTATGACCTCAGTGTGCCTTTCAGTACATTCTTGTGAATTCTAACATCTTCTGGTATATTCTGGTATATGCTTGTATATTCTCGTATATTTTGGTATATTCTGGTATATTCTGGTATATTCTAGTACATTCTACTAAATTTTAGTATATTTTTGTATATTATGGTATATTATGTTATATTCTAGTACATTCTTGTGAATTCTACCATCTTCTGGTATATTC
>CM052098.1:5317073-5343875 GCA_028453745.1 Agapostemon virescens
AAATTTGGCATACACTCTGACTGCGCGTCTAGAAACATGTAACCAAAATTACACAAGAATCGGAGACCTAAAGATTTTTCGCGATTTTAAGAAGGGGGTTACCTTCAATATTTAGCGATTTTGTGGCAATATTTGGCAAATCTTTGAAGTCGTGCCCCAGCCAAACTATTAGAGCTATCGACATGATTCCACCGGCAAAATCTTCCCCAGACTTTCCTCTTTAAATATGTTAGTCAATATCGAGGCCAGCATTTCAGAAAAATCCAGGGGGCTTCGTTTTAACAACCCTAATTTTTCCCATTTTCGCCATTGATCGCCCCGATATTTCAAAGTCGTGCCACGGCTGCAATTCGATTCCGATCGATCTGAAATTTGGCATACACTCTGACTGCGCGTCTAGAAACATGTAACCAAAATTACACAAGAATCGGAGACCTAAAGATTTTTCGCGATTTTAAGAAGGGGGTTACCTTCAATATTGAGCGATTTTGTGGCAATATTTGGCAAATCTTTGAAGTCGTGCCCCGACCAAACTATTAGAGCTATCGACATGGCTCAAACGCGAAAATCTTCGCCAAACCTTCCTCTTTAAAAAGAGCTCTCATTTTCTAGGCTAGCATATCAGGGGACTGCAGGAAGCTATCTTTTATCAACCCCATTTTTTCCATTTTCTCCATTGATCGCCCCGAGATTTCAAAGTCGCGCCACGGCTGCAATTCGATTCCGATCGACCTAAAAATTGCCATACACTCTGACCGAGCGTCTAGAAATGTGTTCCCAAACTTACAAAAGAATCGGAGACCTAAAGATTTTTCGCGATTTTAAGAAGGGGGTTACCTTCAATATTTAGCGATTTTGTGGCAATATTTGGCAAATCTTTGAAGTCGTGCTCTGGCCAAACTATTAGAGCTATCGACATGACTCAAACGCGAAAATCTTCGCCAAACCTTCCTCTTTAAGAAGAGCCCTCATTTTCTAGGCTAGCGTTTCAGGGGACCTCAGGAAGCTACCTTTTATCAACCCCACTTTTTCCATTTTCTCCATTGATCGCTCCGAAATTTCAAAGTCGCGCCACGGCTGCAATTCGATTCCGATCGAGCTAAAATTTGGCATACACTCTGCCTACCCATCTAGAAACGTGTTCCCAAAATTACAAAAGAATCGGAGACCTAAAGATTTTTCTCGATTTTAAGAAGGAGGTTACCTTCAATATTTAGCGATTTTGTGGCAATATTTGGCAAATCTTTGAAGTCGTGCCCCGGCCAAACTATTAGAGCTATCGACATGGTTCAAACGCTAAAATCTTCCCCAAACCTTCCTCTTGAACACGTTAAGCGCCACGCCGAATTTCTGCGCCGTTTCGTTCAAGCCACGGTTAGCCGTCAGGCGGACCTTGCCGGGCCGCTCGCCGATAGACGAATCAGAGTATAAACAGTCGGGTAACGTAACGCGCGCGACGATAGCAGGACGAAAAATCTGTTGCCGGTCCGTAGGTACCGACGAGGCCTGAACGTCTTAAAGAAATGATGCAATTGTTAATTGCACATACACTGCTGCATCTAAAAAAAATTTAAAGGCCTACGGATGTAGTGCTCTTCGAACCATTTATCTTTCTCCTGTGGCGTTTTTTCGTAAATGCAATAATAACGGAGTTATGACTTGAAACAATTGCGTGGACCACCCTGTATAGGTTTATAATTTTTGATTTTTCGTTCCCCCAATTTTTCTTTGGATTAAAAACAAAAATTCGGCCCATAGAGGGTTAAATAATAAGAGAATGTTTTGTGTCGCCTCAGAGGCCCCATTGGAGCGCTAAGGGTTAATAACTTTATTTTTGTCCTGATTCATAAAGTGAGTACACGGTCGCGGTTCCGCGCAAACGTCGATACAGCTTGCGATCGTTTCGCGCTCTGAAATAATGACGTCACATTACATTACCCAATTTTGCATCAATTGTAGCAGTCAGTTCAAATTATATACTCTGGCGTAATCTATGACCTATAATGCGATCGTAACCATACTATGAAATCGTTAGGACGATTTTAATGCGCAGTATGAAACCGATTTTTTTATCTGCAAGAAACCTTTGAACTCGTACGACTATAATAATCGTACCCAATTAAAAATACGTTTAAAGTACAAATTATTGTCGGGCGCATCAAGGAGATCCAACAACCTAATGCATTTTGTGAGTATATTTGTAATCGTCGTACTGCAGACGTTCATATAAATTGTTACGCTGTTACACATTAATTTACATCGTTTTAATTTAAGCAGGCATTCCTTATATGCTGTTAGACATTTCATTCTATCGAGTTTATAAACGTGATTAATTTATACATTAATTTGTTGAAGGAGCAACTGACAATTATCGCTCGTCAAGAACAGGACTGTTGGTGATTTAAGATCATTCTTTTCTTTATTCGTGATTGCTCGCTGCCAGCTCTTGTGGAAAATACATTTATAATTACAGAACATTTGTTACTATAATACCGTTGCCACGAGTTCTTCTCTAATGTAATCATTAGATTGTTTCTTCGAGATACCCTCCGCGCGACCAAGGTCAAGAAAATTGCCCAACGAACTACAGACAGTGAGCTGATGTATCGTATTTAGAATAGTGCTACGGCAACTGTCTATATGAAATCGCCGTAATGTAAAATTACTTCGTGACGAACAATCCCTGAGGAAATAATAGAAGATAGGCGTTGTCACGAATTTGTTGTATCGACGGACAATCGAAAGTAGTCGAAGTCTGTCTGTCGAACAGATTGGACAGCGAATTCTATAAAACTAATCCAGATTGTACTTTACTGTATAGAATTGATAATTTATAAATAAGTAGTTGTTTAAACGAGTTGTCGCGTCGCGCGCCATGCGAAATGCGCAATAATATTAACCCTTTGCACTCCAATGGCGCCTCTGAGGCGACATCGATAATTCTCGTGCATTTATTCGGGACAACTTTTACATTGGTGAGTTTGAATTTTAGAAATCGGTAGAAATTGAAATGTTGCAGGTACGAGTAACGGTGATAAACACTCTATCTGTGAAAGGAAATTAAACATGTCCAATGGAATTATTCTAGGTCAACAAATAGCTTGATTTTGGAATTAAAATTGCTTGGAGTGCAAAAGGTTAAGATAACTGGATATTGGATGGATACAGAGTTTTATACCGTTAAAAATTTGATTTCGAATAAGACCTCGCTTGAGTTTGCACCCTGATATATATTTTGGGGCTAAAAGAAGAAGAGAATGACGGATGATACTCCAGTGATACTCTTTGATCAAATATATATCTGTATGTATATTTATTATATGTTATATTTATATTTAGAAAGTGTGTTATATTGAAAATCTATTAGGTCTATTTTGAATAACAGTTTAAGTTAACAGTGTAACATATTAACATTAAAATATTATATTTAGAAAAAATTTGTTCAAAATAATGACCTTAACAATACACGTCAAGGATATTAAAAGAAGTTCACCTCAAAGTATAGAATTATCCAAATATGACTAATCGTCATATTACGCACATTGCTCGATATCAAAGAATTTTTATTTAAAAGATTTTCTCGTACAAGTAACCTATAAGTTCAGGTAGTATTGTTAAATGATTCAGTGCGTACCATTGAAACGACACCCCTTATTTTCCAAGTTTCGATAAATGTATAAAAACACCTTGCCATCGTCTTGTAAGCCATTGTATTCTCCAGAAGTGTTACGATCGCAAATAGAAAGCAGCTATAGACCGGCCATTGAATGGGATATTCGCGTCTTCCACCATAGCTATTTGCTACCCGTAGACACCTAATAATAGTATCGATACGCGGCCATGAAATCGCACAGGTACAGCGCTGCGGTAGAACCAGAAGCAGAAGCAGACGTAGAAAAAGAAAACATAAAAGGAGACGGGCGAAGAAAAAGGAAAAAAAGCAAAGAAGGTGTCGTACTGAATACGCATTCACTCGGAGCGTTAGCAAAAACGTACCGGGCGAGATCGGAGGAACCAGTATCAGAGAACGTTAATTAACGTACTGAAACGTAATTAACTTGCCTCGGCGAAAAGTACTTAGCAAACAGGCTTTAATGGAAACTGCGAAAGCATTTAACAAATAAACAGAGGCTAGCCTAGCCGCTGCGATACGTCAGGCCATCGTAGCTGCTTTACGTTTACCCTGAATTCTCTTTAGCCTGTAAGCGAATAAAGAACGAGCGCGCGAGCGTGCACGCTATCCGCGCTGACGTTCCCTGGAAAAGCTCCAGACCAGGGCGAACCTGTCTAAGCATCCCGGTTTCCTACGCTTTCCACACTCTCCACACTTTCCACACTCTCTTAGCACACGCACGCACACACACACACACGTGCACAAACACGTAGGGACACGCATACGCGCGGCATCGCGAGGAAACTTCCTCAGCCGTTAATGAATTCACCGTAATTACATACTCGCTATTTTATAGCCGGTATTACGATGCACTTGCATTGTTCATTGCAGTCGGTGGCACGATGAATGCATGTTTGTCATTCGCACAATACGCCCGTCTCTGCTCGCCATACCGTATGAAAACTATAAATCGCCATTGTCAGGGCAAAGGCGATTATTTATCAAATTACGCTCTCTCCGGTTTTACCAACAATGCACGCGGGGTAGGTCAGTGTTTAGCCATTCGGCGAGAACCTCGGTCACAGTGCCTGGGGACGATGCCAAAGTGTTAGCAATTTTCCAAGGTGTGCTGCCTTTTATATTGATTTATTAAATGTCGCAGCAGTCTTGAAGCTGTAAGCCCGCCATTGTTACGCTACATTGCATACAGAGTTGGGCGAAAAGTCATCTGAATAATGGTTAACGATTATAATTAACGTGAAATTACTTTCATGAACAATTTGATAGATCGAGTTGCCAGCTGTGAATCATTGCTCGAACGTAATGAAATCGAACCATCTTTTAAAAGATTGATAACGGCCGATGGAAAATGGATCACATAGGACAACAATGTGCGAGAAGGATCGTGGACAGAGGCCGACGAATCATCGTAAACGGTGGCAAAACCAGGATTAACGCCAAGAAAGGAATTGTTATTTCACAGCACATTATTTTCAACTAAATTAATTCAATGTAATTTTTACGATATTGTCAAAAATGAACCATTAGATAGTGGTTGTAATTTCAACATTACATGGAATTCATTTAGCGTTAATTATGAAAGGGATCTACATAAAAAATTTAAAGAAATTATATAAACATTGTTGAGGCGTCCGTCCCGCAGTTCGGGGAGTCGGTCGCTCAAGTACAGTGCTTTGTAAGAGCACGTACTAGCTCCAGCGCAAATTAATGGGAAGGAGCTTTATGTTGTTGAAATGAGACCCGACCAACTTGTACTTTTGGGTGGAAGTTTATTTCTGCGTATTTGTATATGTACAAGCGTCAGCGTGAGCCGACCGATCGGATCTGATGTGTGTCGATACAGGAGCTGCTTATATACAAATTTGGTGACCAAGTGCCGGCCAATGATGTTTCGCTATTTTTGCCCTTTGTTTGGCGCGTCGGGGGTAGTGGGAGCGCGGGTTTTCCCGGCCGGCGGTGACGTAGGCCCGGCCGGGTGTCGGCAGGTAAAAATTGTCGGTGTACTTGCACCGTTTGAAGCTACATTAAAATATGCTACGTTAAATCTGCTACGCGAGCTTCAACAAACATAACTTTGAAATGGCACGTGGCCCTCTTTGGCGTGTTTTTTAACTACGCATAAGACGAAAAATGACAATCAGCAATAACAGAAACGACAATACTTTCCGGTTTTCCTAACAATATATGGAATTCGTTTAGTTCCATTTCGAAAATGCATTAATTCAGTTGGGCTCTTCGGAACTAACTATTGGAATTATTATGAATTGATAGAAAAATTTAGAAGAAGAAATACATTTTCGGTGAAACGAATGTCGCAACCGGATTTTATGTCAACGAAACCACTAGAAGACTCAATGACAAGAAGAGTAAAAAATACCGCGGGTGAATCTGTCTCTTGGCTGCAAATTCAATGGATGAGATTCTTGAAAAATAAATCTTACAAGATGTTCTATAAAACATTTTTAGATGATTCTAAATTGCACGTTTTGGATCTTTCACCTAAAAGAGGAAGACCAAAAATATGCGGAAATATTAAATTATTTCCATCATACACCACTACTAGTCCAGTAACGGAAGAAAAACATAAAGATATTATGAACATTTAATAATCATAAAAACTCATAATGATAAAAGCCTAAACTGATAAAAATGGATTAGTTTTTAAAAATAATTAATAAATGTTCATGAATTATTTCATCAAACATTATTGTTTCTAATAAAACTCGTAGTTTTTTTATTGCTTTAAGTCATTTACAGGACATTCAATTAATTTTGAAAATGGTCTAAGTCAATTCAAACTTTAAAAACAACATTTCATAATAAGTTCCCATTGATCAAGACTAATAAAATTCTAAATTAAAATATTGCATAATATAAAAATATTTTTTAATTTATTCAAACGCAGTACATTAAATATCTGGAAACAAGAAATATATGACTTAGACCACTTTCATAATTATGGGCAAATTTAATTAAAAAAAAATGACAAAAATCTCTCAATACTTTTCCGACTATCCAATATTTCCATGAGACACTGCAGCTACAATTGTTCGAGATTTGTGGAATGCATAAGCGACACTTTCTAAGCTATCGAACAATCCATTAGGCTCGATAAAGAAATAGTATCTATGAAACCACCGGAAGTAAGCTGACGTAATGAAACGCATCGTTCGCGAACGGATACGGGCAGCCTCCGTTGAGGAAGAAGAAATGGTAGAATATCCTCGCGAGCCGGATCCTGCGTGGTCGATTAGCGTAGTCGCTCAGTGCATCGCGTCAGCCATAATGCATCCGGGAAGCCAGGCATTTGCCGGCATAAAAATTCCAAAATATTCATCCGAAAGCGTAGAAACTGATCCTTAATGTTACTTTGATATCGTGAGCATCCCGTTTCTTGTGGGATACCACCGTCATAAATCTCGCCCATGTTCTCGGTATTAAGCCCGCAGACGAAACGAACGAGCAGGTGATTACCGAGGAGAAAATAGATCGTTCGTTGAAATAAAAGCATCCAGAGTCGAGAACAAGGAGCCGAATTGTACCGCTGCACCGGAACGCATACGCGCTCTGCATCAACACACATGTACACGTCTCCCCCCCCCCCCCCCGTTCCCTTACTTTGTGTTGCGCATATATGTCGGCGGCGCGTATATACGTGTAATTTCACAAATGGCTGCCTTTTGTGCACGGTCCCGTAAATATGCAAAATTACGCGAACGATTGGAGGGCATCCGCGACTCTCGGGGCAATTTCCATGGTCGTGGAAAATCATCGTCGGGCTAAGTACATTCCGATTTGCCGACGGCTGAAAAGGTCTTTTTCGATGATGACCCGGCGATCGGTTCTCTCGGCTCTCTCTTTCTCAAGGCGCGCAGCCACCGAGCGAACTTCAAAGACGCTTCTCCACTGGAAAGCTGGTTAAATAGAGGATTTCATCACGTAGAAAATTATAATAACTACTTCGAGAAACGTTTTCAATCAAGAACTACGCCCTCCGGCTTTCCGTGGTGTCAGCTTCCGTTATCGCTTTGTCCTAGCCGCGAACAAGAAATTCTCTAATAATAACTCTGGAAACATAATTGATTATTTTATGAGGATATGGAAACGTATCCCGCGCGCGTTTAACATTGCACAAGCTATCCGGTATGCGACATCAGAATTTTCATTAGTTATGACGTGATGAAAATTTAATAAAACAATCGTCTTTAACAAGTTGAATGCCACGGGGGTCATCGGTGACCGGCACCTTTACATCGTTTAAGATCGGTTATCAATAAATTAACAGCATTGAACATTAACGCAGTACTGCCAAAATTAATCAGATTATAGTACGAGGTGAAAACTTTAGTTTTTAGTAACTAACAATTTTGTTCAATAACGCTGATCATTTCTATAAATGAAACAAATGAAATTTGTTCGAAGTATGCAAAATTCGCGTGGCATTCAACGTGTTAATTACTCCTTTCGTGAGTAAACATACGTGTTATAATATATAGAATTTAAATTTACTCAGAATGTACTCTTTCTTGTTAATGATCATGTTTTTATCATTTCATTAAGGTAATTTTAAAATAGCACAACGCATTAAACTGTAATCGTTATTGAATATTCCGATTTGTTTATTACCTATTGAATAATGTAAAATAATGGTTAATATAAATATCAATAAGGTTAAAATGAGAGAATTAACATTTATTATAAATATACATTACTGATATAACATAACATAAATTATTATAAATTACAGAGTTAACACAAGTAGACTGACTTCTTTTATAAATTTTCCACAAAAAAGTCTATTATATAATTTTATAAAATTATTCTTTAAATTTAATGTATAATTGTTTCTGGGTAATTTCGTACAACAGGGGAGATCGCTCCGATTTCAATGACCTTGAAATACGAAGTCAAGGTCATCATTTTAAATAACTTTTTCCTATTCATGTGGTGGCCGCTCGGTCTAACTTTTTGGATATTCGTAAAAGGAATCATTACGACGACGACAGCAAACTCCGTTTCTTCTCAATGACCGAATTTGTCTGTGACAGAGAGACTCCGCCCTTTCCCGACGCTCTCTGCCAATAAATCTTACTCAAACGTCACAGTCGTTTTTAGAAATATCTCTGAAGCTAAGACGAGAGGCGACAACATATACACATAGGAAAAGGTTTAATCAAATCTCAAGTAACATATTTTAAGCTCATCAAAATCAAATTACGGCTATTTCGGAGGTGTAGAATTTTCTACAAATACGGTGTCATATTCTAAACAAATCACTAATAAACAGTCCGAGCAGATTAAAAAAAAAAAATGAAAAAGAGCAACGGTATTTAGAAATAATATCCAGAGCAAATACTTTTATATCTACGTAACCACGAAGAGAAGAATCACATTCTTGCAGGAAAAGTAAAAACGACACTGTTTGATCTAAGAATTCTTTGCATTTAAAGAAGTCAAAATTGTATCAATTCGACTAGTGAGATACTGTAGATCGCTGTAGAAGATACCAGCGAAGTTATCCCGCATCTTTTTCCTTATCTTTGTTCATTATCAAACCGAGAGTCGAAATCGCGGAGTCTCTCGGCTCTTCGTGCTCTTCGAATCCGGGCGAACGAAGGAACAGCAGAGAAAGAGAGAGAGAGAGAGAGAGAGAGAGAACTGCACGCTAGATTTCACGAGTCTGTTTAGGATTTCATTTGCCGACAAAGTTGTCGCAAATTCTTGGCAACGTGACAGGTTCGAATGTGTCGAGTATTGGATAAGAAAACACAGATGTACGCGGGCAGACGCGACTGCGCCACCACGCGTAGCATCCTACAATGCACTTACAGTTGAAATGTTTGATCTTCCCTTGACTGTCGGCCAATTCTGGCAGGTTCGCGGAAGAGAATGAAATTCTAGCTACCAATAAACGTGGAATATTATAAGAAAATGTTTGTTCCGTGTTAAAGCATTGCGAGCTATATTGCCCTCGATTGTCCCGAAAATTTTTATTGGAAAAGGTTGCCCAAAAACGTGGCTACGCGTTACGTTTTAATAAACCAAGAAGTGTTTGCAATTGAGGCATCCAATGGAAAAACTTGATCGATTCTTTAAATCATTCACTCGAGATTAAATTTCGAAGTTGTTCAACTATCTACATTAAAAATTATATTCCACTTAGTAATAATTACGAATAGAATAGAAATAAATTATGAACAAAAATGATGTTAGGAATAATCGATTAGAATGTATGAGACTAGTATGTTAAGAAGCTTCTATGAATATTAAAAAGCTGGAACAGATTTAACCCTCGGCGAACTAGATGAATAAACGTCATATCGAATAAAAATTAAAAAATGGAATATAAAAAATAAAAATTCACTTTGAAATTGTATTTTGTTGATTTCATATTGGAATCTGACTCGAATAAAACAGCAATGTATGTTTAGAAAGTGGACGACTTATTTTTAAGAGTACGAATATCTTCTTATTGGTATATTTCGAAATAGCAATTTTAAATTCGCCGAGGATAATTTAACCTCACCTTGTTCGCGGGAGATTAAATAATCCTAATAGGCTTAAAGTAATCAGGATTAAATCTGCATTGGAAATTATCTCCGAGATACGTTGAGGACACTGTTAAACGAGATTTCTACAAAAGATACAAATAAATGTATTCTTAGAAAATATTATCTG
This sequence comes from Agapostemon virescens, assembly GCA_028453745.1. Lineage (NCBI taxonomy): Eukaryota > Metazoa > Arthropoda > Insecta > Hymenoptera > Halictidae > Agapostemon > Agapostemon virescens. The sequence goes on from CM052098.1 coordinate 5,327,386, forward strand.
GGAAAGCGGTGCTGGCAAATGTAGTTAATTATGCTCTTTCAAACACGGAACTTTAAATACTGATATTTTCTTGCCAAACGAGATTTACAATACATCACGAATAACAAGATTTCCGAGTGCGAGTCGAGTTTGTACAACCTAGTTGAATGAATACGTTTCGTCGTATGTAAACAATTTTGCAAATTATCTACAGTGACTCCCCCATTAAAATTTCAACGCTCTTTGTAAGAGAATATCTTCTTTAAAATTACAAATTACAGCAAATATTTGGAATTTTTAAGGAAAGTATTTGGAAAGCGTTAGGTTAGATAGAGTAAAAGAATTTTGAAGAAATTACTTTCAAAATTATTGCTTCCTAAAATTAAAAAATATATTTTGTAAAATTGTGTCAATTATATTACACTCTAAAAATTTTATCAAACTCGGTTGATGTAAAAGTTCGTGGTGGGTAATAAAAAAATATAAAAATTGTTAAATTTATTAATAGGTATTCAAATTAACTTGTAGCCCTTTTTTTATGTTTCACAGAGAATACATTTATTGCATCCACATTTATGCATTTACTCCGTTTTATAAACAATCAATGAATCTTCAATTCCGGCAATAAATCGTGAGAAAATGCTGCAATCATCGAACATTTAACAATGTTTAACTGTTTGTGGACAGCATCTAGTAAACTAAGTTCTTTTTACTTTTTAAAAACTTTCCTAAACATGATGTATGCTTAAGAAAAATATGTAAATATAAATATGACGTACCGTATGTTTTAGAAGAGCATTCTTTTACTCTGCAAGCTACAAACCTTGCAATTTGCATAAATTATCATGATTTAAATGGTTCAAAAGGTAGTGGCACAAAAAATCTGGTTGCTACTGAAATGAAAGCAACATGTATTAATAGCTACGCGAAAGAAGAATACATGAAAATAAATACTTTCTTTATTCACGAGCTCATTATTCTAATATTCCACTGAAAGAGAGCATCTTCATGTTTAATATTCAAAAGGAGGAAGACTTTTTCAAAACTAAAGGGGTGAGTGATAAGTAGAATATGATAACAGCATATGAAAAATTACGTATTAAAAATTACCATTAAAAGATACTTTAAAAAGAATGTTTCTCAGAAATATTGATGGTATGGAAAACAAGAAGTTTTTGTGAATTTAAAACATGCAATTTTCCCATTACATCACATCGAAACCATTTAAGGCGTTTTCATACATTTACGTGTTATGTAAATGTTTTTCTTCCAGACATATTTTTACAGTTAAACTCTAATGTTTACAGCAAATCTAAAAAACGTATTTCGGAAGCATCGAGGATCTGTAACAGCAGATTAACTAACAGCCACCCTAAATTCTAAGTATTTAAGTACAAGTTAAAATTACTAAGTAAATTTAATTATGCCAAAGGAGAAACTGTACAATTTATTGTAAGCTTCATTTATCTTTAAGGCGCATGACGAGTCAATTATACTATCAAACAAATCAAGTGTTTATCGTTATAATTCATGTTCTCAATGTGGAAAATATTTACATTTATATTTGATAATATTTATTAATATATAATATAACATTTAATAATACTTTATAAATACATAAAACAAATATTAATATAAAAACGAATATGTTTTTTTTGGAATATACAAAATGAGCAAATTAGACACTGATTTAAGAGAGGGATCATCATAAAGCATTTTGAATATTGCCAACTTCAACATTAATTATTTAAGAAAGTACTTTTTTAATTTGTTATGTTATTTGAGTTTCTGTACAATTTTCTTACACAGCTAGACATTTTGTTATTATATGTTTGATAAACAGCAAAACAATTCGTTGTTTTATTAAAATTTTTCTAGAGTTAAAATCTCTAATGATTATTAACCCTTTGCACTCGAATGGTGACTCTGAGGCACCACTAAAAATAGTTGCAGTACTGTTTAAAACAATTGTTACATCGCTATGCTTGTGTCAAAGAAATTCGTAAAATTGAATTGTTGCATGGACGAGTAATAGTAGAAGAATTTTATATGCATAAGACGAAATGTATCGTGTAGAGTGAAAATATTCTAGGTCAGAAAAAATGCCTTGGGTTTGAAGTTAAGACAGCTTCGATTGCAAAGGGTTAATATATGCTCTAGTAATTTACCCAACAATTATATTCGCAATTTTGATTAAATATTTTTGATCAAGAGTAGTAACTCTTTAAGATTTTCTGAATTTCCATACCCTTAGATTTTAACATTATTATGTTACGTTTTCACTGATTTTGGAATCTGCATTACCATAGGGTCCATAAAAAAAATCCTCTCACGCGAACCCGCACGTATCACCACGAGTACCCGCATGTAAACGCAGAACTTAACATTCAACAATGAGAACTGTATGGGAATTGCCAACATTGGAGCGACGTAAAAAGTTTTTAGCAAATTTACCGTAACGATAACGTTGATCGTATGTTTTATCGGTTGTATTAAGTTAGAAATTGTAATATTACAGTTATACAATCGAACAATTTTATTTTACATTAAACTGTATCGCGCCAAATAATTGTTCCGAGTTAGAACTTCACAGTTTCAACAATATTTCCCGAAAATATCGTTTAAACATTTCTGGAAACGGCGGATATGTAGCGAATTGTATCTGACTGGTTTTTGAAAACGTCGTTTGCGGTACCAGATATATCTCTGTCAACGCCCAATTGAATAAAACAAAAAAGTATTCTTTTAAAACTGACAAACAAAATTGGCGCATGTCATGACTGACTGAAAATTCAAGAATCGCTACATGAAATATCATCTAAATAAGTTCACCAGTTTTGGAAATATTATATTTGTAAGTTTTTAGAAAACCTGCAACTATGAGTCGCCAGTAATTTTTTATATTTTCACCTAAAATGTGTCTTTTATTTTTAACGATAGGAGAAAACATATAAGGAGAAACGTTTGATTCTATGAAATAATTATTACGATGGAAGATTTTTCAAAATGATATGCTGTAATTTCATTAGTACCATGTTATAACGAATAAAACGAAATTCAACCGTGCGTAATATGTTGACATCCAAGTACCCTTTGCGAGAGTTATTCTCGCACCTTATAAGATCTTTTTTATTACGCAAAGAGATTCCTACCGGTGAACTATTCACGTAATTCATGCTCGCAGAGTACGTTTACTGAAACATAAAAGAAACTTAAAACAAACGCTTGTGAAATTCTTCACTCGGGACAAATACCCTCATATTTTTGGGAAACTCTCCAGTTGCAATGTGACAGCATAACATAAGTACCAGACGATTTTATCATCCATTCATTATTTCTCGACGGTCGTACAATGTGCGTAAAACAGTTAGGATCGAGTGTCCAAAAAGAGAAAAACAGCTATGGATTATATTGAAAACAAATTGTAACAAATCTGTTGCAACTGATGTAAACTGTTACTGAAAAAGAAAAAGACAATTAAAATATTTCCACGCCGTTTCGTGGTTTGACCTCTTAGGCACTATGCGCCACTATAGTGGCTTTCGCGGATGTCATCTCTCTGAACGACGCGCCACTTTAATATTTAATTAATTATTCAAGTAAATTGTTAAACACAACATACGTTTTTATTTACAGTTACTGGATTTCACGAATTTCAAACCGAATTTTCTCGAAAACAAAATATCAAATGCCAAAGCTTTATTCTTCCCTTTTTACTTATTTTATCGTGTAGAATATCTTTAAGAAAAATTACAATTTTATGATCCAACACTTCATTCCAATGTACTCGTGTAGAGAACAGCATTATTCGTCACACATTGCAGTGCTGTATCATTTACACGTAATTCGCGTTGAACTCTGCCCGTACAGAGAAACAGGCCTGCGCTAAATTCAGCCGTACCTAAGAGGTGAATGAAAATACTGGTAAAACTCACCCACTCGCACGTGACACCCTAAGTTTATCAGATGTACCGAGTGGCTCGACGGAACCAAGTGTAAATAAAATTTGATAAATTAGAAATAAAACGTAACAGTCAGAACTGTCACATGAGCATGATTGATTTTATAATGACACCGTAATAGGTATATGACGTGAGTAATGGACATCACGTAGATTGTGAATAATCTTTGGTTTTATGGCGTGATAAATAGCCAGGTAGGCATAAGCTTATCCAATGGTGAAAAATGTATAATATATAATTATATGCAATTTATATGCTGGTAAAAAGGCCACTGTAAACTCGCTGTGCTATTTTTTAACATACTAAACGACTATGATTGATACAGTTAACGTTTCGAGACGCGTGCAGATTATTCGAGCGGGAACACGGCAGAAGTGTTCGAAAAATGAGGACGATCGTGTAACAAAATAAACAAACGGTGAACGTTACATGAAATACAGAACATTTCTAACACTGACATGTGCAGACAGGAGTGTATGTTACAATATATATCAATCAGAATAAGTTGAAAAAGAGTATAACAGTATTTTCAAATTCTTGTTTCTGCAGCTTTTATATTCCACCTATCCATTTTTCGTTGCAGATGCATCGAATTAAGTGCAGAGTTCAGAGAGAATGCAAGTTTGATCGAGCATGCATTTTGTGAATGCATTAAAGCATCAAGTCGTTGTAACGACACTTTCAAAACTTTGTACATACTCTTGCTTGATGCGAACCTAGAAAGACAACTTCAAGAAACCGAAGTGTACTAACCATCAATTAACTTTTAGGAAAAGTACTCCGTGTACTGAACATCTGAAACTCTTCAGCAATATCGAAAACTATACATGATGTCGATATACAGAACTGTTGAGGCGTCCGTTCCGCAGTTCGGGGAGTCGGTCGCTCAAGTACAATGCTTTGTAAGAGTACGTACTAGCTCCAGCGCAAATTAATGGGAAGGAGCTTTATGTTGTTGAAATGAGACCCGACCAACTTGTACTTTTGGGTGGAAGTTTATTTCTGCGTATTCGTGTATGTACAAGCGTCAGCGTGAGCCGACCGATCGGATCTGATGTATTAGGTCAATCGGAAAGTTCTGTCCATCTAGCGTCGAGTAGCCGTAGCTCGAACTGTGGGTAACTATAACCTCTAAAGTAAGGCTAACTTTTTAGTTTGAACATCTGTTAATAAAACTCAGTACACAACAATTTACGCTTGCATCAATAACTTCGTTTTTTTCTACATTGAAGATGTCGGAATTTGAGCCGAATAAGCGTCATTTGCGCGAAGTGTTAGTCTTTTGTTTCAATTGGAAGAAAAAGGCAGCTGAAGCTCATCGAATGATTGTAGACGTTTATGGCGATAATGCTGTTTCCGATAAAACTTGTAGAGAGTAGTTTCGACGTTTTAAAAATGGTGATTTTTCTTTGGAGGACAAAGAGCGTTCTGGACGGCCACGAGTATTCGAAGACGAAGAATTGTAGACATTGGTGGATGAAGATCCATGTCAAACGCAAAAACAAATTGCAGAAGCGTTAAATTGTGCTCAATCTGTCATTTCCGACCGTTTAAAAGCCTTAGGAAAGGTCTACAAGAAAGGAAAGTGGGTCCCATATGAATTCAAGCCAAGATACATTGAAAGGCGGAAAACCATCTGCGAAATTTTGCTTGCTAGGCAACAAAGAAAGGGGTTTCTCCATCGTCTCATCACTGGGGATGAAAAATGGATTTATTTTGACAATCCTAAACGTCGAAAAACCATTTGTGATCCTGACCAACCCTCAACATCGACGCCAAAGCGGAATATCCACGGAAAAAAGACTTTACTCTGCATTTGGTGGGATCAGGAAGGTGTGGTATACTATGAACTGCTAAAAACTGGTCAAACAGTCACAGGAGATCTCTACCGACAACAAATTATCCGTTTGAGTCGAGCATTGCACGAAAAACGACCACAATATGAAACGAGACAGCGTAAGGTGATTTTGCTGCATGACAATGCTCGGCTTCACGTCTCAAAAATTGTCAAGGAAACGATAGAAGCACTTCGCTGGGAAGTGTTACCACATGCGGCTTATTCACCAGACTGTGCCCCATCTGACTACCACTTGTTTCGGTCGATGGCACACGCACTTGCTGAAGAACGATTTAATTCGTACGAAGATCTCGAAAAATGGATCTCCGCCTTGATAACCTCCAAAGATGAATCATTCTTTCGGCGCGGAATTCGCTTGCTGTCCGAATGATGGGAAAAAGTGATCACTAACGATGGACAATATTTTGATTAACGTACTTTTTCATTTTCTTTCATGAATAAAGCTTTACTTTTTTGTAAAAAAACGGACGGAACTTTCCGATTTACCTAATATGTACAGTAATGGCGTCTCTACCTCCTGCGCTCGCCAATAGATGGACAATAGGACAACTTTTCCGTTAGTACCTGATCTGCCTCTGATTCCTGAATTCTTCAGCGATTTCTAAACGAAAATTGTCATAAACAAACGTCAAGCAATTGTTTGCGATCAACGCCCACTGGCGGGGGTGCCGCAAACATCAACGCCTGCTTCTTAAATTCAGATAACGAGTCAGGCTCGTCCACCGTAAGTTCGCCCAAGTAAGCAGATGACGAGTCTCACCCGTCAAATGTACCCAAAGGGTTAATGTTTCCCGATATATCACATAGTCGGTCGCTCAAGTACAATGCTTTGTAAGAGTACGTACTAGCTCCAGCGCAAATTAATGGGAAGGAGCTTTATGTTGTTGAAATGAGACCCGACCAACTTGTACTTTTGGGTGAAAGTTTATTTCTGCGTATTCGTGTATGTACAAGCGTCAGCGTGAGCCGACCGATCGGATCTGATGTATGTCGATACAGGAGATGCTTATATACAAGTTTGGTGACCAAGTGTCGGCCAATGGTGTTTCGCTATTTTTGCCCTTTGTTTGGCGCGTCGGGGGTAGTGGGAGCGCGGGTTTTCCCGGCCGCGGGTGTCGGCAGGTAAAAATTGTAGGTGTACTTGCACCGTTTGAAGCTACGTTAAAATAAGCTACGTTAAAATCAGCTACGCGAGCTTCAACAAGAACAATACAAATTAAGTCAACTATCTGAATAAATATTCAAAATAGTCAGAAGAAACACAATTGTCTAACATAAATCTAAAAGACGTATTCTTTTATAGTTTTCGGTAAATGTTCGAATTGATCTAAACTAAAGTTGAACTAAACGTTCGAATGATCGGTCAAAGAAATCTGAAATTAGATTCGCTATTACTGTTACACAGAAGTTTGGAATTCAGTCGGAGTGTCCTTTGAATGAATTCCAAAGTATCTGTTTATACGGGACCGTAGAAGATGCCATACATTAATAGGTATTCGAAGGATTATTTTACGTGATCGGTTTCCCAACTTCGGGCACCTTGGCCGCGTACTAGAGAATCCCGGCAGGCAATGAAAAACTGCTTGGTATTCTTGCGAACTATCCCAGATGCCTGTTTAGAATCACGTATAGCCGGCAGCGGGAGCTGTGGAGCTTCATCTTCGGCCTCGAAACCATGGGATGACGTTAGAAAAACTGTTCCGTATGCATTCAACGGACTGATTCATCGATCATTACGCACGTGTCACGGAGAAGTCAATTGATTTCATTACAGAGATACTGGACGTCACGCGTTCGTGGATTGACATAATACTAGATGAATGCGAGATATTTGCTTAATTTCGAATATGTCAGTACCACATCATAAATTCAAATATGATGTTCCACGGATGAATGCACGGCGAATTGGTGGTACTCGGTGGTACTTGTGAACAGCAATCCACCGGAGGGAGTCTACACTAATCCGTGGAATAGTGTAAATAAGTACAGTTTGCGACGTGAAAGCCTGAATGCAATTTCTCCGCGAAAATTCGTTTTACGATCAACCTCGCAAAGCGTGTTACATGCAACTTGAACCGGCCGTCTCTTTAAAATGGCCGCAGATGGAACAAATTATTACCAGATTGCTGATTTTCTGCATTCACATCAAAAGGCAGTAAGTATAATTAAAAGATATATAAGATATATAATTTAACACATTGAACGTCGGCGATATACAGTGAATCACTTTAATATTCGGACACTATACAATTTTCACTTTGCTAGTTAATAAAATCATAATTTTTATTTATATAATTACTAACATTTACTAAGTATTCCATTTTAAACGAAACAATGTCTAGTTTTAATGTTACAATAATATTCGGACACCTTGGAATATAACAATTTGTCAAACATTAGTCTGTGCAAACTGTCTCGAGCCTCAGAAAATCAGTTGTGTTTAGATATTCGCTAAGTTCGCTGGTAATAATCGGACGCAAGAGAAACACTTTATACAACATACGCCAACTTGTCACTTTTCACAATGCAAAAGGTGAATCGTAAAGGAAAATTGCAGCAATGAGATATTATTAAAAGATTTAAATATGAAGACCGAATACAATCTATTCCGCAAAGAGGCCAATCAAAAATTTAAACACGCGAGATAAAAGAAAAATTATAGGAAAAATAAAGAAATTGCCTACATTAAGTGCACCAAAATTAGCTGCCGAATTATTAGAAATGACTGGAAAGAAAGTGCATCCCCAAACAATACGCAGAGCATTAAAAGAATGTGGTTATAATGGACGAGTTGCTCGGAACAAAACCGTATGCGAATGAAACTAATAGAAAGAAAAGATTAAACTTTGCGAGAGAATTTGCGGATTTTAGTAAATTAGTAACTCGAGAAACTGTAACTGTTAATGAATATAAACAACATTTCTATACATAAATTGCAGTAAGATTTTATTTTTGTTAAAATTGTATTAAAAGGTATTAGTACCTTAAAGCTGTTAATATAAAAATGTCTTCTATTTGAAATTTGCATCGCTACTGCGTAACAATACATTTCCGCAGATGTGTCAAGGATTGTTTCTGATATACGTCAGAACTCGCATTGTCCATCCTTCATTCCGTATAATTGAATTTGGCATACCGTGTTGAACTTTTCTTTATGTTGTATTGGTTAACATGTGCATCTGATTCATATTTTCATTATAAATTGTGGACAGAAGTAAATTACGATTACGAAATATCAACTGAAATTCGCATATGCGTAAAGTAATTAAATGTATACTAAATTGTAATCACTTTTCAATGATTACTGAATATATACTGAATATATAATACTGAAATACAAATATTTAATTCCTTTCCTACCGCATGATGAAAAGCTGCATCGATCAATGTACGCAAAAATTCCAAATTACATTTAAAAAAGAAAACGACAATTTACAATCTTTCAGTGATTCAGAAATAAATCATCCACGATGGAAATATTTTGGATCAGAAAGGATGCCTTGGTTTTCGAATTAAAACAGCTTCGAGTGCAAAGAATTAACAATATAAAATTCTTCCATTCGAGACAAGAATTTCGAAGTAAGAGTTCATCGAATGTAAAGTGAAACTTGGATATGCACAGTTTAACAAACATTCTAATTTTTATTTCGCATGTCCCAACGAAATCATTCAATCTTTTTATAAAGAAAAGTGTTATCGCAGTGATAATCGTTGAAGATTCGATACCACGAGAGAGTTTGAAAAACAACCGAGGCGTTTATGCATTCGAGTCATGCGTTCCCCGATGCAAATTATGTCATTTAAAATCAGGAATCCATACATACTAGTCGGGAACATGATAGTTGAACTCGGAAGGAAACTCGGATAAAGAGTCAATTTGCAGCCTCGCGTGTTTATTGCGATGTGGCCGTTCCCGTTCGGTGATAAAGGGGCAGAATTCAGGGTTCGGCAAGTTTGAGGTAATAGTGCCCTATATCTCGCACGACTGCCAAGGGAGGTCACCGTTTAGAATACCTTGCCTTGTACATACACAGTGGAAACTATCGTGTGACTCCGACGGTCCACCGTTTTCGTCTGCTCAAACACAAACTTTTTGAATTTACTGGACAATTACACAGAGTACATACGAGAAACACTAATGGTTCCTTCATCTTTCTCAGCATGGAAAGCGCCGGCGTTCATACGGCGAACGACCATTGATGATTTATGACGATCGAATCACGCATGGGATCATTAATTAACACCGTCATAGATAAACACGAAAATTACGTCGTCGGGAATGTCGTGGACCATCGTTTTCTAATTTATATTAATTTAATTAATTATATTACTTAATTTATACAGGGTGAGTCACCAAACGTTTGCACCTCAAATATCTTTGTTGTTTCTAAAGTTTGCTTTTATGTCATTTTTTTTTTTTAAAGACATCAAGGTCACCTTGACTTTTTTAAATGGAACCACCATTTTTTAAACACCTACAATGATAGTCCCTTTCATTAGGAATTCAGTGACTATATTATCCCAAGGTCATTGAAGGTCAAGGACAGAAATTTGATATTTACATACCCAACATACAAGAGGACAAGGAAACCGGAATCTTACCTGCAACAGAAAAAATACAATACATCAGTAAATAATGTCAAAAAAATATTCAATTAATATGCAGTGTCGAAAAAGTGAATAAAAATATTTCTGTGCATTAAAATTAATTTTAAAAGACTATATAAAAGGTTAAAAATTCAAATCACCTTATTAAGTATTTGTCCAATAATTTTAACGTATCAAATATTTTCGATTAGAAAAGCATTTTCGGTTGCAATTTCGTGAAAAACATCTTAAACAAAAATAGATGGTAGATAGCAACAGTAGAAGCTTTAAGCTTTAAAATAAGCTCAATTATATTGTCTTATTATTTTTTTAACAGAGTTAGCATTAAAAATACCTTTGAATTTGTTCTAAATCGCATACACACATTTTGCTTTCTATTTTTGCATACTTCGTTCCCCTTACAAAAACATATTCTATTTAAATTCTTTTGTAATCGATACTAGCTATATCGTTTTAAAAATGATTCATACTTATTTCTCACAATACGTTATCGATTTAGTGATTCAACATAAGTTCCTATTTGCCAATTCGTCGTTGCTTTCGAAATATTTAGTTTATGTATCGTTTATAGATTAATTTTATGCATTCTAAACTTTTCATAAAAGTGCTTCAAAGCACCAGCCTTCAAAGTCTCGATGGAAAACTAGGTTCGCACGCGAAATTGATTTACCATATGAAGTAAATATAAGCACATAGGCAACGTTTCAATGAAAATTGAAAAAGCGCTTCGATTAAAGATCCATATCCGTTCCAATTGAATAGGGTACCACGCAATTATTATTTAAACTAGGCCATTCGATAAACGCTGAAGAAATTGGTATCACGGGGTAGCCTGACTGTATGCGAATTATATCAGAACTTTCTGCATAATTACTTCTATGAAAGTGCAAGCTTAAAGTGGAATCATTAATATTCTTGCTGATCATAAACAGTATTCATCTAAATTATTAATTATTCTTTGCTCAACGCCACGAACAGACAATAAAGTAAACCTTGAATTATACCGTTGTTCATAAGTTCTAAATTATTTTCATTGTTCAGAACAATTTTATCTTTCGTATATCCCCTCTGGACTACAAGTGTCTTTATGAAATTCAAATTGCATTTAATTCGGTATAATTTTATAAAACATCATTTCACAGCTTTTAATGATAATTAAATTGCGAGTTTCATTGAATTTATAACGAATGTTATTAAAGAAGACCTTATAACATGGGGAATTAAATGAAGTTATTTCGTTTCTAACGAAACTTCTCATTAAGAAAATCATTTTCATTATTGTATGTCGACTAATGGAAATTTCTAAATTGAAACTGAAAATTGCATACAATTCATAGGCATGATTGTGTATTAGTTTATATATCTACTGATACAATTCAATATGATTTCTCTCGAAAGAAGCACCGCACATTTATTTAAATCATTAAAGCTTTCATCAAATGCCCAATTGCATTTTCACACGTGATTGTATTGCTTCTACACTAAATGTTTCATAGTTCTATATCTTGTTTCCACTAATATGTGGAACTAAAATATCTGAACATTGACTTGATATACATACTATAATTAAATAAATAAATGTTGTTATATCAATTTTCAGAGTAGAACTGAACAAAACATTGTTCCTCATTAACCCAGTCTTCTATATATCTTCTAGTCCCTAGAATATACCACAATATACCAGAATATACCAGATAAACCTATAATGTACCAGAATATACTAGAATTCACTAAAATGTACGAGAATATACTATAACATACCAGAATATACAAGAATACACTAGAGTGTACCAGAATATGATAGAATAAACCAGAATGTACCACCATGTGGCATAACATTCCAGAATATACAAGAATATATTGCAGCGTACCAGAATATACAATAATTCACTAGAATGTACCAGAATATACCATAGTATACAAAAATATGCTATAATGTACTAGGATAAACAAGAATTGACTAGAATACACTACAATATACCAGAATATACAAGAATATACTGCAGTGTACCAGAATATACAATAATTCACTAGAAAACATTGAACTAGCCGTCCACTATTAACTCTTAGTACTCCAATGGTGCTTCAGAGGCGACATTGAAAATTCCCTTATCATTATTTAAAACAGCTTTTATATCGCTATATTCGCGTTTAAGAAGTCGGTGAAAATTGAAATGTTGCATTTACCAGTAATAGTAATAAAGTTTATATTCACGAATGGAAATGAACCATCTGGAACTATTTTAGGTGAAAAAGACGTTTCGATGTTGGAATTAAAATTGTTTGGAGTGCTAATTGTTAATAATACGCCAATATTATTACTGATGCTGTAAATAAATAAAGGGATAGTTCAATACTGTTACCATTTTGTACATTCTAATGTGAATATTAATTACTTGTTTTTCTTATTCCGTTGCTTGCTTATGTATTTAAATAAAATTTGCCTCGTCAAGAAACTCAATGGCTCCTAATTTTAGCTAATCACGATGATCGAAGTTATATTCATGATCGTAAATAATTTTTCTGAATGGGAATACTAGCAATTACTTAATCGGTAAGATAAATTCTTCTGATCTTGGATACCTAACAATTAATTCTCTGTCGATTAATCAATCGATTCATCGTAACTCGATTAAAGCCGAAGACTTCCGATAAGTCTGTGTCACGACGGAAATTTCATTTAATAGCAAATTCACTGGAATCTAGATAAATTAGTTTTCTTTATGCCGGTTGATCTCTAACCTATTTAGAGGCACGCTGGTGGCTTACGCTCAACTATGAAGAGGACGGTCTCTATTCGTGGTAATGATGATCGATATCCCGCAGAACCGTTGCGGTTAATGTCTATATGGGATCACGCCGAATTGAATGTGTATTAGGATGTTCTAAATACATTCCTGTTGCTCTGTTGCCTTGGGTATTCACCTGAACTTAACATGAGATAACTGTAATGCTCGCGTAGAAACTACTTCGGGGCATTCGGAAAATATTTGTGAAAGCTTTCATTTTTACAGAAAGTATCGAACATGTTGGACTCAGTTACTTGGTAATATTTGTTGGAATATTTGTATGTTCAAATTACGCGCCATTCTAGAAAATTCGTGGACCTTCTTTCGTTCTGATTCTCTTTTATTTTTTCTCTCCCCAACGACGCATTCGGAGAGTAATCGTTCCACGTGTTGGGTGTACGACGAGCGCGTGTTTTTCTTTAATAAACTAATATGTAATAACCTCGTATCATTCTTTTAATAAACTAACATAATCTAACAATATTTTATAACAATCTTCATTAATTTATTGCGTACTGGCGTGGTTAATTTTTCCAGATTTACGCCCCAAAACCGAGGATTTTGTTGTTTGAATAGAAACTTCAATCAGAAACGAGCAACTTATCTTCAACAACAAAAGCTAATAAGTTCGTTTGGGATTATTGCGTAGACGAAAATATTTAACGTTCCATTTCAACAGGCTTTTGCAAGTTGAAGCATTAATTCGTAGTCAGACTGCGGATTTTATGCATTTATGGTAGAAATGAGTAGACAAAAATACAGAGCAGTAAAAACGTTTAAAGAATTTGGAACTACCGTTGTAGTATTTGCAATTGATTAAAATTATCGAGTAAATAAATAAATGTCTACGTTGGTCCTGTATCTAACAATCAATGTAAACGATTCTTATTTTGCATAAGATCTGCAGTCTACGGATTATTCTCAACCAAATATGTAAACTCACGTAAGTGCATTTATTCATAGTAACAGTTTCTGTAATCGTACCTAAAATTATCAGCTTCAGTCAGGAGATCTGTGAGAGAATTCTTGCGAAAATATACGCTTTATGCGGTAGTTTATGTCCGTGTTTTGGATTTAAAATTTAAATGTTGCATTTAATACGAATTGAAGAAAAGTGTACCTTTCTGTATCATTATTTATGTAAACTCTTGTAAAATTTATGTAATCTAGCAAACACAACGCCTCAGCAAATAGAGACCGAATAGAAAAATTTATTATAATTGTACGGAAAGGGCATTCATATGCGAAAATAGTTATTTTCATTACTCATTACTCATTGATATTAGACAGCATATTTGGTTTCTTTATAATCCTAGTTTATAACTTACTTCAATAATAAATCGTCATTCGAGACCTGTAATGGTTTTTTAACAAAGTTTTCTTATTTCTTGTCAGATTCAATTTTAGAATATTTTATACATACTCTATACTTTTGAAATCAGTTGCAAATTCATCCATATATTTTCTACAAATAACTATAATTTAAAAGGAATTTACGAAACTGAAATTGCTAAGATTTACCTTCCAAGAATGAACCTATGAATCAATATAAATAGAAACTCTTGACAAATTGATGCACCGGAACTTTTCAATTTTTGAATTTTTTATGCACCTTGCATATATTTAAACTAGTATCGCGTTAATTTCACAATTCATCCATATATTTTATAAAAACAACTACAATTTAATAGGAGTTTGCGAAATTGAAATTGTGAGAGATATAAAGATTTCACTTACAAGAATAAACCTACGAATCGCTGCAAAAGGAAACCCTTGACAGATTTAGGCACCGAAACTTTTCAATTTTAGAATTTCTTATACATTCTGTATACTTTTGATATCAGGTTCACGTTAACTTCGCAAATTCATCCATATATTTTCTATAAACAACTACAATTTAAAAGGAGTTTATAAAATTGAAATTATAAAAAATATACAGATCTACCTTCTAAGAACAAATCTACGAATCGCTATAAATCGAAACCCTTGACAGATCGATGCATCGGAGCTTTCCAATTCTCGTTTCATTAAATAAATTCGTTTACGTTGAACGTCTATGGTTGCTGTTTGAACCGTGACCGTGTTAAAGTCGTTCGAAACTTTATTCTTCCTCTATTTAGTCGCCATAGGATTTATTTGTAATTGCATGTTGGACTCTGGCCACAGTTGCGAACTTTTTATTTCAAATAAATTTTCAGGTTTCAGTTCACCGAGTCGGGATCGAGATCAAGGAAAGTTCCGGGGGGGGGGGGGGAGAGAAAAAACGCGTAATCCGCTGAACAGAAAGGGAATTTGAAAAGCCTCGAGTTCTCAGAACTTCTCTATTTAACGGTAGAACGCGGCCCGCAGAAAATTAGGACAAAACAAATTCGCTAGGGTCGGAGCAGAGTACACCTAAGATGCACGGGGCCGTCTATTTATCGCTTCGCCGTGCCGGAGATTTCGATTCCGATGTTGAAAAGCCAGGGCCTGGGTTATGCAGGTTCATGGACTGGTCGCCCCCAGTCCATAGGAAAACCGTAATCGATAATGCGCGGATTCAGTCAGTGGAAATGCTTAAAATCGGACTCAGTTTCGGGACGCACGCTAACCGAAAACTTTCGAAAGGGCTCGCCGCGATTGCGTTTCCTTGCGAATCACTTTCGGTACCAGCACTGGCGCCAACACCGCCACGCTGATTTACTACGTACAAATTGCTATGTGTTCGCGGGATTAATTTGTGTACCTGGCACTCCGCCGGTGGTCATACATTTGTTGCGTAACCGACGCATAGTTTCGGCGACGATAGAGAATTTATCACGCTCCGGCTAATTGTAATTGATATTCCGTGGGAATCGCAGAGTAAATGTTGTTCGACATCGACCGCAGCCCGTGATCTACAGTAGCTTGTTCTAGGAGCGAACTATGCGTGGAGAACGCAGCATTTCTGAGAGTGCGATTTCGAGGTGCAGTCGAGACCTGTGATAGAAAACTGTGCGACATTTGTGGAAAAATTTCCACGATTTAGGCGGATATTTCGTTGACAGTCCTTCAGAAATATAACACAATACAAGATTAGATATGAGCCCATAATTATGAAATTGGTCAGTCAAGTGGAAGTCAAAATGAAAAAGAATGAGTTCATCAGTTATTTCACAGCACATTATTTTAAACTATATTAATTAAACGTAATTTTTATGATGTTGTCAAAAATGAACCATTAGATAGTGGTTGTAATTTCAACATTATACGGAATTCATTTAGTGTTAACCCTTTGCACTCGAAGCAATTCTACTCCAAAATCGAAATAATATT
>CM052098.1:5362076-5377298 GCA_028453745.1 Agapostemon virescens
TCGGAGACCTAAAGATTTTTCGCGCTTTTAAAAAGGGGGTTACCTTCCATATTTAGCGATTTTGTGGCAATATTTGGTAAATCTTTGAAGTCGTGCTCCGGCCAAACTATTAGAGCTATCGACATGGTTCAAACACTAAAATCTTCCCCAAACCTTCCTCTTGAACACGTTAAGCGCCACGCCGAATTTCTGTGCCGTTTCGTTCAAGCCACGCTTAGCCGTCAGGCGGGCCTTGTCGGGCCGCTCGCCGATAGACGAATCAGAGTATAAGCAGTCGGGTAACGTAACGCGCGCCGCGATAGCAGAACGAAAAATCTGTCGCCGGTCCGTAGGGACCGACGAGGCCTAAACGGAAAGTCCAGCGCCGGTCCCTAGGGACCGGCGTGGCGCTTAACGTGTTAAGTAATTACACGAAATTTTACAGGGGAATTCCATGTACTGGGAATCCATAATGTATTCAAACACTAAATTCTGCATTCTCAACTCCTTGTCCTACAACAACGAGTCAGACTCGCGATCAAGATTTCGAACTGAATCTTCTGAACATGTATTTCCTTAATTTTCTTTAAACGGAAATAACATTTTATTTAATTGTTGAGTCTGGCATCGCAGCCGAACGTTAAGAGAATATTCCCATTTACAGCCATTAGTTCCAGACGAAACATTTGACAAAAAATGGTAAGATTATTATAGGTAAACGTAAACCTCGATAAAGAACTGATCAATATTTTTCAAATCTAAAACAAATTTAATCCAGGCATATCTTGCGAACTAAAATTATATCGAATCGACGATACTTTTTGTTTTTATGCCGGAAGAAGTTTCAATTTTCCTGAATTTCCGAGTTATTTACGTATTAATTTAAGTACTAGTTCACTATATAAAGTGGATCTCTATTTTATATGTGTGAAATTGAGTCGGAATGCAATCGTCAGGATATTTAAACTGATTCTGACAGTTTCACAAGAAAATATTTATGGCGGTTGATTCGACTTTCGTGTTGTGTGGTAAATTGTTGCATATAAAATATGGTATGCAGAGTAGATTGTTGCATGTGAAATATGATATGTTGCATATGAAATATGAATATGAAGCGTGTTTGTCAAGAAATACATTCATGGATGCGGATGCACGATATACCATTTTTAAGACTGAAATTCGTTCGGTGAGAGTCTGTCGTAAATTTTTTTTTTTATTTCTCTATCCAACTGTCCTAAATAGAATTTCAGAGTTCATTTCGGCATGAATCGTAGTATATTTCGTGTACTTCTCTAGTGCAAGTGGAAACGTGGACACAACGCAGCAGCTGCTCGAAACGTTAATGCTGTGCTTGCTCAAAATACGAGAAATTCGAAGGCGGAGATGAAAGTCCCGTAAATGAAGACCAAAATTGACCGTAAACGAGGAAGCATTGAAGGCATCGGCTGAAGCAAATCCACGTCAAACTGTAGGCGAACTTGCAGGAGAATTGGATGTAAGTGCTTGCAACGGTTTCCCGTCGTCTCAAATCAATTGATAAAGTCAAGAAACTCGTCGAATGGATTCTCCATGAACTCAATGACAGATGGGAAAATCCTCGGCTGTTTGCTTCTCTGATGGAATAGAGAGCCAATTTTCAATTGTATCGTGAATCGGTGAAAAATGGATACTTCGAAGTAACAAATGAGATTCTTCGAAATAATTGGACACCGACTGATCTTCAAGAAATGGACAAAAAATCAAAACTGTGTTTGATGATGACTAAATTCAGAATTTTATGCATTTTCTCATAGTAATGAAAATAGTGGCAATATAACACGTTCATACGTTTACAGTCGGTAACATTTTAATTTTATACGATAAATAAATTACTATTGATTAACTGAAACTATACAAATTTCGTATATCCCTTTGCTAGAAATACGTATTTTTTAAATTACTTAAAACCAACTATTTTATTTTCAAACCATTCAGATATGTTTATAATTATAAACGACTTAATATGTATAACAGGGTTAATTACACCGCACTTATTTTTTGAAACTGAATTAAACTTACGAAGAAATTACACATGGAAATACAATAATTTTGCGGATCGTGCTGTAGCGTCACACGGTTGGCGATCGTAAAGACCATTAGAACTGTCCGCTTGCAGATGTCAGGGAGCTAAGCCAGAAAACCTTTCCTGATGTTTGCAAGCCTGGAAAAATGACTTTATTCTTTTACAACTTTCACGTGCACAGCAAACTTCACCGCTAAAAACATAGACAGCCGTGTACCGTTACAGGGTTGCTTGGCCGCGAAGTCAGTATTGCCTTGGAAAATCCCGAAGAGTCGCCGAAATTAGCGACAGGGAGTTTCTTTTAGCAAGCAGGGCGGTGGTTTAGGGCAAAGTCTCCACCCACGAGTCTTCCGAAGAGGCGTTACCTTCTCCGGAGCCAAGTATATATATACATACACACCAAAAACTAGTATACTTTTTCCTTTCTGTCGCAATTCGTCCGGGACGGATTCTGTCAGTCGATTCAGTTTTTGTGGATACATACAGATGCTGTACGATCCTTTCGTTTGTAACATTCTCAAACGTTACAATACCTACGATTATGGCACTGTTACGTACGGCTCAACTATCTCTCAAGAATCTTTCGAGTTGGTCTCAGACAGGAAACGCTCAAGATAAGCCGCTTTGCTACTCTTATAAAGCATCAGACTGTAGTCTGCATTTCACTAGAAATTACAAGAAATTAAGTAGCCCTCCCCCAGATATGGATATACAGGGTGTGGCAGTAACTATTGCCACCTACAATAACTCTGTAAGTACGATAGTAGCAGAAAAGTTTTGGAAAGAAAAGATGCATGAGACAACAGGAGCTATAACATAGCGTTAATCTTTTTTTCTAGGTGGAGTCCCTACAGAGATGTGAAGGTCACCATTGTTGTTTTTAACCCCTTGTCCTACGACTTATTTTACAATAACAGTTACTAGACATTCTTTGTCCTCCGCAGAACGACAAAAAGCTTGTTACATCATTGCTGAAACAAACACTGCACGAAATAAGAATTTAAAAATGAAATTGTAAAACCAGCCATTTTGATTGATATGGTAGTTCTAGTGTTAAACAGCGAAATGGTTGATAAAACCAAGTAAGAGACACGCAATAAACTATGTCATTTTAAGTCTTGCTTTCGAGTAAGTCAAATTTGAAAATTGGCCGAGTAAGAGGTGCCTAAGAGGTTAAAGGCGTACATGTTACAATAAGAACTGTATGAAGTTTTAATAGATGCAGTCTCGTTATTACAAAGCAATTTATGCCATTGAATTTACTGTTTCATAGTTCCAGTATTAACCCTTTGCACTCAAATGGCGCCTCTAAGGCGACACTAAAACTTGCCATACCATTATTTAAACAACTTTTACATCGATAGATCTGCAGTTGAGAAATTGATAAAAATGTTAAAATTCTAAGTACGAGTCATAGCAATTAATTTCGTATAAACGAAAGGCAAATTAACTATGTACAGTGGAGCTTTTATAGATAAAAATATTGTTTCGATTTTGGAGTGGAATTGCTTCGAGTGCAAAGGGTTAATTTTATACTATTCATTCGTAAGATTAGAACTAGCAACAGTTAAGACGAAGCCATTGTTACCACAACCAATCAAAATGACTGGTCTTTAAAAAATACGTGATAACAGAATATATATATAGGTTTATTTACAAAATAGAATAGTTTAATTAATTATAATGATAAATAGAAAACTGTTAGCGTAAAACATTGCTTTCTTTCTCATTCTTACATATATATTTATTACTTTCTTACAAAATGAATTTCACGTTACGTAGTTCCTTTTTGGTATTATTAATTCATCTGAGACGATCAAATTTCATAACAAATCATTCACATCATCCGTAACAGAATCTTTAATTCACATTCTACGTCTTCAGTTCTATTTTACTAATTATTGTCACCATCGTATCGGATACTGGGTAGTGAAAGAAGATGCGTGTAAGAAGTCGTACAAAGACTGATTGATTCGAGCTCGGAAAAGAGATTGTAGGACTCTCTCATAGTTTGAGAAATTTCAGTCATTTTCACTGGCATTGTTATAAGTCGCTATGATATAAAATTATTTGGATTTTAATTATATAAAATAAAAATAATATTCATTATATTATTTCTTCAGTTATTGCTGTAAAAGTCTTACATCATTGCTGAAACAAACACTGCACGAAATAAGAATTTAAAAATGAAATTGTAAAACCAGCCATTTTGATTGATATGGTAGTTCTAGTGTTAAACAGCGAAATAGTTGATAAAACCAAGTAAGAGACACGCAATAAACTATGTAATTTTAAGTCTTGCTTTCGAGAAAGTCAAATTTGAAAATTGGCGGAGTATACGTGGCTTTCTCCTTCTTCGACCTGAATGCGAATAGCATAATAGACGGTAAGATATTCTACACGATAAAATAAGTAAAAAGGGCAGAATAAAACTTTGCCATTTGATATTTTGTTTTCGAGAAAATCCGATTTGAAATTCGTGAAATCCAGTAACTGTACACGGCTAACTTTTACAGAAATTCAAACTGGATATTTTTAAAAATAAAAGCTTCAACAAAAATGTTTTATTGAAATTTGTTTATTTGTTTTTACGTGTTGAAATAACGCGTCGATTGCAGCATTTATATATAGTACAAAATTGGCAACGTTCACTGACAGATATATTCGAATTCGATTTTCTTGAAAGCAACCTCTCCGAAAGTTAAGTCCTCTTGATTTTGTGGAACGTGAGCAGAAAGTAAGAAACCAACACATTCGCTCTGTTTTCGATGTATCTTTTCATGAAAAAAAAAAAATGCCTTCTGTCGACGTGCATCATAATTTTCCTTGCACACATTTTATCAAAGTAATCTCCCTTTCCATAATCATGATATTATCATATCGAAAAATCAATGGCATGATGCGGTCGCAAAGGTAATTTGCGCGGGTTTATTATTGTCATTAATCGTTACAAAGCAGATTATTACTATTTACACGCACCGGTTGCTCGTATATTGTTAATGACCCCGAATTATATAATAATGAAATTCAAAATGTTAACCATATTGGTTGGCAATATTGGCTTTATAATTCAAAGTGCGCGAAGTTAATTAATCACCAGCAGAAACATAAAATTCAATTACCATTAAGCGGACAAATGTTATTTTCAGAATCAAATATTAATGTACCTATAGTTTATCGCATAATTATAAATTAAATGCTTGCTCTAAATCATAATATAAATATATGCAATGTAATACTTAATAAAAAAAAAAATAACCGAAATTCATTTACAGTCGTTTTACAAAAGCATTATTGTGCTTATTTTCTGCCGTAGATGTAAAAGGTAGAATGTACTAATGCTTTAGAGTACCATTAGAATGTAATAGTAGATAGTCTGCACTAATGCTACTATAGAAAGGAAGAACGAACTGGATAACTAATGAAACGATCACAGAATATGCTTCTGCTTCCTGTAATCGCATTCCACTTCTAAGCAGTGAGATTACAGGGATAGAACACTATACGCTCTCCTATGTAAATGCAAAATGCCATAACTAGTACTCTGGAAAGTAGGCCTACTTTCCCGAAAGATATAATAATTACAATATTTTCCGATAAATGTAAATTATATTACGGGTTTTAATTGTTAGCGAGTACTCACTGCATCCGGTAGTATCTTTCCTTATAGTATTCTTTTACTATTTTACTCGTTCTTACAACAACTAAATGTTTATTTGCAATTCAATTTACAGCAGTTGCATTATTTATGACTATACACAACGGTGTGGCAATTTTTAGTGGTGCCTCAGAGTCACCATTCGAGTGGAATGGGTTAACATGAGTTCACAGGATTTACAACAATGCTACTGGATCCTGAATTGATAAGAAATTTACAAAAACGCATGTAAAAGAGAAAAAGACGAGATCCGAAACGCAAATTGAAAACCATCACGATGATGTACATAACTGAATAACATGCGGTAGCTCATGACGCTCTTTCAGGTTTGCATCTGCGTATCTGCGCATAACGCACAGGTTACTAGCATTCTAAAGAATACACCCGAAGAGGGAAGATATTGAATTGAGGAAGAAGAAGGACAGGAAGAAACTGGGGACCAGCGAAATATGTAAAACGAAAGAGTCGAGGAAATGAAGCTGTAATTCTGAAGCGGAAGATTGTTCCCGCGGTAGGAAACCGTTGCTGGAACTTTCCAAGATACTCGAGGAGAGAAGCAGCAGAAGTAACAGGGAAA
This sequence comes from Agapostemon virescens, assembly GCA_028453745.1. NCBI lineage: Eukaryota > Metazoa > Arthropoda > Insecta > Hymenoptera > Halictidae > Agapostemon > Agapostemon virescens. Next base: position 5,368,353 of record CM052098.1, read on the forward strand.
AATAAGTTGGAGCTCATAACCGCATAAAAGAGGAACGTTGGGTAAACAAGGGAAAAGACTAACCAGGGGAAGGTGGCTGCGAGAGCAAGAAACCGGCAAGGCAGAAACAATGGAAGGAAACGAGATATGAGAAATCAGAGGGCATCCGAGGGAGCTGCTTCAAAACTGCGTATCAAATAAAGAACTAATGAATGTCTCCGCTCTCTTTTATAGGAATACTCCGCGAAACGGAGGCGTGGTTAGTTGGAGAATCTCCGAGTTGAAATGGCAAAAGAGGTGTCGAATGCGAGGATTTCTTACATTTCCGAATCTTCCCGGATCTAGCAACATAAAACATATCTCAATTTGTAGGCATAGATTTGTACACCTTCCTTCTACCTATTTACTTTATGTTCCGCCTACAGCGCACCAATGGTCAATACTAATTAGAAAGTATTTCGTTCAATCTACCATAATAGCCCAGTGTAACCTCAAAGTTACAAAACTGTATCATAAAAAGACAGTAACAAATTGAAAATTGAAATGCAAACAAATAGGTTGTTATTGATATACGAACCCAGAGCTATTATGTGCACTATTTTTAGTTTGGTAATCACTGACGAAAGCACAAATAATATCAGTTGGATCAAATGGTTTCGCTTGTTTTTACTGCAGACTGTTTGCACAGCATTTATTTTGTTATTTCAGGTTGATGAGCCTAGCAACGGTCATCAATATTAATATTGGTTGTCTTGGCAACGTTATAGAATTAAGATTTATGCGCCATATCATGAAAAAAGCTATAATCATTTGGTAAAATGTCGATAAATTAAAATGTGACCTCAAAGTTACACGGGCCCATAGAGGGTTAATGTACATTGGGTCACGAAAATATTCGAACATTTTCCAAAACGGAATAACTTTTTCAACAGTGTATCAAGCAACTTGACTTTTTCAGATGATAGAAGAGCTAGCCTACTAAACAATATGTGACAATTTATTTAATAAAAATTTCAATTGTGTTGAAATTATAAAAGAATTTAAAAATAATGCTTTTGGACTTTTTATCCGAGGTTTCAATGAAAATTTAAGCACTGCTTTTTGTGGATCTTAGTAACTTACATGCTTGCTAACAATTTCGTCGAAATCTTTACGACATAATTCTCGTCTCTTCTCGCAAATCGTGCCAATAATAACTTAAACCATCTGACCTACGCAGATTAAATTTTTTTCATCGCTAAATGCAACGCGTTTCCATATATTATCCTTTTGGATTTACTCTTTTATAAATTGTAATCAGGCTTCCATATGATGTGTTGTTAATGCTAATTTACTTAAACATTTCTGATACTTTTTTACCAGATTTTGCAATCCACCAACGTTATAGAATTAAGATTTATGCACCATATCATGAAAAAAGCTATCATTATTTGGTAAAATGTCGATAAATTAAAATGTGACCTGAAAGTTACACGGGCCCATAGAGGGTTAATTTTATATAAATTAACCAAATACGTAATTAAGAATAGTGTATCAATTTGCCGACTGCAATGTATAATGCTTTCGAATCGTATCTTATCTCATATATTCGTTTTCCATTAGTGAAAGGTGGCGACCGACGCGTCGGAAAAAAGTTCCTCGGAAGTTCGTTTCACGGGAAGCGTACTTATCCGTCGGAGTCTGAAATTGAAAAGGCGTCGGTCGAAAATGAGCAACCGGCTAGAAAACCATCATCAAGCCGGTAAACAAGCAAAGGAAAATGGTCCGTGCGATAACTGGAGTCGAGTTAAACGATTTTCGCGAAAATGGATTCGGCGAAAGCTGTACGTGGAACACGTCAAATATTCTCCGGCAACGGACAAGATACGAACTTCCGGCCGGAGAAATATGAAATGGAACATCGAGGAAGTTCAATCCGTCGTCTTGAAACGGTTCTGGCAAATTACTTCAGGAAATTGCGGCGAAGTGCGAATATAAGGTGAAGAACGCACATGGATAACTGAAAGCGAGAAACGAAGAAACAGAGATTGCTGTAATGAAGATGGAACGAGAGCCGGAGCGCGAGAAACGCTCGAAAATGGAAGGGTCGAGTGTTAACTGGAAGAAAAGCGGCAGAAAACTATCAAAGAGGAATCGGTTTGCAGTGTCCATGGTGCTTCTATGGAAATGGATTATTTGAGAGTGGCGAATTAAAGGCGCCGAGGGTGCGTCCTTTCGAGAATAAGAGGGGAATTTCGCTGGGAAGAAAGCTGGCCAGGTAAGAAGGAGCATTGGACCATCTCTAGAGCACTCGAGGAAGGAAGGAAGCAGCGGAAAAGTAGGGGAAAGGGGTAAGGGGACGTGAATCCATGTTCCACAAGTATTCGAGTCTTTCGTAAAGAAGTCTACCGAAAATGAGGCAAGAAGGGAGAAAGAAGAGAGGAGAGTTGAAAGAAAGCTAGCGACGAGGTGAACGGAAAGGGGGAGGAGGTCGAAGAAAAAGAAGAAGAAGGCGAAGAAGATGGACCAAAGGTGCGAGTTCGCATTCGGGAGCCATATCGGCCCACGTGATCCGAATAAAGGTACCTACTCGAATTTTCTTTCGGCTGGACGTGAGAATTAGGCTTCCGATAAAGCGTCGAAAGACAGGTCGGATCAGTGCCTGATGCTCTGCGGATTCCAACTCCGGATGCGCTCGTATCCTAGCGAAACTATCGCACGTTTTCCATTTTCGAGGCGCGGAATATTCCCGAGAAACTTCAACAAAACGACTCCCGCACTAAATCATCGACTATTTGAAGAATTCCGATTATTCTTGTCGCCGACAGAAATCCCGAACGCCTCTCCCGCGTCGCTTCCGCAATCGAAGAGGACGTCTCGAATTCTTTTGTCCGCTGGGACGCGGCACGCCTTGGTTATTTCACTCGCTAATTACGGAAACTTTGCCGCACATGCTTCGCTCTCCTTTTAAAATAAACCCCGAGACTTCCGCGGGTCTCGGACCATCTCGCCGGGCTTCCAGTTAATTAGCTGAATAATTTAATACGTTTAAATGTGATTTTTAATCACAGAAAGGTAATTGCTAATTACTATTAGATGTTTAAAAATTCAAGTGTTGCTCGTTGGTTTTGCCTACAAGAAACATGCGATTTAATTAGTTTCATCGAACAGTTACGGATCCAAAATTACCTACTAAATAAATTTACGTGATTCTTACTGAAAATTACTTTTTAACCCCACTGCACTCGACGCAATTCCATTACAAAATCGAAACTATTTTTACCTATAATAGTTCCATTGTACATAGTTTATTTCCCTTTCGTGCATATAAAATTAATTGCTGTAAATCGTACTCAGCAGCGATGTAAAAGTTTGTTTAAATAATAATATGGCAATTTTTAGCGGTGCCTCAGAGGTGCCATTAGAGCGCCGTTTAAAGAAAGGAATATTGGTTGTACAAAATGCAGATCAGTTTTTTTATTTAATATACTTGACATAGTGGTTATTGTTTAAATCTGTATTTAATCGAATAGATATTGCTGTTATAATTAATTAGCATTGCTTAGAATGATATTATGTTTTATTGGTTACATATTATTTCCTTCCTTTGCTTTTACTAGTAGACACCTGTGATAATTACCATGTTCGAACTGTGTGCCATAATTAGCAAAATAAATTGTTTCTTGCAATTAAGGATTCAATAAAGCTGTCGCGCTTGGTAATTAGGTAGAGGATTGCTTTAAACTGATAATGAGTTTGCAGAGCGTCAGTTATTATCAGTAGAAGTTTCGTAGTTTCTCTATCACAAAATCTTAAGAATCTTGAGTGCTTTATATTGTCATGAAGTTTTCGGAAGTCTCGAAGTTCTTCAAGGGCTTAAAACTCTTATTGTTGGTAGAAAAGTAAAGAGATTTGTGTAAGATTTAGAGACAAAGAGAAAATTCAAAACGGACTTGTGTAGAATTACAATAAAGCTAACAATTATTTCAATGAAATCTGTCCTATTTCGTTAAGAACATTTTTCGAAAAGTTGTTTATTCTGTATATTCTATTTGTTCATTCAAAGTTTCCTAGGAATAAAGCAGATACTAAAAAATTATCTGACTACAAGTCTGGAAAAATACACAATTACTTAACTCGGAATTTTTTAAATATAAAATTCAACTCTACGTTGTAATGCAAAAAATAATATTTATAAAATTACCAGTTTAATAGAAACAAATACCTTGCATTCGTTTTCCAATTTTTACGATTTTTATGATTTATAAAATGATTTCAAATAAATGAAAATATTTACTTATTTAAGTAATTTTATCATTGCAAACTATGTAATGTCTAATCGATTGTAATTTCCAGTTATTTGTTTTTCTTAAAATTGTAATGTTTCTATTTGATTTCTGCGATGTACATATACAGCGAACCTAAAAAGTATTTTAACGCTAAACTTCCGGTTTGTCAAAAAGCTACCGATGAACGAACTCTTTAATCTACGTAGGAGAACGTATTTTATGATGTGCTCAAATAATACTAAATATCATGAAACAAGAAATATGCCACGTTCGTAATTACTGACATGCCCGTACTAAATGCAAAACGATTATTCACTGAATTAAAATGATTATCCATTTATGCATTTGGTTAATATTTGATATCGATTTAAATGGAAAACATATATCTAAATTATAAAAGGATAATTGAATGAGAAATACGCAAACCTACAACTGACTTATCGATGAAAAAGATATCAATTTGATACTTCAAGTAAAATGTAACTGTATAAAGTGCACTTGAACGAGATCTGATCATGTTTCTGTAATTCATTGTGTATTGTACGCAGTCCATATGTGAAAAGGAAATGAAAAGTTGATGGAAAAGATCACAATGAATTAGTTGAAACACTTGACAATTTATATACTGATACTTACATACCCAATACACAAGATAACAAAGAAACTGCAATCATACCTGCAACAGAAAACATAAAGGACGTCAGTAAATTATATCACATATAAATCACAAATGTTGATTATCTACTTTCGTAAAGATTGCATAAGAAGGAAGTGAATAAAGAAACTTTTATACATTAATTAAAATTATACTTAAAGACTACTGTAAAAAAGAATAGAAAACTGAATCACTATATTAAGCATATTTTACTTTTGAAATATATTAGCTATGGTGGCTAGTGATGGCAGTAAGTTCTTTATACAAGGGTGTTTCATTCGAATTTGAAATTATGATTTTCTCAGTATCGTTACTCGTAGCGAAAAATGTTTCAGAGAAAACTTGACTGGTATTAAACTGTAACACAAGTTTATGTTGTTCGTTTTAGAAGAAACTAAGCTATTAAAAAATTCATTTTTATCGGTTATTTTGTTTTCAAGAGTATTGAGTTGCACATGGTACTGCAAATCGTAAACGCAAACGGATATGCGTACACCATGAGTGTTTTACACGGCAGAATTTCATCCACGTTTTTGTTCCATAAAACAACGAAAAAATCATACAAGAATTTCTAGAAAGTCGTTGCAAAAGCGAGAATACAATTTTTATTATTTTATTTTATTATTAGCTTTTACAAAGGTTTCAATTTATAACGTTTTGAGGAAAACCGGGTCTTCAATTTCCCATCTACTACATCGTACAAAAATATGCTAAAAAAAAATTAGCAAAAGGAGTACCATTTATTTCTAAATTATTGTTTTTTCCGAAATTACCTCAAGTTAAATATCTACAATTTCTCCAGAATCGAAGATCACGCATTCTAATACATATATTTCATATTTCTCTTGGAAAATGAAATAACAATTGTTTAATTGGAAGAATAAGTTTTGTCGGAGGCGTGGATGACGAGAAAGTTATCGAGTTTTCATCGTATCGTAAGATTCATAGAGATTAGGCTTTCCGTGAAAAATTCAAAAGTTTTCGATGCAACATCTCCAACTGAATTAGTTTCCGGCAGCAGAGATTTCTAAACAACAGGATAGCGGCACGTCGAAAATTGGACTGCGTCTATTCCTCCGGGAATATCTAATATTAAATCGGGAACAATTCGCGGTACACAGAGGGTCCGTAAAATCGTATAACGAAACTTTCTGATTCCTTTCCGCGATTCTACCTATTGGAATCGGTTGGTTCGCCCACCGCTGTTCAATAATTTCAACGGTTTCGTACATTCTGCTTTCCTGTCTAAAGCAAATGAATTACATGAAATTCAACGATTCGCAAAGAAACATTTTTCTTTTGATTAATTCCGACGAGAAGTCAATTTACAATAAAGTTACAATCTCACATGTTTGTTACTACAAGTTTGAAAGTTCAACCTCTTAAATTTGGTCTGCGTTATTCTTTGATTATGAGATGTTCACTGGATATTGATTTTCAGTGTTGAATTGATTTGTTTCGACATCTGTTCTGAAATCTTTCATGTATCGTTCTTTTACAATTAATTATAATGAATATATTAAATTTAAATTTATCAGAATTAAATACATGAATAATTTTCCTTTCATATTGTTGTGATATAACGTTACAATAATAATTTTATTATTTCTTCACGCATGTTCATTATAAATAATAATCATTCTTAGTTTTAATATCAAAACTATGAGGTATGTACAGAATAATTATTATTTCTAATAAATGGAGTAATTTATTGAAACGTATAATTGACTGTAATATACATTTATTAAATTAACTGACAATCGGTTAAATTAAAGTAAAACAAATACGTGGTTCGAGAATTTTGCAACGAGAAAGTTGAGTAGTAATAAGTAAAGGTATAGATACACATGTAAAAATCGATGCATACTCGCATTACTGTTTGCGCATACCTTTATTAAATCAAGTGCTTCTACTAGCAAAAGTTTAAATCCCGTCGCATTGAATACATTTACTTACCAAATTAGTATGTGCATACATTTGTGAAATTAACATATTTATTGTAACATACACAAAGTCTACGAAATTCCGAGTTGCGAAATACTCGCATACATTTTGTTAGGAGAAAATAAATGAAGTGGTCGCATAAGTATACCAATTTCTTGCAGCATTATTGTTTTACTTTGCACTAAACAGTACGTCGATATACTCACTGTACATACCAAAGTAAAAGAGGAATTACTTTAAACACGAAGTTGAAAATTTTATTGTAATTCACTTCGTATTCGAGGGAATACCGTTAGAAATTCAACCAAGCATTTCTTTCAAAGCACATTTTCCTTTTAAGCTAATAGATGCTTCAATAGAAGTTTCAATCTTCTGGAGAAATGCGAGGAACTGCAAAAATCTTGCAACTGTTACAGAATTTAACCATTATCCTTTCCTCATTTTTCCAATTTAAAATGATAGCTCTGTATTGGAAGTTTCAAAATCTACGTTTTCTTATCATTAATTTTGAAAGTCACATTTTTCATGAACCTTTAAAAGAAATATTGGGTTGTTCGAAAAATTTCTGTCGATCTATTTTTATTTTTAATAAATATGTACCAAAACTTAAATGCGTTGCGTTTTAATCTTGCCGGACAACCCAATACAAGTAAATATTCGCAAAATTACGGTAGTTATAGGGTCCGACTAAGCCATGAACTGTAAAAACCATCATTGCAAACTTTAAAATTATTTATCACGGAATTACAATTTTTAGAAACGTTATACGCCATAGCTTCCAAATAGATAGATATTTTTATCCGAAGGCAAGGAACTCCGCTCTTCATAGAACGGAACTCAGAATTGTTACGAAATTATTTATAAATCGTAATTAATTATTATTTCGACAATAATGCGGTATAAAAATAGGTTTATGTGCATCTTACACAATTTTTGTTTGAATTCGTCCAACGAATGTTATTCTGCACCTTCGAGTAGAACAGAGTTCAGACAATTGATTCCCCTGATGTTATGTACGTTTATAACACAACTTAACAATTTTGCTAAATCTAACAATTATTTGTTTAAAATTACTTCTGAAATACAAAGAAGTATTCATTGCTTTTTTAACGTTAGTTCAATACATGATATACATTTGCTTTCTAAAAATCAAAAAGTAACATTGAGATGTAGGACTAAAATAAAATTGTTCAGATATCATTGCAAAATAGACTACATACTACAGATGGAATCAGACTCGTAAAAAATCTTACGAAAGCTAAGCTGCAGCTATCTCTGTACACGAAGACAGAAAAACGATGATTGATGTTCTCTCTCAGTATGCACCAAGTGATACTAAGCACCTCGGTTGTGCAATAAAAGATACTAGTGCCAATCTGTGTACACATTATTATACTATGTTACAACTGATTCGCGATTTCAAGAGATTTGTTGAGTGACCAACTACCTATCTTACGTTTAACCCTTTGCACTCCAAACAATTTTAATTCCCAAATCAAAATATTTTTTTTACATACAATAGCTCCACTGTACATAATTTATTTCCTTTCGCACATAGGAAATTAATTACTATTACTCGTACTTAGAACATTACAATTTTTATAGACTTCTTACATGTAAATGTAGCGATACAAAAGTTATTTAGTAGGTAAGATGCTTTCGACTATGAATCTCGACCCTTACTTACACGGGAACATATTCAGATGTGAAAATTCGATTTTGATGAAACTTATGAAATTTTTGTACGATGCGTACTGTGAAGATAAACAATAAGTAACCCCGTCGAAATACGTAAACGATATTTAAATTTAAATAATTCTATGTCCGAACAGAATTCAACAAACGATTCACAAAACTAATTTAATAATAAATAATCGCGTTAAAGAAGATGCAGGATAAGTGTGTTTAAAAATTTTTAAAAAGTGTCATTAACAGTAAACTCACCGATTCGGTTGTAAATCCACTGCATGGTTGGAAATGTGGACAGCAGGACAGTTCGTTGACCCCTTGCAGTGTATGCTGAACCATCAGCTGATTCCTACTCGATGGCGGCGAACGCAGGTAGCGGACGAAGGCACGTTATTCCAATGTTCACTTTCA
>CM052098.1:5377798-5415723 GCA_028453745.1 Agapostemon virescens
CCGAAAACTGTTCTATTCATAGCTACGTATTTACCTTTTATGTTTTTAAGGACAAGGAATTTCTCTCTGTCCTTATTCATTTCGTTTTTCAAGCTCGCTTGTAGAAAAACAGGACCATCCACAGGCCTTCCACAGATTCTTCGAATAGAAAGGCCGTCGCGAGCGCGTTATTGCATTATATGTTTTTAAATGTTCTTGTACAGTGTTAACAACGGATTGGAGAAAATGTGTGAAACGTGTGTTTTAGGCATTGTGTTAAATATTAACATCGTCTTAAATATTATTAAATAAGTTACGGTATCAGTGTTTAGTGATAGTGCAATGAAAGTGAACATTGGGATAATCTGCCGTCGTCCGCTACCTACGTTCGTCGCCATCGAATAGGAATCAGCTGATCAGTTCAGCATACACTTTGACAGGTCAACGCACTGTCCTCCTGTCCACATTTACAACCATGCAGTGGATTTACAACTGAATGGGTGAGTTTACTGTTAATGATATTTTTTAACAATTCTTAAACACACGTATCTTGCATGTTCTTTAACGCGATTATTTATTATTAAATTAGTTTGCCGAATCGTTCGTTGAATTCTGTTCGGACACAGAATTATTTAAATTAAAATATCGTTTACGTATTTCGACGGGGTTACTTTTCATCGAAAATTGTAAGCTATAAATAAATTTTGCGAATATCTTAATAAAAAATAATTAAACATGGAAGTCATCAGCATTCAGGTTTACTAATATTAATCACATAATTATATTAGTGATCTATGTTCGCAGTAAATAAATTACCAATTTCTCTAAGTCAAAATAAAACTAATAATCCAGAAACATTTTTAATCAATAAAGTTATCATTCAATACGAAGGTACAAGAAAATTAATCGAGAAAAGCGACGAACCGCGTCGAAAGGTCGGAAATCTATCAGATTAAAGTCAATGTAAATTTAAGAATCGTTTTATTAGAGCACTCGATCTATACCGTCCGGGGTTGTCGATACTATCCGTGGTCGAATATAATTCATTTTCCCGGAGAAACTCCTTTTTTCAATCGCCTCTCATTTAATAATTTCTTTATCATTTCGCCACTCTCCCGTACCGATCTTCCATTATATCGGGCCGATATTGGTCTAATTAATCGATTTTACGGAGAGTCACCGACCGGCGTCCCTCGGTTGATTCCTCTTCTTCGGCAATAGACGAGACTCTAACGACACGGTGGTCGTTCGGAAATAAAATTGGTGAGTTTTGCACGAAGACGATGGAGGGACGCTGAGGCCCCGTTAGTATCGAATTCCCAATGGAATAAAGTCTTGACTCTCGAGTTTTCTGATAACACGGCCGCGAAGTCTTGTGCGTGGGAGATCGATTTACCGGTAGGTAGCGTGGAGCAAAGGGTAGTCAACGATGATAGGGTATCTGGATGTTGAAAGGGGACACCGTCTGCTTCGTCGGAAGACTTCCGATAAGACTTCGCCGAGGAGTCCGGAGGAACACGACGAAGAGGCGGCGGCCTCGATTGATTACACAGGAACTTCCCCAAGACGTTCTACGGAACGACCGATACGTGACACTTTGACGCTCACATGAGAATGAGGCGTTTCATTCGGTCCCTTCGATCGGTCCAGTCCATGCTTTCACTCTCCCTCTCACTCTTTCTTTCTCGTCCTAAGCTTCGTCTCTCTTTCTCTCTCTCTTTTCTCTCTCTCTCTCTCTCTCTCTCTCTCTCTCTTTCTCTCTCTCTCTCTCTCTCTGACTTTCCTTTTCTTTTTTCTTTTTCTCTCTATCTCTGTTTCTCTCTCTCACTCTCACACTCAGTCACTCACTCACTCACTCTCCTTTTTCTTTTTATCTTCCTCTCCCTTCTCTCTTACTCTATCCTTTCTCTTTTTCTCTCTCACTCTTCCTCTTCCTCTTTTACTCTCTTTCTCTCTGTCTCTCTCTTCCTTTTCCTCTCTTACTCACCCTCTCTCTCTCTCTATCTCTCTCTCTCTCTCTCTCTCTCTCTCTCTCTCTTTCTCTTTCTCTTCCTTTCTCTCACTCTCTCGCGCAGATATCGGTTCACGTGCGATCGCTTCTCGCATGCCGACAAGTCCGCTCTGCTGACCGTAATTGTGCAATACGATAGTTACACCCTCGAGCCCTCTCTTTCACCGTGTTACTGAATCGAGCCTTTTCTTTTCTCGTGCTATTGGTTTTGGTAAACGGTCCTCTGTGAAACGATTCTTTGTGCTATTATCCGCGCTCGGTGTACAAGGGACTTCAGAAAACGGTGCATATTTTCAGAACTTGCGGTCCGGACTCCAGAGGTTTCTCTAATTTCGCGCCTTGAAAGAATCGGGTCGTCTCTTTTAACATTTTAACTGGCCAACTAACAACCTCAATCATTCCACCAAATCGAAGTAATTTATTTAACACTATCCGAAACTTTTAACGAGTTTTTGTTTAAACAGTGACTTTTTACATAAATATAATGGTATATGAAAATCTTAAATTTGTATTTATTCATCTAGCAAACTATTTTCGAGTGATACCTTTAATAAACTGGCATTGTTTACAATCTTTTGAACATTAAAAATATAAATTTTAAACATTGTAAAATTGTTTATGTGTATCTGTTAGCTATGCTACCTACAAACGTACGAAAAAGGTACGCCAAAACAAACGCTTAAACAAATTTCTACTTCAAAAACAAAAAGAATTAGAAAAATAGGTATAACCACAGTAGTAAAACATTAAAAATGGATTTGGAAAAATATTATTTCCGTCATAAAATTGGCTGACTTTTCAGTCGTCAGTGATAAAATTTTACAAATACTGAATTTATATGATTTCAGTTAAGGTAGGAAAAGGGCATCAATTTCAGTTGCTCGAAAAATTTCAAACAAATTGGATCATTGGCCTTTGTGATATCATGTGTGCCAAATAAACAACTGTCGCTTTGAACAAAGCATTTCAAATTTCATGTATTGTTTTAAAGAATATGAAAAGCATTTTATTTCGACGTCTGTAACATTGTCAGTTATTCATATTTGGTTATAACATTCAAAGGTTTTGTTTTAAAGATGTGAATTTGTGGAAAAGTTAAAACAAGAATTTCACTTTTTCAAGTGTTAAAGCAGAACATTTTCACTAGAACATTTTCCCTCTACCATCTAAATAGCCGCAGTTGATGCAACATTATAAGTCAATTATATATTAACGATCCAATATGTCTGTTTCAGTAGAAAATGGTTTCGGCGTCTATTTCCGGAATTATATTTCCAGAATACTTATCCATTAGCAAATGTTTGTAGATGTTGTTCTAGGTTCAATATGCTTGAGAAAGACTCACTGTGTCGCCACAACGACTATCAAAGTAACGTGCTCAAAAACATTGAACGACGCTTCAGCAACGAACAATAGCACGATGTCTAAACATAAGCTTCTATGACGACGGCAATGCCTACAAAGCTACAGGATCAATGAACATTAGATTTTGAACACGCGGCGTCCATCGAGTGAACAACGAACACACATATCATTCACCATCCGCCCTGGACTGTTCTGGTGTACATCAACGTGGAAAAGAAATTCGTCCAGATATCGTTGATCGCTGGCAGAGGGGTAATGTGGCGGCTATAACTCCTACGCCCACCAATAGAGGGATAGATTTTCATTGAGACGCCCTTTCTCGTTACCACTTAATCCGTCACCGATTCGTATGTATGCAACGTCCTTAATTGCCTTCCGATATCCCAGTGTGTAAGGTACGGAATGCTAGATAGTCTTACTGACGAGGCATTTAGCAGACCCACGACATAACGCGCTCCCTTTCTTTCTCTGTCCTCCTTCTCTACCTCACATATATATATATATATATATATATATATCAAAACCACAGTTAGAAGTGGAAAATACATTGACAAACTCTCGTAGTTGAAGTCTAACAATAAATTATATCCGTATTGCATTTTGATTAACTGCAAGATAGATTATTCTATCTGCCGTATTATACGCAATATTAATCTAGAAGGGATTACTTATAAATTGAATCTTCTGTTTACTCTATAGGATTCTATAAACCACCATTTTTGTCATGTATTAGTCTATAATGGAAAAACTACCATAAACACCGTTATCCGCTTACCCTACCATTTACGAAGACATAATCTACTGTAATAACCAAGAATAATCCATTCTGATACGCAAACTCTCTTCTCCCAGGTTTTCAAAATATCGATTCTTAGGTTGCGTTAATCGCTATACCAAACCTTTATGCAAAATAAAAATTAATCTACATAAATTCGGTAAGAATTAGGAACCAAGTAGAAAGTTCATTTTTTCTTTAATGATTTCCATAAATTCAAATTTTTTTCACTGTCTTGCGTTTCACATACTCGTTCACGACATAAATGCGTACAATTCGTAGTTTATTAATCATTTATTTGTGGGTTTTTGTACTTATCACTACTAATGTGCTGCCAATTTAAATGAAGAGCGAAAATTAACTTGAAAAATAATTAGAGAAGGCATCTTTATCAATTAAATTAAACGATTAATGTTATGTTAATAAAATATATTATAATTATATTATATAATTATAAATATATATCATATTATATAGTTTAAACTTAAACAGATTTTAAGAAAATTTAATTGAACTAAATGTATAGATAATTAACGTTATTTATACCATATCAGCTGTATGATATATCGTAAAAGTACTGAATTGTTTACAAGAAACATTGAAATGAGCAATTTTTAAACGACATTTAGGCAATTTTTAAACAGCGAAAGGATTGTTCGCAGTGATGTGTCTTATTTTTTTATTTTCATCAAAGCTAAACTCATTTGCACTGTCAAGCAGTTCATACCAACAAGTATATTCTACGTTTGCCTATTTCTACTCTTACAAAGAAGACTTCACAAAAACACTATTTTAAAAAGAATTGAAATATTTTAGGGAGCAATGTTTAGAGAAGCATATTAATTGTAGACACACAAATACGTATGCACATATACGCAGGGGGCACGCTAATGGGTTCGAAAACTTTCATTTTAATATTAATTGTATTATTATGAAATAGTAACATTTGTAACATGAAAAAGATATTCTAGTAAAAAGAAAAAAACGCTGCAAAGTCAATATTTTTGAACAGATGGAATTAAATTAACAAGTAATTGTTAATTTACACAGTAAAGTTTTTTACTTTAACAAGTAATTAATTGACACAGTAATTGGGACAAATACCCTAATTACATTCTGTAATTTTTCTACTTGTCAAACGACTCTGAATTTTCGTTGATATTACGCTGTTGTGTTTGTAAATTTTTATTTGATTGAAAAAACAATTAACAGTTAACGAGCTTAGAAATGAACACGAAATTAGTGTTAACATTGATGAATACAGATCGACGATACATTAATTAGTAGCTGCGTCTGCTGAATTTTTCATTCAACAAACATGGCTGAAATTCGAGATGTTCGATAGCCTACGCGTTAATTCGAGTTACCACCTAGCAACATGCGAAATTTCAAGTCAACTCGCAGACTAGTGGCTGCACGATTGAATAATAAACAAACACGTTGACGGAGCCTCGGTTTCCACGCATTAGTCGAGATCCGGATTATATTATAATCGTTTCGATATGACGAGTGACGTGCAGATTGAAAACGAGATAAAACTGTAAGAATAGTAAGAACTGATATTGATGCAAAACCGATAAAGAACTGACAAAGAATTGATATATGCAACCGCTGTGCACAGCCGACAAAAGAACAGACTGTGGAAGTGTAACCAGAATCGATATCCTTCGCTAACTTCGGTTCTTTATAACTGTTATAGAAAATAACGGTTGTTCGAAACTGTTTCCAGAACCGGAACCGATATCATAACAGCTTTCAACCCTTAGCGCTCACCTCTCTCCTATAACTTGTGATTGGTAGAATACGTGTTATCATTGTGGCCTACCGATCGGAAGTCAGAACGCGTTTCAATGATATACCGAACACGATAAAGTAAAGCGATACATCAAGACGCTATAATCGTGTTATGTTAATCTTCTTATGAACACGTCACCGTTCCGACTATAGCGTGGCGCTAGCTACCAGTGACACACGCTGCCAAGGTCTGTCTTCTCGTTGATAAAAGGGAAAGACAGTTATGAATGAGAAAAACGAATTAAATGAAATCGCAGAGTCGACTCCGCGCGTTCTTTATAATCATGTTACCGGTTAAGATTAACAAACCAGAAATCTATGGACAGGAAATACTGCAGTTTCTATTTCGTTATTTACGTTTATGCGCCGTAAGACACAAATTAAGATTACAATTTATATGTACCAGTTCAGATTAGCATACTGGAAATCTATGCGGAGGAAACGATATAGTTGTTAATCCTTTAGATAAGTTTACGCTTTGCAAATTGTAAATCAACGCAGTAATTCAAGTATCTTGGAACTTTTATGTCTACGATTTTCGAATTTGGTGACTACGTGACTACTAGTTCCAGACTTTTGCTCTGTTTCACTAGTACTCTGTCATTGAATAGCGAATCGTTATGGATGTCGAGTCCATACAGTGGCTCAAAGTAAAACTCGTACACAGATATGTTTTCACTTTCAGAGGTTATTATTAGTATAAGAAAACAAATTAAATGAAAAACAATATTATTTTCAGTAATTTACACTTAAGGTTTTTCTGTCCTGTTGTAAATCGTTTGCTTCGAGATTCGAATAAAAACATCTTCGAAATAAGTTTCGAACAAATAAGCACAATCATCGTAACGATCCTAATGCTTGAGTGAAATGAACAAAACGCGAACTAAGAGAAAAGAAAAACAAACAATCGTGTGTCATTTCGACGTCTATTCGACGCCTCATCTCTAAAAAAATATAACTAAATTCGCATTATTTCAAATAGGAGAACTTAATTCAAAGTTTGCTTAACTCAAAAATCGAAAGATCCCGTGGAACAAATTGTATTCGAATTTCGAGAGTGTATTGTAGCCTCTCCACGTGTAAATGATATACAATTTATTTGCAACTGACAAGATAATCAAACGTTATATCGAGCAATTGAACCTCTGAAGTTTTTGTTAACGACGCTGTCTTAACGAATCTGCGCTTCCATCGCATCTGAACGTGCAAGCGGAGTTCGCGTCGTGGCAGAAAATTTGAGGCAGGCGTCTCTATTCTCGAGTCTTTCGGCGCAAAATTATAGTTCTCTATAATGGCCGGGTAGCATGCATCAAAGCGGGTTCACACGCTGTCGTTTCTTTTCCCTTTTAAAATGTCACTTAGTCGGCTCTTCCTGGTCCGGCGTATACACGCGGCAAAATGTAGACGAATACACGCTCGAACGCGGACAAGAATCATCGTTATTTGCTCGAGATCAAGGGAAAGAGGACTGAAGGGGGTGGAGGATGGGTGGGCACACGGCAGCTGATAAATCATGAGTTCATGCGCCACTTTTCGTCTTCTCCTTTTGCCTTGCTATTCTTCACCCTTGCCGGCATGACGGCGCGTTTCTACGACGTGCCATTATTAAGACGCTGGGCGCCACAACGCTTCATCCCCCTCAGCCACCCTTGCCTCCGCATCCGCCTAAAACTCGTATTCTCTCTCTCTCTCTCTCTGTTTCTCATTCTCTCTTCGCTTCAGAGTCACCGAGCCACCCTTTGCCCGTTGTCGCGCGTTCGACGATCGCATAAAGAAGTTATCTTGGGCGTTGCGATTTATTGATAGCAAAGTTTACGCGGAATTTACGTTCCTCCAAGCGGTCGATGAAACCAGGCAAGTTTGTTTTGAAGCGAGCTCGAGGAAAGTGGAAGTATCGAAACTGGCAACGAGCTTGCGTGCTAAATTTTTACCAACTCTTTTTCAGACGTTGTTTCGCACAGTTGCCAAGGTACTGGACCGCTTGCCGTGTCTAATATTTAACGAGTCATACGTCCGCGTTAACCATTTGGTTAGATGTTGTGTAGACATTGAAATGCCTACACATCGAATTACGGAAAACACCCTGGTCGGAGGAATCCAGCAGCCCCAAAATGGCAATTCGCGATTCCAGATTCGCAAAATATAAAAAAATTTAGTTACCCCGATTCGTTTCTAGATCTGGCTACAAGTAACTGCACTTGTAATATGAGTGTATTTCAACCCTCAGCTCGATCGGAAGTGAATTGCGGCCGTGGCACGATTCTGAAATTTTGGGGTTGTTCAAAATCGCCAAAATGGACAAAATGGGATCGATAAAATGAAGTGTGCTCGAGTCCCCTGAAATGCTAGCCTGTAGACATTTACTATACATTGTTAGATTGTTGAGGCGGTAAACTTTTATTGCGTGCTTTCTAGAATTTGAGATTGAGATCTTTCTGGCTGTAGGGAATGTTGGAAGGTCTGAGTCATCAACGGATTATGGTAACTTTTGCAAAATCGATTGAAACGATCGCGAATGTAATCAAAGGCATGTATGAATAAAATAAAATCGTTGAACAGTATGTACAGAATGTATAGTAAATTCTATTCGACCATAAATATATTTTCATATACTAGAATGAGTTAGCATAAATTCCAGTTCTAACAGTAAATATTTCATTTTGCAAACATAATTTATGCTACACCATCGCTTACTAAACGTATATTATAATTTTAAAAAATTCATGCAGAAGAAATCTATGCAAACATAAGTATTATGATATTTTCGTCAATATATGCCTACCAAAATGTTTTTACATAACATTAATGAATCAGACTTGAACTTTTTACTTGTGCCATTTTAATATGGACGTAAGATAATAATTAGCAATATTTACTTACTAGAAACATTTAGTAAAAGTAATAGTACAATAATCGAAAATAAACAATTTTGTATAATTGAATACTTGTAAGACTGCACTGAGTAATAATAATGTATGTGATAATTGTTCTTATGATTATCGCAACAGTAACTACAGATAATGTAGAAATTATACCTACACTATAATCACTACACTATACTATAATACATACTATAATACACTACACTATAATACCTACACTATATCATTTATATAAAAATAATTTAGTATTTCCAGTGGAGATCAAATAAGAAAGATAATTGTAGGAAAAGCTGAGCGTTTTTTTTATTGGATGTAAGCATAAAGTAATGTTAAGAATGAAATGCTAATAAATTTCTAATAAAAACAGGAAGAATAACGCGTACAGCAATTAATATTTAACTTAACTAAGATTTAACTGATAAATTAAAATTTTCTTTTATCGATCATATATATTAAACTGACGATTATGCAAATTACCATTTTCAGCTGCAATAAAGAAGAATATTGATTGAATCGGGGAAGACAAACAACGGATAATCTTTCGAAATATGACCGAAAATTTGTGCAAGGAAATTATCGATGTTTCAATATGGAAGGTGGATATAATAACATCAATTGTAATGCGAAGAAACGTAAAGCAAATGCGGCATTGCAATACGTACCGGGCATTCAATTAAACGTTGGCGCGACTACGGAGTACAGCTTCTCGCTACAATAAAAATCGACCGTTCCACAATTTAATGAATCATAATTTATTACCAATAATAACAAGCAGTAGCGCAAGTTGAACGTTCAGTTATCGATGGGATTATAAATAATGTGTTTATTGGCACTTGTAAATATTTCCAACTTTAATTATTACTTCCACAGTTTCCGTTGAATTTACGATGCAATCGTAAGACTCCAAGAGAATTGTGCTAGTTGTATGCAAAAATTAAATAACATTGTCGTCAGTTGATAGAATGTGAAATACGTTAACGATATTTTTAATTGCATTGAAACACAAACCCTTAAACATCTCAATTTAAGTATAAATGGACTTAGGCCACTTTCAAAATAAACGGCTCATATATCGTTGGATTTATTGTTCGGTAGTTCTAGTGTTAAACGAACACCCATTGCATTCGAACCAATAGGAGGATTAAGTTATCTACAAAAATAATTCATAAATAAACTAGTAAACGGTCGCTAACATCATTAGGATTTGAAAATTTTTATTTTCTTATTCGAATTTTATTTCTTGTTTCAATTTTTCCCTTATTTTCTTATAACACACGATATATTCTACAAATTGTCTTTATGCAACGAATAGTATCATCTATCCTTTTGCTCATCGGTTGTTAGACAAAATGTCGCATTTTCCAGGGATACGTGCGGAAGATATCCGAGATTTTCAGAGCATAAAAGGGAACATACGCAGATACGTCCGATGGATTTAAAGGGAAGAAACGCAGACAGAAGACAGTTTGCTACAAGTTGTTACGCCCATCGGCGGTATCAACATTAATTCTTCTTTTATTCTTTATGCCTGATTAAAAATAGTGCCTCGGAGCAGCGAAGCTACAGCTCGTGAAGAGCGAAGCACAAAGAGAGAAAAAAGGGGGGCGAAACGATTCGCCGGCTTAAACGCGAGCAGAAAGGTGTATTACAAGGCTGAAGCGCGCTTTTTCCGAAAGCGTTCTCTGTGCTCCTTCGGGGCTGTTCCGTGTTTCAAAAGTTCTTTTGAAAATCCAAAGTCTTTTGGATTAGACCAAAGAGACTTTGGTCTTAACAGATAACCTGTGTGCAGTCAAACGAGAACTCAATGCAACCAATAATATTAAAGCGAAACACACTGCCGTTCTGTGATGTAAAACCGCACGACTTTAATTAAAAACAAGAGAAGAATTATGGTATTCGCAGGGATCGCGTCGCATGTGCGAATCCAATCGAGCTTAATAATAATAATTATGATAAATGGCATTATTCGTGACCGTGTTCCTACCACCGACTAGTCGGCCCCGTTGATGGTATTAAAAACTACAAATAAACGCTTAAGGCTTTTAATTCACCTTAATAACGTTGGTCGTTATATTTAGTAACACGTATAATTAACATAAATATTTTTAATTACACTTCTTGACAAGATATCGCGGTGCTACTAATGAGCTGTGGACGAAGGATAAATATTTTCGAGGTTATTTATTTTGCAACAAGCGTTTATGAGATCGTTAAATGACACGTTAACAAGATTCAATTGACAATTAAGCAGACAAAGCAGCACTTAATACATAATACAAAATTCTGTAATACAACTCTTTAACTATAACGATTCCTGGTGTATAAACTGTAACATTAATCATAGACTGTTTGTTCATTGTCGAAAAAAATGTGAATCGATTCATTTCAACCACGAAAGAGACTATAGTAACTAATTAACTTTTATCCTCGTTATTTTAACCGAACACGCGTATTTCTTTTCAGAGAATATTTTATATTTTTTATACATATATTATAAAACTGGTAAAAGGTGAACAAAGAAGTATTAAAACATTATAGTAGTAGATCGTTAGATTATAACAATAGATGGAACTTCTAATTCGTTAAAAATGCCAAGTACGTAACCGTGATGGAAATTGAAAGCCGATTTTCCCCAAAGCAAAGCCTCTTGTAAACAAATTTTATTCTATATTTTCCACTTATCATTTTATATAAAATTACCCCCTTTTCTTGTAGTACCATCAGTTACCAATTGCCGTGTACATCTCCATATGGCGACCGATTAATGCAAATTATGAAAATAGTATTAAAAACATTGAATTTGCATAATGATCGCCTGAGTAGTCACTCCGCCTGCCATTAAAGTTTGCTTAAGATCTATCTTTTTAAGTACTGTGATATGTTACAACATCGATAGACTGTTATATGATGTGGAGTCATTTAAAGCGTTCGCCATGTTCCACTGAACTCCTAAAACTTGATTGGTCAGTCGATCACCAAATTATTGAAAGTAGTAGTCGCTGCAATTCCGCACGTATTTGTGGACCAACTGGGACATGAAATACTGCCGACTATTCTCCCTCCTTTACGATAACACCGGACGAAAATAGTGATCGAGTGCAATCTCTTATGGGACACTAACAACGGCTTCAAAAGTTATAAATTCACAACGTATGGAAGCCCTTCATGAAGAGTAGTGTAGATACTTCGAGATTGTTCATTGCACAACTGTTGAGTCCCATTTGCGAAAGTTTCATGTAAGAAATGGAAATCGGATTTCGATATACATTTTGTGTATATATTCGTACACTTATGAAAATAATCGTTAGGCTTGGTCACGATTTTGGGGCTGAAGAATTATTACGTCACGTGTAACTACTGTTGCTCAACCAAAAACATGATGTTATATCGAAATCAGCTGAACCCGAATGGACATTTCTAGAAATATTATACATAGTGTTTCAAAAATAATGTAATTTTGTTCATCTAACATCATGGAGTAAAATAGAACTGAATGGCGCGTATTGATCGTGAAAACACGACATTTTCGCGAACCGTCGCGAAAACGGTTAAAAGATATAATATTTAATACATTTCAATAAAAATTTAATTAACATACATTCACAATAAAAAATTTGATATTATTATTATAAAATACTAAAATAAATATAATAAATAATAACAGTAAATAAATATTATAGTAAATACAAAACCTATTTGAATATTGAATTTCAAATTCGCGAAAAATTATCGACCTTAAAGCTGCGATATTTTTATTAAAAAATAGAAGTTTTGCACGATGCAACACATGGAAAACTGAAGAGATATTTTCCCTAAAAAATACTATGTATAGAAAATTGAAGCTTCTCTTTTACTTCGATGTTAATAAATATATAACGGAAATAACGAAAGCCAATAATAAAAAGTGACTCTTTGAATCCGTTTGATTAAGTTTTTATTGAAAGACGTCCTGCTAATTCACAGTAATATGACGTGTACCATGAGGGTTTTGTACGAATGAAATTGTTCCTCAATTTTGTTATACAAAGCAATGAGGTAAAAATTTTTGTAAATCTGCAAATCGATGGTAGATTCAGCTACCACAAAAAATTGTCGAATATCTTTACACAAGTTTCAATGTGTAGCATTTTTTACGAAAAATAGGTAATAGTTTTTCAACCATTCCATTGGAAATTATCCAAAAATATATTAACACTAGAACTACCAAACCAGTCATTTTGGCTGGTCCCTAGTTTTTTCTTTCGCAATTATTGAAATAATAAAAATGTTTTAATTAGAAATTTTTGAATGTACTTCTTTGATAACGTAGATGTTACGATAAGAATTATATGAAGTTTTAATAGATGCTGTCTCGTTATTATTACAAAGCAATGTAAAAATCAATGTGTTAAAATCAAATGAGCAATTTTCTTTGGAAGGAGAAGCTTGAAGCTTTAAAATGAGTCTCAATCTATTCCTATACTGTTATTTTTTACGAGCATATTATATATTGAATATCGACTTGTTTTTCCGAATCAGATACTTCTTGGATTCATTGTACGCTTAAAGGAAATTCAGAAAAATCCGTTTGTTGGAGAAACAGAGTTGGTTTTGCAATCGTCAAAGTGAATCATCTAAAAACTTTAAGTGAAGAGGCACACAAGGATGTACGAAGAAAAATTCAAGAAAAATGGAACCGAGAGTGGCTGAGTGGTAGAATATGAAACGGAAGAGACTACGTGATACAAGAGATGATATTTCTCCATAAAATCTTGCGTTTTCTTTACCAACGGGGGAACAAGTGATAAAAATCATGTTTACAACCAATGTTCAGATTATATACAGTAGCGGCCAGTAACTTAAGTGCACCCTTTGTAAAGAAATAACTGTTTTAACCCTTTGCACTTCAAACAATTTTAATTCCTAACTCGAGACATTTTTTTGTCCTAGAATAATTCCATGTAATGTAAAAATTGTTTCGAATAATATTCTGCCAATTTTTAATGTCGCCTTAGAGGAGCCATTGGAATGCTAAGGGTTAACTTTAGCTCACATGATTTCAATTCTTTGAGATGTTGGTTCTGGTATGATCAGTTTATTCGACAATGCGTAACTTTTCTTTAAATTGCTAGTGGCCAGAGTTGTGAAGAAAAAAGTGAAGGTAATGATTTTTAACTTTCTCATCTGTGCTCATAACAAATATTTATAACATGCTTTTTGTAGATCTAAATAAATTATATACACACTAAAAATTTCAACGTAATAGATTAAAATTTCTACCGGCCACAAATGATTCAAAATGGAAAAAATTGCAAGGAAATTAATTTATTTATTTTTATATATAATTTACTTTTATACATTTTCCGATTTCGATGTAACATTATGCATACATACAACTCTTTATTAATTTGATATGTATGTAAATTGACGATGATGTAAATGAACGAAATCAATTTATTTAAGAGAATGAAATCTTAAAATATAAATAACAGAAATATAAAGTGAAAAAGATGTAATATCTCAATTTCTTTGTTGAAGATACTCGTTCTTTAATTGGACAGAAATAATAGTCGAAGTTTTTCACACTCTATTACTATTCATATTTTAAAGCGAAAATAACTAGAGTAGCAGTAAACAAAACTGGGTATCTTCGCGAGTAAACTTTTGCACATAGAAGCGAGTATTGAAAGTGTTTATGAATTATTGAATGATATTAGCAGTGTTCTGTAATAAAGTAAAAACGCGAGGAAACTTTACTCCATCGAACTCTCGTAAAAGAATTCACGAAAATGGCTTCTATCACTCATCGAATTTATTCTGGAGAACTGTAACTTTGAAAACAGCCAACGGTAAACGGTGTACTAAATAAATCTAAATAAATGTACTATCGCAGTCGGAAGTATACATACAAAAGTAATAGAATGAAAAGTATGAAATATCAACATTAAATATACATTTAAAAATGTATGAACCAATTCGTATATTTATATTAAATATTTTTAAAATATTATTCGTGATTACAATATAATCTTTTTAATTCAGTGATTAATAAAGTTTAAGAAAAGGTGGTAGATTAATGGATCATTCATGCTTGCATTTTTTTTTTTAGCGCAGAAGCACGTTAAAAATACTACACGCAGTAGTACACTACGATAATACGCGTGAGATTGTTTTTCGGACAATGGAATCCCCGTTACGAATAACGACAAAACAATCTGCAATGGCATGAGATGCAACTGACGAGAATCTGATTACAGTTCTCGTACACGTACTCGCGCATTGCCGTTGCCGTTAAATCGCATTACATACACGTTCTGTTTGTTACGCCAATATTTAGGAGCGAGCGATAAATCAACCACAAAGTCTACGTTTCCTAATGTTGTACATTGAGTTCAGTTTGTTCACCCTTTGTAACGATTATTGTTCCTAAAACGGTATCCTTTCCTCTGGCGTGCACGCGCAAACACAGCACAGCGCGCGGCTGTTAAATAAATGAACGATACAGCAGCCCAAAGTCAAATTCCTAGCCGCTTTGTTAAACGTGTGCTCATTAAGTACTCATACGTCGACAAAAGATTTTCGGACTCTGAGCATGTTACCGTGTTTTACTAACTGCAACTTGCCAACGTAAACTGATTAACATTTGAGACCCGGCGAATACTACCGGTACACGTTACTGATACTATCACGACAAAATTCAGATTTCAACTCATGTGGAATATTAGAACTAGATTGTGGATCCTTATGCAAAATAAATATTGTCCGCGTCAATTGTAAGACATCAAAGTTAGATGGAAACGTATTTTCTCTTATAATTATCTTGAAAATAATGGAACACTTTCTTTAAATTCTTTCATGTTCCTTCAGGTTTGTATTTGAATTTTTCATTTTTGCCGTACACACAAATACTCCACAGTTCCATAAATATGTAAACCAAACAATGTAGACAAAATTTGTATAATGTAAAAGGTGTCTTGTAAAGTTTAAATGTAAATGGGAGACTTCCATGGTGATTCTAACCACCACTTCCTTTGCCAATTCGAAATTTAACTCTTCGTTTTTTAATTATTAACAATAACCAACTACGGTTTGTTAAATGACTGGTTTCAAATTATTTCCTTTACAATTCATGAAGTTATAAAATTACCTTCATAGGAATTTTAATATAAAATTTGAATAATATTTGTAACACGATCTCTGAGAAATCTTGCAAAGTTTATAACATATCGGTGAAAATATCTCGGTTATCTTAAAAAATAGAAATCGTGTATGAATTTGATTCTTAAATACGAGTTACTCTTTTAAATAATGAAAATAAATGTCAACTACTTGCTGAAATATATGCATTGTAATATATAATCTTTAACTCTTGTGTACGTAAATTTATTCAAAGAGAAATTGCATGAAAATAAAAATGCATTACTACCAAATCTATTCCCGTTTCATATTTTCAAATAACCAAATTTTTCGTTCACTTGTCAGCTATTTTCATGCAAATGACATGTCGCAGGATTGACTTCAATAACGAACGGAATTCCATTCAAATAGCGTAATAAAATAAGGATTTGTCCGAAAAATAGCGATCTCTATTTCGATAGTTCAATGGCCTCTATAAATTATTATTTAACACAACAGTTCATGCTACCAGGTGTACCAAGATTTATGTTTTCCAAGATAAATAGAATATGTAGTAATATGAAATACGAAATGTAATTTAGTCTGAAATGCATTGAATGCGTTTAATATATCTGTACAATCTGATGAGATCTATGTTGTTATTCATTATCTCTTTTTGTATAATATCAATACTGCACTTATAAAAGTGTTAACTTTTCCTCAAAATATAGCTGAAAATCGATATATAATATATAGTATATCAATTATCTGCCATACAATCGATGAGTGTACATCATAAATAAATTCTCTACTCGACAGAGAAAAGAGATGGACTCATTTCTAATTCATTTAATAAATTTAATCATTTGTACCTCCATCTACATTCCGTATTCGTACTTATTTTCTGATTAATTTGGGCACACATAATTTCTGACGGGTATAAATCTATAAAAAGAGTCCTTTTAATTAATGAATTAATATATCGTGCTTAACGTATATTATCTAATGTAATTATGTTAATATAATTTGGAAAATATCACTACTATTACTGCAGTTTATGCGAGGGATTAAAAAATAGAAACGCATAAAATACTATTTATAGAAAAATATTTGAGATGGCTTAAATGAGACACGAAAGATTGTAAGAGAAAATTTATTGTACACCAGCAACATTGCTTTCGGTATTTAAATAAACTTTCATTGCAACGTGAATATCACTATCATTTATTTTCTCAGAATTTCCGGTTTGATAAAATTCTTGGCCAAAATGAAAGTAATTTATAATTATTAATTAGCACATCTGATAGTTGTCAAAATTGTCAATCCCGTGACAATAGTCAAATACATATTAACCATTGCAACATACGTTCATTAGCGTGGGTCGAAAGAGACCCAAGCCTCGCCGAGAGATGAATAAAACGACTGTAACCACTTGGCGCGTGAGTGTTACATTTTGACGAACATTTAGTAGTAAAATGAAACTTTAGTTGAAACGTTTATAGCTGTGGGTCGAAAGAGACCCAAGCCTCGCAGAGAGAGGAATAAAACGACTGGTTTAAACGACTCACCGAACCCAGAACCTAACCGATTGGCGCGTGTTACATTTTGACGAACATTTAGTAGAAAATGAAACTTTAGTTGGAACTTTTATAACCGTGGGTCGAAAGAGACCCAAGCCTCGCCGAGAGAGGGATAAAACGACTGTAACCACTTGGCGCGAAACAAAAGACTACTTATCGAACGGCCTTCGCGCAGCCGGGCCCGTTTAAAAAGAATCTAAAGCGCTTACCTTGATGGTGAACTGCCTGCACAACGGCTTGTACGCGTTCGTTCCACAAACGAGAAATCGATCAGGCCCTTGTCTGCCGAATACGCGCACGTAATTCTGACACTCGTCCTCGCTACGTCCCTTCAAATAACAAAGTTCACGATGCGCCCCACTGCTGGACCACTGCAACCTCTGCAACAAACAAGATCAGGCGACCATTACTTTGGAATCTAATTTCTAGAATGCGGCACGCGGTTTCAACGAATGCCGGTGCGAACACGCCCATACTACGGGAACGAGATTTCGAAAATTTCGTACTCCGTGGAAATTTAGGTTGATCCGTAATTAGCAGACAGCATTCGTTTACGTACAATGACTCTTATTAATATTCGGACAGTGTGCTATTCAAAAAATTGTTGCTAGTTTCGACCGTTTGCAATAGTGAATTTGAGGTTATAAATTTTATCTGTTTGTTGCACACACTTTTCTTAATGCCAAACAATGAACTAAATTATGTCGAAATTTATCGTCGTAAAAATATTCGGACACATAACCTATTCCCGCAATTCTTGCGAATAACGACACACCTTTGCCGTTTATTTGCAAACATAATTTCGAGCAAGATGAAGAACACGCTTCACGATATCAGTTACTGTTCGAAAGCCGTTGGGATCAGTTAGAAATTCTAAGCATGGGACGAAAAAGTAAAAATACTTCATTTGACGTACGACAATTAGTAATTTTTTACAGAGAAAAAGAAAAAACGTAAGTAAGAATACCGTAGCTGATATTATACGGAGATATAATGAGGAAAATCGAATTGAATCAATTCCTCAAAATGGCCGACCACAGAAGCTTGACGACCGAGAGAAACGTATTATTTTGAGAAAAGTAAAAGCGAACCCTGGTTTAAGTGTTCCAACATTAAATGCTGAATTATTTCAAGAGATAGGAAAGATAGTCCATCCAGATACAATACGTCGGGTGTTGAAAAAAGATGGATTTAATGGTAGAGTAGCGCGTAAGAAACCGTCTATAAAGTGTCGACGTTCTGCTCAAGGTTTTTGGATGGTTTTCCCTTGAGACGGAGGACAAATGTCAGGACGTTGACTGTCTGAAGAGGCCATCTGGGTAAATGATAACATCCGATTTTGTTGTTTACCTATTTTTCAGGCAGAGATACTTTAAGAAGAGGTTACCTGTCAGTTGTCCGATAGATCGATAGTTGAAGGTTAAGGAACTGAAGCTGGCAGGATATTTTGTTCGATTGCTGCCGGTCAACAGGAGTGAAATTTGTCATGGCCGGGACGGCCGCTCATTGGAGGAGGAGGGCAATGTTACGACGGTTGTTCGTATGGAGTCGCCACAATGAAGAATTACTTCATGGTGAACAACCATTAAGAAAATAATAGAAGAAGTTGGTTGTCACGGAACTGTTGTACCGGCAGACAATCGAGAGAGTCGATGATTGGCTGTCGAGCGGACTGGACGGCAAATTGATAGATTTATCCGAATTGTAAAAAGTAAAAAGTAAAAAGTCACTAATTGTACAAATATAATTGTAAATAAACGAGATGCCGCGTCGTTCGCCGAACGAGGAGCAGAAAACGCGCAACAATATCTTTTATATAATTGCCCAAAAGTATTACATCCGCCACCGCAGTCACCAGACGTGCAACCCATTGAAAATGTATGGGATTTTTTGGACAGGAAAATTCGAACAACACCGATAAGATCGAAGGAAGAATTAAAAGAACGATTAATTGAAGAATGGAGACGTGTATCGCTAAGTTACTTACAAAAAGTTATAGACAATATGCCTAAGCGGTTGCGACACGTAATTAAAGCTAAAGGCTATCCAACGAAATATTAATTATTGCTTATGTTAATAATTTTTATGTTTAAATGCTATAGTTTGTCAAGCGTCCGAATATTTTTGCGACGATAAATTTCGACATAATTTAGTTCACTGTTTGGTATTAAGAAACGTATGTGCAACAAACAAATAAAATTTATTTTATATACAATAACCTCAAATTTACTATTGCAAACGGTCGAAACTAGCAACAATTTTTTGAATAGCACAATGTCCGAATATTAATAAGAGTCATTGTACGCGTTTTTCTTTTTCTGAGACGACCCAGACGAATGCAGATTAAACAGCGGTTTTCAAAAAAATTGAAATAAAATCTCACCGTGAAAACTTTACCGAAATGCATTTGCACACTGCTCTGTACACCGCGCATGTATGAATGCTCGCCTTATTCTTCCGTGTCATTAATGTGGTAACACTGCTGTCGGCTCACTTCACGCGGTCTTGTACGATTACTTTAACACGTTCGGCGTCGCGTCACCAATACTTGGGTGACGGGTATGCTTCTTAGCAATAAGCTTATTTCGGAACTAAACAATGTATCATTTTTATGGGTCGAAGGCTCTGTAAATGTAGATAATCGACAATGCAGGGACCTACTCGAGTTACATTGTTGGTATTTTCGGTTATCTCTCCGTTTCTGTTCTGGTGCGCCGACAGTAAGATTTGGGCCCGCGAGAAACTCGACCGAATCACGCTTGACGCCGAACGTGTTAAATATTATACGTCAGTGGTACCGGGGTGTTGTTGGATCGCAAAATTAAAGAAAAATAATGTTAAAATGGACAGTTTGATGAAGTAAATATTTTAAATGAATCGAAAGTGATTGTAAGTGAGCAGAATTCGGAACATATACGTAGCTGTGGCTATGAAAATGGAACGTGTATCGATGATTGATCTCGCAAGACGTATGTACCTGTATATTCTTTTGTGTCTTTTCGATATTCATTTTATACAGAGCCCGATGTGTACTGCTTTTATAATATAATCCGTATTAGTTGTTAACCTGTAATCATTTAATACTGCTAATAATGCATAAATACTGACAGTACAGGTATTTTACGATTTTTTGCAAACAGGTTGTTTAATTTAAAAATCTGAAACGAATTGCAGAGTATGTGTTTGGATTTTCTACATGTCTTAGATTTTTATTAGAATTTTTAAACATCGTCAACTAACAAGGGAACATATTCAAATGCGAAAATCCGATTTTGATGAAACTTTATTCTTTAAACAAAAAGCTTTCTTTAAACAAATTTTTTCGACCTCTGCTTTTCGAGATATCTCAAAAAATATGGTTTTGATCCCCAATTTTGCGGGCTGTTTTCACCCCTTCAAACAAAAAAACTCGTGTTAAATATTTTTCAAAGAACTATAAGCTCCCATAAGTTTCATCAAAATCGGATTTTCTCATCTGAATATGTTCCAGTGTAAAGAAAATAGTTTTTTCAGTTTTACCCGATAATTACCCTTCTACCCTCCTGATTGAGGTACAGGGTTGAGATTTTAGCCAGTATGATTTTTCACGATTGCAAGGGCAATTTTGACTACCCTATCCGGCTATACTCTTTCTATTCTTTCAAAGAATATGTTTATACCGGTTTTATTGAATGTATTCATCGCATTATCAGAGTACATCAAACATCAACACGAGGTTTGCACGAACAACGGAAAAAATATCCTGGCGATAACGAACGTATTAATACTTTTTTTTCTCGGAATGCATACTGTGTTAATGAATACATTATAAAAATAGATGCACCGCAACTACGGAAGCACGCAATCTCGAATGAAATGAATACTTGAATATTTACTTCTTGAACGAGAAATAATGTTATAACGGTGTTTTCTTTTAATTAAAAATTTATTCAGAGCGTATAAGTTGAACGAATGACGCTGCATTTTGCCGTTCACGATAGGAAATTTACGATAAGCTTCGACCAAATAAAAACAGACAAACTTAACCTCGACACAGGATTCAGCGTACCCAGAACATCTCTGGATATTCGTAAAATTTAGCAGGAAAAATTGAAATATTGGAAAAGACGCGTTATCTATGGGAATACAAAAAGATACACTAAACTTGCTTGCGATTTAAAAAAGAATTTCGGATGTTCCGAAAAAATATACGTCATACGTGACACGAGATTCGCCGGCGAGATATGTAAAATAATTCCAGAATTATCCGCAGAATCTTCGATATTTCGCGCACATGAATAATTTAATTACGACATTTCAGTGTAGGAGGACCGTGCGCAGTTTTTGAAATTCCCATTTGTTATATCAGATAACGCATTAACAAAGAGTTCAAGAAAACAAGCATTCGAAGAGAGAAATCTCGTTAAATTATAAGTTTACCTATCCGACAAACAATTTCAAGCAAAACTGTAACGAATTAAATTCTTATGCTAGAATTTTAACGAAAGAAAGAATAAATTGTTTCAAATAATAAGAATTTAAATATAAAATATGTAGATTGTATACGTTTAAACAAATTGCACTGTGCAATTTAAAAATAAATTTTATTTTCTTCACGAACGACTCTAAAATTTTCTAATATTTAACACTCAAGTGACAACTCTGAGACATCATTGAACATTGCTATATTATTAAAAAAAATACCATGTTTAAAATATTTTAAACATGGACTAAAAGGCTTGAATTTTTTTGAGATCTTAAAACGATTATTTCTTAATCTAGCTAATGTGTAAATAATTTTCTTTAAAAATTGCTATTGACAAAGATTGATGTTTTTAAGTCTACTGTGAAAAGTTAAAATTGGGAGCTTTACTGGCCTGCTCGCAATTGCGATCATTAGTAATTTAATTAAAAATTATTTACGTACTGTCTAGTATACTAAATCATTTAATTAAACCATTCAAACAGAACAAAGTTATTCGTCTTTAAATGGTGAACGAATTCCTTCGTGATTCTAGGTAGAAGAAAATATTCTAACTCGGTGGAAACGTTTGGTTTTCAACCATTTGCACTCGAATGGCGGCTCCGTGGCGCTAGTAAAAATTGCTACACCATCGTTTAAAACAATTTTAAGTTACAATTAACTTACAGCGATTGTACGGGCGAGTAACAGTAACAAAACCCATATACGTAAGGTGAAATAATTAGAAGGTAAGAATAAAAATATTAAAATAGCTTCGAGTGCAAAGGGTTAAAATGTCACCGAGCGATAAAGTCAGTATTTCAGTTCTGTCATTGTTTAAAAATTCCTAAGACTACGAATATATAGAAACTACTTAGTAGAACGAAACATAATTTCACGAAGGATAATCAAATTTTCGTGAAGCAGTCTCTTGAAAGTTCTTCAAGTATTTTTTAATCATAGCGTGCACAGCGCATGTCCCAAGGAGTCCGTATAAACGAGCTGCCGTCATGTTCGGAAACTGCCATTCCGTTCGCCATCGACGAACATAACTTCGAACATAATTATAAAATACTTTTAGCGAGGTGTTCACTCAAAAATCAAACGTCGCTCACCCTGACTGGAAATTCCGGATTTCCTTGCGCGAACCGACAATCGCTCGAGGCAAGCGTGGAAAGATCCAGTATGCGAGTATATGAAACAACGAGACGCAAGGTGAAAGAGGGGGGTCTGGGAACCATGAAGGGAAGGTTGGTGGGGTTTTACAAGAGGAGCTGCAGCCGCAGCTGCATATTCTAGAGCAAAAATCCTTGAACACGCTGTGCACAAACTGCACACACCCCCTCTTCGCGCGCCTTCTCTCGTGTCCGTAAGTAATCGAGCAGTTCGCGCTATCTTTTTATGGCTTCTCATGGCCAACCCAGAAATTTCCTCTCCTTTGATAATTTCGGATGTTTGTAATAGGGGCTCCACCAGCCACAGAAGCTAAATCTTATCAGCTGCTACTTCGTTGGGTCTACTTTTCCGGCGAAAGAACGACGATAGATAGATGATCTTGTTACGGTGCATTATCTAAAATCGTATTTTCTACCCGTAACCAACATACCCTCCTGAACCGTCCTCTGGATACAGGCAAAAGTGTTTATACACTGCCGTACCTTCCCTCGAATTGGTATTATTAGTTTTCGCGGTATGGTACAAAGAAAAATAAGGTTTCCCTTAGGATGTGTTACTCAGAAGGCTGAGGTTATAGCAGATGTTCTGGCATAAACGAATCCTCCGTCTTCTTTCGTTAACTATTCAGTTGTTAACCCTTTGCACTCGAATGGTGACTATGAAACTTGTGAAAATGTGAAACTGCATACACATTTAATTGTTTTCTCAGCAACTTTATAGAGACACAAACAATACTACAATGTTTTCAAAATCTATGAATGGTTATACTCTTCTGCATTCTATTTACTCATTTTTGTCATTAATTTTGTCAAAATAAATTCATGTGAACACTATCGTAAATTTTTGTAAGCACATTAACCCTTAGCACTTAATGGCTCCTCTGAGGCGACATTGAACATTTTCAGACTATTATTCAAAACAATTTGTACATTACAAATGTTTGTAATTAAGAAGTTAATAAAAATTGAAGTGTTGCCGTACGATTAACAGTAACAAATTTTATGTGCACGAGAGAAAATGAACAATGTCCAATGGAATTATTTTAGGATAAATAAATGTATCGACTTTGGAATTAAAATTGCTTGGAGTGCAAAGGGATAATAACGTGGATCGATGAGTATTTATATGAACACTTTGGGTGACACGTCGGTCGTATATGACTGACATGATATTTTTAAATAAATTTGAAAATCAATTTTTACTTCAATCTATTGAATAAACCTAATTTCCTTAGATTCTACAGGGTGTAAGAATTGCATACAATTTATCATAACAAA
Source organism: Agapostemon virescens (assembly GCA_028453745.1). Lineage (NCBI taxonomy): Eukaryota > Metazoa > Arthropoda > Insecta > Hymenoptera > Halictidae > Agapostemon > Agapostemon virescens. Next base: position 5,402,174 of record CM052098.1, read on the forward strand.
TTATGGCTTTTCTATGTATTTCTGTATTATTAACATTAAAACTACCGAGTAATAAATGCTACATTTATTATGTTATATATAGATAAATTTAAAGTCGTTGGAAGAAGAAGTTGAAAGTTTTGGTTGTTCTGTTCCCTTGTCAATATTAAAAGTATTCATAAGGGTTAAAGAAATTGATAAGATTTCATTTATAGATAATTCTTACAATCTGTTGTTATTAATAATAATTAAGTATTCTAAAGTGTGCATAATTCTCAATTTTCAAATTGTATTTCTAACTTATTAAGACCTCGTACAATTTTCATCGTAATGTCTGTTTCAATGAATAAATTCATGCAAAACTTTCTGATGAAGATATTTTTATAATTTCAATAATTGTAGAAGGAACCAGTAATTATGACTGGCTCGGTAGCTCTAGTGTTAATAAACTGTAGATTTTACGCATTTATGACAAAATTTGAGTAGATGGAAAACAAAATTAGTAAAGATATTAGGCGATTTTAGTATTGCGATTATATCGATCGGAACTTCCTGAAATGTTTAAAAGAAGAAATAAATGTTTAAGCATTTCTTGATTTTTACAATTGATGCACGACAGTTGCACTTTGCATGAATAGCCACAGTTTTAACATAATACGAGTTGTCTCGATTACGTATGACTTTTATGGGCATTAGACTGCTAGTAAACCTGTCAAGTTTCGCAAAATGAATACTTTTGTTGATTTCATATTAACCATGGCTAGTTCCATTCAAATCCTTACGTGTCAATTTGTTTTATATATTTTTAAACGAACATAAAAGAGGTAACTAATAATTTGAATCAGCAACCGAAGAATTAGAATTTGAATGGAACATTTGCAACCCTTGATTAGAATGGATACAAGTGACAGTTATAAATGAAAAGTTTCAAATAATGACAAAAAATGCATATCTTTTTTAGTAAAAATTGCATAAACATATAAATGTATTTAGACGTTCTTGAGATCTCTTCAATTTAATTTTTAGAAAAACAATAATGTTTTTCCACATAACGAACAGTTTCGTTATATTATCAATGATTTATAAAATGTTCCAATGTTTTATTTAAAGTAAATACGCGGAAGAAACTCTGTGATATTCATAATTATTCCAATAATTGCGCAAAATCGCTTCTATTCGTGTCCCCTTTACGAGCGGTACGTATGTTTCCCTTAAATAAAACAGAAACTCATCGTCGGAGCTCTTACATTCGAAAATGGAAAGTAGCGAACTGTACGTGCTAGCGCAAAAAAGCACGCTGTTTAAAATACTGTTTAATTTTAACTGGACTGCGAGTTTTTATGCAAACATCGGTTCTCGTACATTGGTTTCAGTAGAGGCGCAGTAGAGCAAGAATTTTCATAGAATAAATTCGTGATACGAGTCGATGAAAAGATTTGTTAATGTAAAACTGGTGTAAACAGTTAATTATCATGCATTAAAGTGTAATTAAATTTCATACATTTAAACGTGCCTTAAACACGTGAAACTCCCAGTCTAAGTATAAATTACGTCGTTGAGTGACGGGCCATATAATTATTGCCGAGTAGAATGCTGACCTTTCCTTAGAACTTTTTTTTATGTAATCACAGCAAATGACTGATTTACAGTCCGAAGTAACGAGTGAAAAGCATTCCGTCTTCGTTTTTACACAGTATTAAACTCGTTACAGTTGATAGGTCTTAATAGATTAACTATTGAAGACATAATTCAGGGCAGTACGAATATTTTTTTACCGACACTGCAACTTCCACAGCGCATTCTTTTTGCGCGGTTCCATGTATCCATCGCACAGCCTCTCCTACCCCTCGATCTTAATATATTGCTGTATTAATCACTATTCTTTTCCATCGGTTTTAGCTTCTATATTGCAGCTTCTCAGCAAAGTTTCAATAAATTACTTAAAATTTATTCCGATAGCTATCCATGACCCAGAAATTCTGTCTACCGTGAAATCTAATTTCGCCCCATCAGTTTCACGACGCTGTTGTGTATCGCGAAATATAGGAAGTAAATCAAATTTTCTACTTAACTTTCGAAGCTTTCTCTCTCATACTCTTTTTCCCTCTTTCGTATAATAGAACCGTCGATCCATTGATAAAATATTACTCACCGGTTTGAAGATTTTTAATATCAATTCTACACGTAGTACAGTACGACGTTCATTTTTACTTCGGATATTTGTAAATTAATCGATGAAAAGTAAAAGTTCAAGTTTACATTTGGATTTGAGAAAATGGTGTGTTTATGCTTTAGAATTTCCTAAGATATTTACTTTTCGAAGAATATGGTTCACCAATTAAGAAATCGAACTGAAATACCGTGTGTGAATTTTTAAATCAACTTTCACGGTTCAATTACTCGATGTAATTACCGGAACAGATATTATAATAAATTATGAGTCCGTACAGTCTACTTCGGACTTAATCACAATTAATAATCATTTTAGTAGGAGCCTTAGTAGTAAGGTCTTTAAACTGTTAAATAGGAGTGGCGAATATTCATTACATAAATATTTAATCATCCTCAACAGACTTTCACTTTTCTCATTTATAATTAAATAAAATTAACCCTTTGCACTCGAAGCTGTTTCAACTGGAAAACCAAAGCGTTTCTTCTGATGTAAAATATTTTCATTCTATATGAATTATTTCACCTTACGTATGTGGGGTTGTTTACCGTTACTCGTTCTTACAACTGATAAATTTTTAGTAATTTCTTACATACAAAGACAGCGATATTAAAATTGTTTTAAATAATAGTGTGGTAAATTTCCTGGCGCCTCAGAGTCGCCACTCGAGTGCTAAGGATTAAACATTGAAAGTCACAAAGTAACTAGTAATTTACTGGTACCAGTACCATTGATCTACAACAGTTTCTTCTATATCCAACTGTCTAGGAGGTACAGTCTGTTCAAGTTACGCGAGATACCACATATAATACATGCTTTTTAATTCAAAGAGTTCGAAAAGTTAGAGCGCAAATAAATAAAGAGAAATAAGAAGAGAGTCGGTTGAGAACAGATGATATTTGATCAACTATGCAGGAGTGCTTTTGCGACTAAAGTTCTTTTCGAGGTTTGCAAGTTAGACGGCCAGCGATGCAAGGAACTAAACCCATAAAAGAATGGGGACAGCAGTGTTGTGTGAGAGAGGCTCGTAGAGTTGATCTGATTGTTCAAAGAGCGTAGAAATTGGATTGTAAGAGCTTTAACAGGCACGGGTCTTATTGCACAACGAAGTGTAAATTCGCATTGTTAATGATTTTACCTTGCGATTGATTGTGAATTCATATTTTATTGTAGAAGACGTGCTTTATCTAGACAAAACCAATATTGTGGAACGCTCCTGATTGGTTGCCTGGTAGGAATACCTTGTACCGAGTAAATTTCAACGAAAGAACATCTTCGGTGCTGCGCTTCAGGAGTCTCTCGGTTTCAGCAACTCTTTAACTTTATGACTTCCACTTTTTCATACCCGGACACACCCGGGTACCATAGTCTAGATCAGCTCTGCGCGACAAACGCTTCATCCTTCACGTTGACTGACTAGCTAGGGGTCTTGTCTCGAAGAGACTTTGACCAAAGGACCCCCGGATGCTAAGCTGCCTGCAGCCCTAGATTCCTGCGGCCTCCTGCCTCGATGCTTCTCAATTTTCATTACTGAACACCTGGGAGTCACAATCTACACCAACTCTACCGAAGTAGGGCTTTCGCGGGCAAGAGTATTCGTAATCCCACTTGCAGATTACTCTAGCAAGAACCACTTTCAGACTGTGATTCCATTAGCACGCGACGTCTACACTTTGATTTGCGAAATTGTTCAAGACAGGTCGGATAACTCTAGTTTGTTAATCGCGGTCGCTTTATGCTCGTTGATAAATACATCAGTCACGATGGTTCATTTTTCATAAATAAATTCTGCTAGTACCAGACTATGGATTTTCATACCAAATACAAAAGTTTCTATAGCCACTACGAGAAACGGAAACTAAGTAGGACAGATTTTTAATCTGTTGAATTACGATTTAATTGAAAAATTTCAGACTTTAAGAGATATCACTCGAAACTCAATGTAAAATGGTTACGTCACTATTATATATGTTAATTAATGATGAGAAAGAAATGGAATTAGTATAATGGAAGGTAAGAAGTAATCAGGTTTGGCAATCGATATCCATGACGTCTCTGAGATGTCATTTTAAGATAAATGGTTAAATACTTTTAATAAATTCGAAATTAGACACTGATATTTCAAAATTTTTTCTAATCTTTCTACTTTTACAAGTTCGATATACTCGTTTCTTTTATAAAGGCATAAAATTGGCAGTCTAGCTATTACGAAATAGCTGCGTCTTTTTTATCTGGAAAAATGAAATATTTAGCAAAGTAGCTATAGATTCAAGATTGCTATAGATAGCAAGTAGATTCAATAATCCATTCCACGAACTCTCTTCGCTGTTCATGGTCATTACGCTTCAGTTGTTATGTTAATTGAATTTTGTAAGCATGGGGACCAAGATTTTTTGTGAATATACGCTGTAGAGAGCTTCTTGGAATTTACAATTCTTGTCTACTACGCCGAATCGATGTTCCTGGATTTTCACCAACACTCTTACGCACTGCTGCGATATTGACATTTGAACGGCTTGTTTTTGGACGACTGGTGTGTTTAGTGTGTCCAACTGATCCAGTCTCCCTGAATTTTTCAATTAATCTTTTCACAGTTGACGAGGTTAAAACACTATTTTAACCATATTTTGTATAAAATTTTCGAACTGCGGCCATGTAGAACGATCTATGTGAACCATGATTGGTTTCTTTGCCGCCCACCCTGTACTGGTGGGGTGAGTCTAGCATCGAAATTTCTCGAAGATGGTCCCGATTTTAATTTTACAACGTGAGCCTAGTTAGATCATTCTCAAATTTTCTTTGACGAAGTTGCAGTAGCTCAGACAGTCTTCTATTCGAAGATCAATGATCGAAGATGGAAATACTACAAATTATGAATGGCAACAAATTATTATAAATTGCAACAAGGTTTCCTAACATTCCTACATGCTTTACTCTATAAAACGGGCCTAGTTTCATTATTTTCTGATTCTTTTTCACGACGTTGCAGTAGCCCAAAGTCAGTAGACAGCCTGTTATTCAGGACTCAGTGGTCGAAGATGCAAAAACTGCAATCTATGAATGGGAAAAATTATTATAAATTGCAACAAGGTTTTGTTAACATTCCTACATGCTTCACCCTATAAAACGAGCCTAGTCCCGTCATTCTCTGATTCTTTTTCACGACGTTGCACCAGTCTAAAGTCAGTAAACAGCTTTCTATTCAGGACTCAGTGGTCGATGATGGAAAGCCTGCAGATTATGAATGGGAAAAATTACTATAAATTGCAACAAGGTTTCCTAACCTTTCTACATGCTTCATCCTATTAAACGAGCCCAGTTCCATGATTCTCAGATTCTTTTTCACAAAGTTACAGCAGCTCAAAATCAGTAGACAGCTTTCTATTCAGGGCTCAGTGGTCGATGATGATCTCTTCACAGTTGTCGAGGTTAAAACACTATTTTAACCATATTTTGTATAAAATTTTCAAACTGCGGCCGCCAAACTTTCATTATTTTTGAAATATTGTTCAATAATGAAAACAGGTTGTTGTATCGTATAACGCTCCATTTTTACTAACCCTAAACTCTCAGCTGTCAAATTGTACTTTTTTCAGGGTTGCCAGCAATTTACTGCATAAATGGCGGCAAACTCAAATATTGCGTTAAATTTGGGACACCCTTTATATTGTAGGATGGGAGAACCGTGCATGTGTGGTCGATGGCGGTATGATTGAAGCTTGATGCGATTAAAACATTGTATGAAAGAAACGGCATGCGACAAGCGATCGAACGTCCACGTTGCGTGATTGAGACGCGGTGTGTTATATGTGCGGTGCGTTTGAAGCCACCTGTGCGATTGGGAATGAGTGGTGCGGTGTATGTGTGATTTAAGATATAAGGAAGTCCCGAGAAGGCCTTATTCTCATTCGTTGCTGATTTGATTCTCATTGGGCTCTCATTCGATTCATGGTTACCCTGTGTGGCGTACTCCTTGCGTGCTTTGTGAGCGCGATCCTGTATAGATCCATCGATAAAACACCGAAGATGTTTTGGCAAAATTGGAATCTCATAATTTAGAGAAGCTGCAAATCACCACGACTTCCTTGCGACTAGTAAACCAACTAAAACTGCCTAATCTACAATTCCGTCGTCAAATAACTCGACCAAATTTTAATTAGCCGTTCAAACAGGATCGGACGTTTCTGATGTAATTTCCCCTTCAGTTTACCGCGGGAAATGGATCCGGCGGACATGAACCGAAAGAGAGGAACGAGTGTAAGGGGAGAAGGGAACATCAAGAAGCTGTCGAGCGGTTGACAGAAAAGTGTGAACCTGTCGTTTCCTTCGAACTCAAGAACACCAATTATTCCGCGAGAGGCGGGGGGCGGGGCGGATTGAAAACTGCCCAATTTGCAAATGGAATTGTCCAATTAAATTTGATTTACACGTTATCCGTAATCGATGCCTAATTAATTCCTGGGTCCGCGCGCGGTGATTTCTTGCCGCGCTTTCTCGCGGCTGCCGGACGCGGTGAAACCAATTAAGCCGCCGAACGCAGATTTCAGTCGAGTGTGATTTAGGAATAGCCCTGAACGGGTTCCGTCTTTCTCCTTTGCTGGCCGAGTACATGTCCATGTGCATGTGCATGTGCCCTCGGTGCCAGGACACTCGGTCCTGGCTCCCTTCGATTCTCGAGCGGCGCGTCTCGCTGGTTTGGGTTTTTGTGCTAATTAGAATGCGTCTGGAGATCCTGGTTTCCGGTTCCAGGTTCCAGGTTTCAGGTTCCGTCGCCGCTTACCGACGACCGACGACGACCGGCGACGAGTTACAACCGAACCGAAAACTTTCGACCGCAAAATCGTACTGCATATTCATCGGGTAATACGATTTCACACTTTCGAGGCTCCGGCCGGTTTTACGGGCTAACCCGTGGATAAATTCGGCCGAGGACATCGCTCCGATCCACGTCGTCCCGTCCGGCAAGCGAAAAACTTTTTTTCCCCCCCTTCCTTCGTATATACCCTCCTCTGGTTCGCGCATACATTCCCTCCCGATTTCGACTTTACTTTGACGCGTACGTCGCCGGGATCGCACGAATACGTTTCCCGTATTTGAAAGGGTAACGATTCCCATGGTGGGCGAAAGGGAGAAAGAGTCAGGCGCACCGATCGAAAAAGTTAGCAGTTCTGTTTGAACTTCTGCCCGCGAAAAGGACAACCGGACCACTCGAGCTTCCCTCGCGATCCAGTAGAGCGAGCTTCGGCTAACGACCCACCGACAAGAAGAGATATTTTCTTTCTTTTCGTTCCTTTTTCACTTCCTCGCGTGAAACTGGAAGTTGAAAGTTCTTGTTCCGAGTCCTGGACGGCTTTAGTTTAATCCTTTTTCGGGGTCTGTGGTGTGGGTAATAAGTCAGTTTTCACGGTGGCTTTCTTGGCTGACGGATCAGCCGGCTATTTATAATGAATAAAAATGAGATTCAATTATTCCGTTCATCTCTCTTACCCCGAGACCTTGGTCTTTTATATGCAGAGCGACGAGAAAAGGGGACCAAGATTTATTGGCGCACAGTGCTAACCAAAAGTAACATAATTCAAATAATAATTAATCTGAAGTTATTTTCCATTTGTATACGGGTCACGTAATCGTGGCGACCACACTTTTATAATTTACGTAAAAGGGGATTAAATTGATTTTCCCGCATGCCGTTGCTGAAAATTAGAACGTTTAACATCGTATTCTGAACATTTATCTTTCGTTTTGGATAATAGTTTCGTAAATACTTCTTAAAAGAATGGATTCTATAAATTGAATTGAGTGAATAGCTGTTACACGAGAATCAACGAAATGGTCAATGTATTTCCATGAAGTATTATCAAAAATATATTTTGAAAAATTGATAAATAGTCCAGTGAGTAGTCCTAATTATAAAATGGGAAAAGCCTCCTGAGAGTTAATGCGTGTCATCAACCTAACCTTTAACCCTTTGCGGACGAGGGTTTTTGAAAATATTGCAAATATTTTCTACAGAAAGTTGAATCTTGTGTTCAAGTTCTGAGTGAAAATATAAATAAATACTGATCTCACGTGACTGCAATAATTAAATCATATTTGTTGCAATTTTAAGGATTGAATAAATGTCGTCATGACATATGATGACATTCGTCAACAAAGGGTTAAAGCTGTCTTTGCACAATATTCTTAGTCTCAGGATATATTTTGACCCAGAATATCAAAATTATCGTGAATAATTTTTGTCTTTACTTAATAAATTTTATATGACCTTAAGTGTAAATTATTGAAAATAATTCCGTTTGCCAATTAATTTGTTCTCTTCGATTAATAATAACCTAAGAAAATGAAAATATATAGGTGTCCGAATTTTACTTTAAGCCACTGTAATTCGAGTATTGCTCGCTAATTGAAAGGTATCAGATTGAATGTTCCACGTTCCTAACGACTTTCAATAAAATTAACAGCAATAAATTTGTCTCTCGAAGTGCGTAATAGAGTTTACGGTAGAAAAAACTTGAAAAATTCCGTGGAACAGGTTACAAAGAATCCGACCACTTTTGTCCCGAAGTTGGTAACGCGCGGCTACTGTTTCAGTCAGTTTCACGCTCGAACCCGCGTGCAGACCGAGAACAATATCTACTGTTCGCGACGCAGCCCGAACATTTTTGTTCGGTACATTTACAAACATCCCCGGTTTTCGGCGTAATATTGTCCACCGCAGAATTTCCGTCGACTCCCGGAAGTCGCATAGAATTTATTTGAAAACGCAGAATATTCCGCGACCGGTGGGCGAAAATTAACAATCCTCGGCGAGTTAACATGCGTAAACGGATATTAAATAATTTTGAATTTAAAATAGCCAGGTAAGCTGCTTCCTACAACGCTGTAGAATTTTACGCTCACTTCCCGCGAATACCGTCGATCGTGGATATTATTTTATACGCGGTGCTCCAAGAAACGTCGGATCTGTTTTTCCGTTGTTTCAATTTCGTGGGACCGTTCCATCTGAGTCGGAAGTTTGTTTTCGGCGTGGAGCATCGGCGAGGTTGAAATAATCATATACCGTGGCGAACCGGTCACGTTATTTGTAAAACGTGCTTCTGTGAAAATGACTTCGAAACACGCGACCGTTGATTTAAAATGACAGAAATAACTCGACGAAGTAACCGTTAACTGTTAAATACTTCAACGACTGGTACTTCGGACTGCCTCAAACTCTTTGCCCTTTGCAAAGATTGTTATTATTAGGTTGGTGCATGTGAAATGTCTGATTCTAGAATGCAAATGCAACGAAGCCTTTTCATCCAGAAATACCATTAAGATTTTGCAAGTTTGTATAATACACTACGTTAAGATGTAAAGCTAATTTTCAAGATCCTATCTCCAGGTTTTAAATAGATATTTTATTTATAAATGTAAATATGATTTATTGTAAGGTCAATCGACGAGTTTTGGTTAAAATGTAATAGTAAATGAACGCGTAATTCGTCGATGTAAGAAAAACTTAAAATTAGAGTTGATAGTCTTATAAATTTAAAAACTAAAAATATTTGGGTCGCTACACGTAACAATTAAGATTTCATATCTTAATTTACCTTCGAGTAAATACTTCTACAGAAACAAAATTTTTTGCAAAAGAATAATTGCAAATTAAATAATTGCCGCTTAAACGTGAATTTCCAATAAACTTTGGAACTAGATACTTAATTGCAGGATAGTTTATAAGCCTGCAGTGTGGTATGCTTCTATATTTAAAACGCAGTATCCTAACTTTTGAATATTTAAACGTCTTTGAATATTTATGCACGACACTGGACGCGCTTACAAGGAAACATATCAGAGTGACATCTGCCAATTTCGATGCAACTTTTGCCATTTACAAAGTTCTTACAACTTCAGCAGTTTGCAAGATATTGGAAGATGTTTCACACCCGTCAACTTTGAGAGTCGTTCCTACCTCTTCAGTACAAATGATGGTCGATAGGATGAAAAAAGTATATACGTAAAATATTCCAGCAAGAACAACTTTCTATCAGAGTTGCATCGATATCCGATAAAATCGGATATCACTTTGGTATATTTTCTTGTTAGAGTCGTTCGCTTAGCTGCTGCAGGTTAGAGACTTTACCGCTGCACAACTATTACGAAGAAGGATTTCCTGGAATTACCGACTATTTTCTTTTACCCCCCAACTAACTCTAAGCATCTAAGCAGGTTGTGAGTTACAGCGAGAAACATTGGGCACCAGCGGGACACGAAGCCCAGACTAATGCGGCAAAAATTGACACAACCAAGCTAGTAATATCGCAGCGAGGTAGTAAATCCAGCGAGATTAAGCAGTTATCATAATATCACGAAACTCGCACCCTGTAATGTTTTCTACAACCTAGCCTTCTTTTAACATGCTGGCCGCCACGTTGCGCAGTGTTCGGAGTCTTATGAGAGTCGGCATAAAGTTAACTCCTCTACTTATTCGTTTTCAAGAAGGTGCATCGATCGACGAAATAATTTACGGAAAATGGCATAGATGATAAACAGTTGGAAATACGAATTGCGTTTAAGGACTTCGATTAAACTTTCATATCGTAGTTAAATGAAAAATACTTTTATTAATACTTAGCAAAGGTGAAAATGCGAGAAACTGGATTTAACCCTTAGCGCTCGAATGGCGCTTCTAAGGCGCCACTAAAGTAACATAACACTACAAGATACCACATCTAACATAAGCATTCAACGTAAAAAATTGGGACAAATTGTTAATATTTTTACGTTGACTAGTTTGGTACCTAAATTTTAGTTTCATAGGATGATCAATGACTATTTACAAATAGTTTCGAAGAGACTATCGAAACGTAGCTGAGTAATGGAAAAAAGATATAAATATATAGTTGTAAAGCATAACGTGAATTTCATCGATGCAAATAGCGAAGCACATACACAAAATATGGAACATGCTTGGCATAGAGCCAATAATTGAAGACATGGATTCCAAAACACATTGAACTGGTTATTCAATTGATTTTTCGTTTCGACAACAATACGGATTTAACAATCGAATATTTTTAGTTTTCATATACAATAATTAAGATTGTCCCATCTTTGATTAACAATTATTCGACCAAAGCTACTTACTTCAAAGCTAAACTCGAAATTAGACAGATTTTAAATATGTTGTGTATAATTTAAAAACTAAAATCAAGCGGTGGTTGTATATAACGGATAAAATAATATAAGTTTATTATACTCTAGGTCCCGTAGCAACTGTACCTTCTTCGCTAACCTATACAGAAGTAAATGTTCAGTGGAACGCCCTTTCCCGCTACTATCTGATCCGTTACCGATTCATATGTATATACCCTCCTTAACTGCTTTTTGATATCCCAGCGTCTAAGGCAGGATCTGCTAGGTAGTTTTACCATCGAGTTCTATATCAGACCCAAGACAAAATTGTCCCTTTCCTTTTCTTTTGTCCCATTACCTCATTGATCCACCGCCGTCAAACTGATGACCCCGACGACGAACACAACGCATTTCGACGACCGAATGAGACGAGAACACAGCTACAAGCAGGAGTCAAAAATAGCCAGATCAACTAAGGCTAGCAGAATGCTAAAAATCGCTAAGAATACTTGTAATCCCTCTTTTAGTGTGGCAAACTATCGATCAGCCGCAAACGCCAAGCATCCAGAAGATAAAAAACCTCGAACCTATAATGACGTCAATAAATTGGCGGATTGACGGAGGATCATTGGTCCGTAGTTAGGACACCAATACCTACAATTCGATAGGCTCAATATGCTTGAGAAAGACTCACTGCGTAGCCACGACGACTGTCCAATTAACGTGCTCAAAAACATCGAACGACGTTGCAGCAACGAACAGTAGCACGAGGCCTAAACACAAGCTCCTCTGACGACGGCAATGCCTACAAAGCTACAGGATCAATAAACATTAGATGTTGAACACGCGGCGTCCATCGAGTGAACAACGAACGCACATATCATTCACCATCCTCCCTGGATTGTTCTGGTGTATATCAATGTGGAAAAGGAATTCGTCCAGATATCGTTGATCGCTGGCAAAGGGGTAATGTGGCGGCTATAACTCCTACTCTCATCAACAGATGGGCAAATGGATAATTGGACGTCCTTTCTCGCCACTACCTAATCCGTCACCGAGTCCTACATATACCGTCATTTACTACTTTTCGATATTACAACGTGTAAGGCGAGGCTTGCTAGATAGCCTTACCTACCAGTTTTCTTGTAGACCAAGAACGAAACTGCTCTCTTTCCATTTCTCTCGTTCTACTACCTCGATCATTTTCAATCATCGCCAAACAAATGCAGATTGCTAGAAATATGGCAAAACGCCGCAAAACAAAATAGTCGCTATAATCATCGAACAAATAAGTCAATGGAAAATAAGTTTTCATTGGAATAACGAAATTACTTTCCGAACAAATGCGTAAAAGCTCACAGACATAGATTATTCTAGCATTCACTATCCTCCTTCGATTTTGGCATAGATCAATATGGAAAAGGAATTCGTCCGGATATCGTTTATCACTGGCAGAGGCGTAATGTGACGACTCTATTTCTTATGCTTACCAACAGAGGAATAGATATTCAATGAGACGCCCTTTCTCGTTACTACCTAATCGGTCACCGATTCATATACATGTGCCGTCCTTAATTACCTTCCGATATCCAAGTGCAAGGCACGGAATGCTAGATCGTCTTACTGACGAGGCATTTAGCAGACCGAAGATGAAACGCGCTCCCTTCCTTCCTCTGTCCTCCCACTCTACCTCACAGATCAGCCGCCGCCAAACTGCTTTCATTTAGTCACCGATCAATAAAGACATATACATATATATCTCAAAACCAAAGTTAGAAGTGGGACACATAATATATTGACAAACTCTCATAGGTAAAGTCTAACAATACACTGTACCAGCATTGCATTTATTGAGATTTTCCTTAGAAAACATATTCTGAACTCTTGGCACTCAAAACAATTCCATTGCAACATCGAAACAATACTTTTGTACCTATAATAGCTCCATTGTACATAGTTTATTTACTCTCGTACGTACGAAATTAACTACTATTAGTCGAACTTCGTCTATGGCAATTTTCAGGTCGATCGGAATCGAATTGCAGCCGTGGCGCGACTCTGTTTTGTCAATTTATTTATTTTGACAATTTTCACGATTGTTAAAAGGTAGCATCCTGAAGTCCCCTGATAGGCTAGCCTACATTTTGTGAGCTCCTCTTAAAGAGGAAGGTTTGGGGAAGATTTCAGCGTTTGAACCATGTCGATAGCTTTAATAGTTTGGCCGGGGCACGACTTCAAAGATTGGCCAAATATTGCCACAAAATCGCTAAATATTGAAGGTAAC
>CM052098.1:5415733-5465578 GCA_028453745.1 Agapostemon virescens
CCCCTTCTTAAAATCGCGAAAAATCTTTAGGTCTCCGATTCTTGTGTAATTTTGGTTACATGTTTCTAGACGCGCAGTCAGAGTGTATGCCAAATTTTAGCTCGATCGGAATCGAATTGCAGCCGTGGCACGACTTTGAAATGTCGGGGCGATCAATGGCGAAAATGGGAAAAATTAGGGTTGTTAAAACGAAGCCCCCTGGATTTCTCTGAAATGCTGGCCTCGATATTGAGTAACATATTTAAAGAGGAAGGTCTGGGGAAGATTTTGCCGGTGGAATCATGTCGATAGCTCTAATAGTTTGGCCGGGGCACGACTTTAAAGATTTGCCAAATATTGCCACAAAAACGCTAAATATTGAAGGTATACCCCTTCTTAAAATCGCGAAAAATCTTTAGGTCTCCGATTCTTTTGTAATTTTGGCTACACGTTTCTAGACGCGCGGTCAGAGTGTATGCCAAATTTTAGCTCGATTGGAATCGAATTGCAGCCGTGGCGCGACTTTGAAATGTCGGGGCGATCAATGGCGAAAATGGGAAAAATTGGGGTTGATAGAATGAAGCCTCCTGAAGTCCCCCGAAACGCTAGCCTAAAAAATGGGGGCTCTTCTTAAAGAGGAAGGATTGAGGAAGATTTTCCCGTTGGATTCATGTCGATAGCTCTAATAGTTTGGCCGGGGCACGACTTCAAAGATTTGCCAAATATTGCCACAAAAACGCTAAATATTGAAGGTATACCCCTTCTTAAAATCGCGAAAAATCTTTAGGTCTCCGATTCTTGTGTAATTTTGGTTACATGTTTCTAGACGCGCAGTCAGAGTGTATGCCAAATTTTAGCTCGATCGGAATCGAATTGCAGCCGTGGCACGACTTTGAAATGTCGGGGCGATCAATGGCGAAAATGGGAAAAATTAGGGTTGTTAAAACGAAGCCCCCTGGATTTCTCTGAAATGCTGGCCTCGATATTGAGTAACATATTTAAAGAGGAAGGTCTGGGGAAGATTTTAGCGTTTGAGCCATGTCGATAGCTCTAATAGTTTGGCCGGGGCACGACTTCAAAGATTTGCCAAATATTGGCATATATTGCTAAATATTGAAGGTAACCCCCTTCTTAAAATCGCGAAAAATCTTTAGGTCTCCGATTCTTTTGTAATTTTGGCTACATGTTTCTAGACGCGCGGTCAGAGTGTATGGCAATTTTCAGGTCGATCGGAATCGAATTGCAGCCGTGGCGCGACTTTGAAATTTCGGGGCGTTCAATGGCGAAAATGGGAAAAATGGGGTTGATAAAAGGTAGCCTCCTGAAGTCCCCTGATATGCTAGCCTAGATTTTGAGAGTTCTGCTTAACACGTTAAGCGCATTACGTTGCCCGACTATTTATACTCTGATTTGTCTATCGGCGAGCGGCCCGGCAAGGCCCGCCTGACGACTAACCGTGGCTTGAACGGAACGGCACAGAAATTCGGCGTGGCGCTTAACGTGTTAACCCTTTGTACTCGAATGGTGACTCAGAGGCACCACTAAAAATTGCCATACCGTTATGCTTAATGGTAAATAATTCATCTGCTGTAAATTTAATTGCAATAAAAATTTAATGGTTGTAAAAACGAGCGATAGTAAATGGATCCATATCCAGAAGATGAAATAGATCCGGTAGAATGAAAATTTTCTAGGTCAGAAGGAATGTCTTGGTTTCCGAGTTAAAACAGCTTCGAGTGCAAAGGGTTAATATTACTTGTATGCGCCACGCTTCAACTTTTACTGATTCATTAAATGCAAGCATAGTGATGTAGAAATTGTTTTGAATAATAGTTTGTGTCTAGAATTGTTTAGATATCGCGTCTGGGTATGTGCTGCGATCAAGTGGTACACTGTCGTTTTTGAGATATTTATGGTCATGCTTAGCCGGAAGAATTACTTGAACTTGAAAACAGGGAAATGGGATGAAATGGGAAACAGACAGTGTCAATGACAATCGACGCATCGCAGACCTACCCGCAACGGAAAGGCGACACCAGTTTTGGGGAAAGATCCTTGAACAAGGGATCTTTGTGCAACGTATTACAAGGCTTCGTGGGAAAACGAAATTACGAAGTCAGTAGGTGTTGCACAATTTTAGGATTACACCCCAAACTGGTAATTCGTTCCCCATTTATCTCTACCAAAGGAAAAATCATTTTCCGAACTTTGCTTGGAGGAATTCGGCCGATCCTGTGAGTAGGACCAACAGAACCTTTAGAACCACGTACTAGTACACATCTACAGGACCTTTAGAACTACGAATTAGCAAACATCGACAGAACCTTTTGAACTTCGGACGAGTACACATCTACAGAACCTTTTGATCTTCGGACTAGCACGCACCACAGAACATTTAGAACCATGAACAAGTCCATATCCGTAAAACATTTTAAACTACGAACTAGTACGCATCGATAGAGTATTTTGAACTTCGGACTAGGACAAATTGAGATAATTTAGAACTTTGAACATTTAGAACTAAATTAGAACTTTTGACTCTTATTAATATTAGGACATACTGGTATTCAAAAAATTGTTGCTAGTTTCGATCGTTTGCAATAGTAAATTTAGAGTTATTGTTTTGTAATATAACAGAACATTCATTGTAGTTTGTAATAGCATAAATTTTATTTGTTTGTTGCACACACTTATCTTAATACCAAACAGTGAACTAAATTATGTGGAAATTTCCTGTCGCCTGATAGGAGCCATTGAAGCGCCAAGGGTTAAGTAATACGGCAATTTTTAGTGACGCCTCAGAGACGCCATTCGAGTGCTACGGGACAAATGTTCATTGCCACGAACAGTTGATCATTTCACACGTATCTTTTGTTCAGCGAGTAGCGGTGATAACCGAGTAAAATTTCGAATAAATCCGAAATACAGAGATAGCTTTCACACAATAGCGAAATATGTTTGTCGAGATCACACATTCGCTGGCAGAGCGTAGTTTAATTTCGCCGGAAGATGAAAACAGGGGATCCAGAAAGCCGTCTTTTCAATTTCTCTCCGGGCGGTGGCGGCTTTGCTTGAACCCGTGGATTAACCCATAAGCGGTTGCCGCGTGTACACAAGAATATACCGGGTCACGTCTACTCACGTACACCAGGCACGAATTAGCAGTTAATCAAACGATCCGCGCAAAAGAAAACGGCCCTCTGTGTCCTTTTAATGTCACGTACGTCGTTCCATTCTCGTTAAACAGGACGGAGAACGTGTTCGAGAACGCGCGGACCGGGAGGGAACACCGGCTCTCGGCTATTATAATTAGAACTATTATGGCCTCGCGGCTGAAATTTCAATTTTTATGCAGCGCCCTGCACCGTCTAATTATCCTTAAAGCTTCGACGATCTTCGCAAGTTAAACAGTTCACGATAACGCCACCGAGAGACAGATCGAACGTCGTTCTCTCATTCTTCTTTCAGACCGCAAATTAGGTGGCACACTTTCAACCTAGACTCTCGTTTTCTGTTCGCTCACTTTTTTGTTTATCGAGCTGAACACGTTGGCGACATACGGAAAATGTAAACACATAAACCGAAGCGGTATTTATTGGTTTTATGTTGGACACTATGTAGTTTTAACGCGTATCTTGGGCACGTATATCACTCCTAACTACTAGACTGTGAATGTTTATGAATGCATACGCAATGCGAATATGCTAAACGTAAGAAAATATGTAGTGCAATTAACTCTGACGCTGTGCTTATTCCAGTGTCCACGTATTTTAAAGTTCGTATGGTGTATGTAATAAATAGTCAAATACTTCATGTAAAATTTAATCTTCGTTTGTAGAGATATTTAGAAACGTTTTAACATTTTAACGAAAGTTTTGTTGTGTTGAGAAATAGTAACTTATTAATTCTTTGCACTCGAATGGCGACTCTGAAGTGCTAGGATAAATTTTCGCAGCACCGTTTAAAACAATTTTAACGTCGCTATGCTTGTGCCTAAGAAATTGGTAAAAATGTAACTGTTGCAAGGACGAGTAGTCGTAAAAACACCCATATGCACAAGATGAAATAAATAAATCGTGTGGAATGAAAATATCCTAGGTTAGAAGAAATGCCTTTTCGAGTCGAAGCAGCTTCAAATGCAAAGGGTTAAGTGTACTAATTCATTAATTGATATCTACAATGAATCAATTATAAGTTTATTTTAAAATCAGATCTTTTATTAACCACATTGGAGATTCATTTGTTACTTGTAAGATGCAGTTAATACGTAGAGAATGGTGTAGACTATTTTGGAGAGAAGAAATCCTTTTTAAGAAAGAAAAGGCTACAAGTTCAGTTGTACTCCTAATCACACACCTATCAAACAAAATGTATTATCTACAGAATAAATAGAAATAGGCTAACAGATTAACGAGCATAATTAAGGATACTCTAGCATTTTTAATGGATTGTATGACAAAGTAAATTTTAAATGATATCAAATACTCCACCATCTTGCTATTGATGTTCTTGAACGAAACACAATTCGAAAGAAATAATAAACTTCTGTTCCGAAGTTGTTATAAATCTGAACATTGCAATGCTTGATTGCCTTGTCCAGGTATATTGTTTAATCCATCATCGTCTGTAGAAATGTCTGCGGCGAAAGATACAGTACCGCGTAGCTGCGAACGGCGGAGCAGATATCAAGAATTCGTATTAATTGATTGGTTACGATTCGCTGGAAGCGCAACCGCACGACAATCGTTCAGCGTCTTCCGTTTACGTTTAATTAAAAATACGGTATTACATATTCCACCTTTTTTGTGCCTGTTACGTGACACAACAGTATTCACGGCTCTAGCACGTAACGTTCGCTGAAACCATTACGTATTCGCAATGCAAAACACCGTTGGTACAATGAACAAAGATACCTCCGGCACTCTGCATTTGCTTGCCCGTCACGAGGCTGAGGGAAAGCGATCTGCATTTTTCAATTTCCCATCGGTCGATACTCCCCGCTTCAAATAAATTCAGCGGAAAACGTGAAATATGCGCGCAACTCGTAGCCCATTGCTTCGCTGCGAAAACTTGAGTACAAATGAAGTTTGAAATTATCGGTGTTATGCATAACCAACAGAGACTTTTGCCTAAGCTCCGGCCTCATGCATATTCGTTACATAAAGTAATTAATTTAAAAAGTGCACGCGGTCGCGGACGGCGAAATCCAGGGAAGACCGAACAGGAGGAGAATAGCGATAGAAAGAGAGGCACAAACCGTTTATGTTTAAGGAACAGTGCATTTGTTTTACTGGAACATTATTTGCTTTACGCGGATGTCCACCGTAATGTCTACCGTGTATAGATTACTTCAGAGGAAACAGGCAGTGGCGGATAAAAATTCAAGGTGATAATTTACAGTTTCAATGTTTCCAATCTTACAGAAATATTAGCTTTCCATTGGGTTTGTCGTATTGGAATAACACAGATGTCCAGTGAACCACGAACGTATTTAAATACTCTTTCAGCAATGAGAAGCAGTGATTTACGTGAAAAAAGGATTTTTGTAAAAATTGCAATTGGTAGGAATTATATGAAACAATAAAAAGTTTCATCACTTTCGAAAACTTTTTTATTTTAGCCCATAATGAAATTGTGTAATATATGGTTGTATTTCATGTGTAATATATGGGAAAATTTCATCGAAATTGGTTGCCAAGGTTCACAAAACGAGATATTTAAATTTTTGTTAGAATCTCGGATAAAAAGTTTAAACGCATTCAGTTCTTACTGTTGAGACTTCCAGATTTTCAATTTTTTAAATATTATATTTTTATTTCTTTTATCGTTTCAACCAATTGCAAGTTCTAAACAAAAATTTTCTGGCATATTGTCTAGTAGACAAGTTTCTCTGCCATCTCAACAAATTGGTACAATTTTTACAAAGTTAATACAATTTTAAAAGTGTCCGAATATTTTCGTGACCGACTATAATATAGGATGAAAGCATGGGTAAACCTCGGTGTTTGTTACCAAATGGAAGCGAAAAAGTTGCAAGTCTATGAAAACGAAATAAAACATTTGGAAAAATAGCAGCACGTAAATAATAGTAAATTAAAAATGCTTTTCAAGGTTAAATAAATATTCTAACTGTTCAAAAAGGCAAAGATCTCGAGAAACAATGCCGCAAATGGATCATCAGATTCATTGTTTATGTGAAAAAGGATCATTTTTATTCACCAAGTGATATTACAGCTAAATTAAACATGTATGATCACAGACGCCTGGATGAATTTAAATTAAATGGACGAAAACACCGAAAGAAACGAATGCTTATTGTTGGTCTCAAAAATAAGAAAATACGACTAGGATTTACTAAAGCCCATGGGGCATTGGGCGAGTTAATCTTGACAAAAAATAGTATTTGCTAACGAATTATAGTTTAATCTTGCCACTTCTGTCGGATTACGCTGTAATAAACGTTTCATTGGGGAAGATTTAAAACAGCTATGTATTTTACCCACTGTTAACCCTTAATAATCAAATTATTCGAGCTGATGCAGCCCCACTCAAATGTATGCTAACAGTTATTCAACATTAATAATACACTATGCGTGGATTTAGATGAAATTTTACTGCTTCGTTATGTTTCTATATTCGATCATGATAGAGATAAATATTAAATGCAATTTAATTGTATCGATGCATTTTTAAAATACATTTTGAAATGGAAATGAAAGACTTATGAGTGTTTCTATTGTAGTATTGGTAGAATTTCGAAATTTATTAATGGACTGCTTTCAGTGGATAGACATATTTAAAAATATAATGTTTTCACATAAATACAGTAACGTGATTCACGATTACATATTCCGAATATACAATCTAGATGGGAAAAATAGTTTTCAAACAGAAAGTATTGGTTTGATACTACGGAAATCATAGTCATGTGCCATAAATAAACTACAGTGAAAAATGATTAAATTCACGTTGGTAAATAAATAGAAAATTAATAAATTCGATGCTGAGAAAATGTGCTGATGTTATGTAAAAAATGGACATTCGATAAAATATCAAATTGAAATAAAAATTTTATATCTTTTTTGTTTAAAATTCTTCTTTATGCATAGCCTTAAACTGTTATCCATCGAAACGTAATACAAATTTGGTTTCATTTATATTTAACATATTTGGAAATGTTATATTACGTTGAAGGGTATTTTTATTTGTAAGATGCAACAGAATTTAACCGAAAACGCATTGACAATTTACTGCACATTAACAGAATATGCAATGGTCTAATACAGTCGAACGAGAATGCGTATGAACTTTTGAAAACATATTTGAAAGAAAATAAAAATATATATGATTCCATTTAACACTAGAACTACCAAACGTAGCGATGTCAAAGTTGTTTAAATAATAAATGATAATTTTTAGTGCCGCTTTAGAAGCACCATTTGAATGCTAAAGGTTAATATCTGGCTCCATGATTTAATTTACGATTTACAATTCCATGCCAAAATTGAAACAATATTTTTACCTATAATAACTCCATTGTACATCGTTTATTTCCTTCGTACATATGAAATCAATTACTATTACTCATACTTAGAATATTAACATTAGAACTACCAAACAAAATGACTGGTTTCTAGTTATTTCTTTCGCAATCACTGTTTGTATAAAAATGTTTTCATTAGTAATTTTCCGATGTACTTCTTTAAGGAACCACATGTTACAAGAAAAATTGAAAATGAAGATTGAATAGATGCAGTCTTGTTATTATCACAAAGCAATGTATATCGTTGGATTTATCGTTCGGTAGTCATGGTGTTAAAAAATAAAAACCACTTGTAAACAAATATTTGTGGTAACCTCAGTGCGTCACGGGATATTTCAGTTTTCCATATAAAGGAAACACGCTGTATACAGTTCTGAACTTGAATAGCAGAGGTTCAGGAATTGTAAGGGCTAGTATGGTGCAGACAGAGTTTTGGGGATGATTTGGCCAGGCAGAGATTCAAATACGATGCGGCAAGGACAGAGGTCGTGGATGAGGTAGAGTTTCAGGATAAGTCAACGGTGAAATGATGTTTGTAGAAGGTTTTAGAGTGTTTGAAAGAAAAACAGGAAGCCGGGTGTGTATAAATAATTAAATGATGTTGCTATCCAACAACACAATGTAAACCTTTGTTGTTAACCCTTTGCACTCCGAGCAATTTTAATTCCAAAATCGAGAAATATTTTTACATAGAATTGTTACGTTGTACATGGTTCATTTCCTTTCGTGTATATAACATTTTTTACTATTATTCATACGTACAACGCTTCAATTTTTATCGATATTTTAAATGCAAACTGATAATAGTATGGCAATTTTTAGTGTCGCCTCAGAGGCGCCATTAGAGTGCTAAGGGTTAATATGTGAATAAATGATTAAACAGTTAGCGCAAAAATGTAAATACTCCGTTTATGGTTTTCATATAAAATAAATAACTACTTCCCCTTTTCTTCTTCGTTTTAAACCCTCGTCCCGCGATTGTACCTACTGCTATCATTTTTTATCTGAATTTTGAATACTCATTGGTTTAGCGAAATTATACGGTTCGGTGAACTACTCGTGTTAGAAATACAATAATCTCTACGTATGAAGAGGATGTGAGATGACGTGGAATCCGCATCCTCAATTATTTCATCCACTTAATTGAACACGCTTAATAGAACACGCTCGATATGGAACGCGTGGAGAATAGATTCCGTTACTAATTTTTTCTTCGCTTCTGTCAGAGTTCGCAGCTTAAACGTAATTGCAATAAGATGACCGTCACTGCATATTAACTTTTTAGAAGTGTAATTGACTAGATAATGGTACGCAGTGAAAGCTGTCCTATTGAATAATTGATAATTGGTATAATAGTACTTATCAAAAGAACCGAAGTGCCAGGTCTTAATTTGCAGACGCGTGTATTTAATGATCGAAGGAACAATGCTCGAAATTACATTCATGGATGAAAGTAAGTTTAATTGATTTAGTTCCGACCAAGAATGCCGTGTAAAATGCCAAGCCGACGAAGAATATAATAAAAATTATACAGGGTGGTCCATTAAAGTTTAGTATTTGAATATCTGTGTAATTTTTGGAGATATGAAAACTTTATTAATCAAAGTTATTTCATTTAAGAGGACTATAACGTAGCAGTGAAATTTTTTTAACTTGCCAGAGTTCTGGAGATATCAAGGTCACTCTCATTATCTCAAATCTAATTATTTTTCATGCACTAGTTACCGCAGATCGTAATTTTCTATAGAATAGTAGTATCCTATTACTTACTCGATAAAATATCAAAGAATGATTAGCATGAAAAGTACTATCATTTTCTTTTGCTCGAGTCATCGTCTGTGAAACAAAAATAGCCGAAAAATATAAACCCCCTGTTGATGTTGCCTTTCATACGATAGTTATGACAAAGTTAAAGTTGAAATATCTTCTACAGAATGATTAGCCCAGTTACTCGGTGTAATTCCTATTGCAACGTTCAAAGTAAAAAGTATCTAGGATTTATAAATTTTTTTGTACATTTAATTAATCCTATCCCATAGAGTTGCGTCAGAATTATTAAAATACAATGAAACATCAAAGAAGTATTGTTTTTAATCTTTAAAATTGCTTCTAATAATAATTAAATATATTTGTTTTCTGTTAGAAATTATAGAAAGAAATATTTAGTAAATGATATAATAATTATTCATAAGTAAAAACAAGTTGTCTACTTTCATTGAAACGTAAAATTCGTTTAACTTGTAATATCAGTGTAGTCAAAAAATTTTCTCTCAACTTGTAAAGAAGCATGCAAACAAATTACTGAGTGAAAATTTGTGTTGCTCTCTTTGTTCATAAACTTCCTTTAGATTATTTTTAAGACTTATATTTTAAACCCATATTGTATTTGTTTTATTATTACGCTCTTCAGAAAAATGTCTGATTTAAAAATATGAAATTCTATTCCGTTTGAAAAAATTATGGGTGAAATACAGTTGAATACATAATATTTATTAGAGTACGAATAGCAATAACGGTAATTGAAATGCGAATGAATGAATGCGCGCTTATTTAAATATACGTGGAAATGGGTGGTCCTTCACTTTTTACACATTCGACGACTTCTCATGAACGCTCGACATTCCCCGTCATCCCTCGCGAACAAGAACTCTTTTCCCCTTCGTTTATTTTTCTCCATTTACAGACAGTCGGCATTGTCAAGTCAGACTAAAAGTTTCCACGGTGCCCCGATGGTATTAATATTCATGTTCTTCCCATTATTAGTCCCGCGGGTGATTTCAGTTCAATTTATTCTTACGCGTGTTTTAAAATCTGATTGAACTGACGGGGAAACGATTCTCTGGGCGATGCTCTGTAGATTACACAATGGAGATTCGTATTTTTAATAAGACAGGAAAGAACAGACGGATAAAGGGGACAGTATTTATCAAAGATCTGCGTTTATACCCGTCCCCTGTCTTGTGAAGCATTTAAACCTCGCTACGGAGGTTTCTTTGGTTTAATAAAGAGACAATAAGAAAAAACTTAGGCCTTATAATTCCGTTGAGTTTTTTGAACTTGAATGGAAAAAGGAAAAGATGAAAAGAAACTCTGGCCTTTACATTTTTTAACGTATTTTTTAATGTATATATTTAATATATATATATATATATTTTTTTTAATGTATTTTTACACATTTTGCATAAAATATACCATCCGGAATTACTCATTGTTGCGAAGCTGTTGGGGTTTCGCTTAAAATGTTTAATTACCTCTCAACCCAGTGGAAACACTAATTGAAATGTTTTTTACTACTCCATTGTAATCGTTCCAACATCTTCAGATAATTGCAACAGATAAAGTTTCTATTCCTCGTGCGAAATAGAAAAGTGCGAAGGATGAGAAATTGTCGAGGTAAATTCATCGTTAATTTGCCAAAAGGAAGACTAATTATACAAGCAATTAATCGTTAAGAGAACGAGCGATCAATTGCGCTGCCCGTTCTCTAAAAGAATCTGACAAATTCGCGTTTAATCGCTATACCAATTAGCGATAGCTCGCCCTCGTGATACAATTAACCGTGAAAGATGGCGCAGCTGACGGCGCGGTTCTGTGGCGGTATCATCGCCAGCCTAATAAAGATGTCATAAGCCGCCGCCTGATTTTTCCATTTGGTGGTAAAAAGCCGCACGGCATTTTTCAATTTCTCTGCTCTGCGACAGCTGGCTTTAACCCTTCGGTTGAAACTGGCGATGGTCATCACAGCTCCGCTGGCAAAGTTTTTCCGCGTGCGGAACTTCCGCCTTACAGTTTCACCCGGAAACTTTCTTAATTCCGGTGAAAAGTAGCGAGGCGAGAAGAAAAGCGACGAACGCAAGAATAACGATATGGAAACGTTCGACCGTTTTGCTGTCGAATGTACGATCCGTGTTTGTACACTCGATCTTCTGTGTTGACAGGTACACATGTACAGCGACGGACAAAAGGAAGTTTAAAATTGGAATTTCGTGATTTCTGTAACAACTTCAACGCTAGATAGTTCCTCAAATATTGATAACAATTATTCGAGGCATTCACGCCATGGTATACGATATCAGATTCCTTTTTTGTTTATTCGTCTATTTTTACAGAATATTTTAATAATCCATTATATTCGACACTTTCAACGGAACTTAAAGTAATTTGTAGTATTTTGCAAAGGAATAATATTAACAACTACATGGCACATTAAGTCAATGTTGCTCTTTATTTTTGTAAATACATTGACTTTAGCTAACATCTGTAGCCTTAACACGTTGAATGTTAATTATAATGTGCATATAATTTATATTTGCATTTATAATTGTACGTAAAATATTTATTTGACGTTATACAAACGCAGAAGTGTATAATTTTTTAATTAATTCTTCAGGAATAGTTATTCGAATTTATGTGCTTAATGTATTGGTCGAAGCATGTAGTACTTACATTTCTTAAAATAACGTAAACAAATTTCCATTAGAAAGGTATTAATGTGGACTAATATGAAAAATTAAATTTTTGCAATAATTATACTTTTTAATTTATTAGGTTGTTTCAATTTCATGTTCGAAATTTGAAAACGTTTCATGTAGAAGTGGATACGAATGATAGATTTGAAAAAATATTAAAGAATAAAAGAAAATGTTTTCAAGTGGTATTCAACTGTCGACAATATTCGGAACGAGCGTCTGTCACTTACATAAGGTAAAAGGAACTGCTTACTGGTGAAATTTTTGGAGATGTGTAAATAATGGAAAAGTGTCATAATTCTTTTTTATTCGCGGTCTGTAGAATGTAGCAAATAATGGAGAGATATAACTTGCGTGAAGCCTGGCAGAATTCAACCCGATATAAAATCTACGATTCATATGCAGACACGTAAACAGACATAACAGTCAGGCTAAAAGCAACCTAGCATCAGCTGTGCCACAATAAAATATTGAATTGGATTAACAGTTGTACAAAAAAATATTTCAAGGTAGAAATCATTTAATTCGTTCAGCAAGGTTCCACGAATAAATTAAAAAATTAATAATACTTTCAATTTTAAACGTTTTCCAACATTTTCTCCATTATGTAAAATGATAAAATTACTTAAAATAATTGATGTCAATGTAGACAGTTGTTAAAATGAAAGTAACACATAAGAATACATTATTTTCGGAGTTTCTTCACAAGACAATTAGACATGAAATTTGAACTATTTGTTTAACAAATTATTGCGTAAAATTATAGAGGGTATCTATAAGCTAAATTTTATATTTTGTTTCTATTAAAAATATTTAATACAAAATATAAATTTCAGCCTTTTTAATACGTTGAATGCTATGTCAGTCCCTGGGGACTGACTGTATCAAATTTACAAATTAATATGTTATTTGATAATTCATATAATATTAAGAAATATTCGCCTTATTTCAATAGATTCGATTGAAATAGAAAAGCACAAATGGACTAAAGGAGTCTTTTGCTTATGCACAGTTGCATTATTTCTGTTTAAAGGTAAATAAAATGTGACGCGAAAGCTAAGCAAATTGTTAATAATCCAACTAGAGAAAACATTCTATGTATTGGCAACATCAGGGAACAAAGTGCACAGTCTTTTGACAAACTATCGCGAAGGAAGTTACATCACTCGTTCACACGCGCTGTCGAATAAAATGCTTTTTCTTTGAGTTTTACGCATTACAATCTCCGGACGTAATTGGCAATCTATCAGTGACACGTTTCCCCACAGAGAGGAATTGATCAATCGTATAATACATATGCGATCAGGCTGCTGGCTTTTATGCTATATACGACTCGAGTACACACGATTTCTCGGGGTTCAAAGGAATTCTTCCCCGTTTTAATTTAATCTGCATTTAAGTGTCGGCCGAGATATACGGAGAGGGTCACGAGAAATCATCAATCGGAACGAATATCCCGATTGCACGGTCACGCTTGGGCCTTTCGCAATGACACGCGATCGAAGGGCGTGTACCGCAATTTTTCTTCTAATCGGCAATCTCGGCTCGCGGGAACGGTCACTCGGCTTCGTTAGCCCCGATAACCGACTCCTATTATGCAATGGAGTGGCTGTTTAATTATTCCGCGGATCGTATATTCTCTTCCAGGCACGTTCCGTATTATTGGCAATTAGGAGGATCCTAAGATGGACCGAACTGGTAATCTCCTGATTACAACGACTGATGGGGTTAGCGAAGAGCAATGTATGTATAAAATCTTTCACAGATACAGTACTGTGCCAAAATCGTAGGCCACTTATAGTACTCGAAAAATTTATATCATTCTCGACTAAAGAACGTGCGCACATTTACGCGGAGCCAAAATATATTTTACCACATTAATCTCATTAGAAAGAGTTTCTCCAGCGTTGGACACTTAACGTTTTGTCTGAAAAACGTGAAAATCTCAATATTTTGTTGTGTTTTATTATATTCTTTACATTATAAATGGACGTTAACAAGCGCTTTTAAATTTGAAGGGTTAAATTATACAGATCCCAGAAAATGGTAGACTATTTTCTACCGGGACACTTACAATTCGAATACCAGGCTAGATTATTATAATTGGAATTTGGTTATGAAATTTAAACACTCGATTACACTTTTTCCTCCGTGAAAATTCAGTTATAATTCAAATATGTGAAGTTTAAACTAGATCTGGAATTCAAAAATTCAAGCAGTATTACAGATATTACAGTTACGGAGAGAATACTGTAACTTCACCGCGCGGAACCTACGAAACGATCGTAGGACCTATCGTTTACAAAACAGTTGAGAGGGTTATAAATTAATCTTCAATATCTATCTTTAAATGAAAAACAACTGTAGAACAGTCTGTCGAAGCCACATCTGGCATAATCTACACAACGAATATGCTTCGTGGATTTGCTCAACTGAAAAAGACAATTTTCGACAGTAGGATATAATTTATTTATTCGAGAATAATCAATTAATGAAGGAAGAAGGGGCTATAAATTAATTTACACATTAATTATTGATTGATATAATTAATATTAATATTCTGAGCGGAACAAATTTATTCTAAGTAGAATATAAGACAACGAATATCAGTTCCTTCAACGTGACATCCGGTAGTTATACCGTTCCTGTAAAGAGTCACCGTGAAAACCAGAATTTCAGGAAGCAGGATGCAATATAACGATCCAAATGATTTTCTAATGCAATTATTTTCTAACAGATAATATATATCATATCGTAGACTG
The DNA here is from genome assembly GCA_028453745.1 of Agapostemon virescens. Classification (NCBI taxonomy): domain Eukaryota; kingdom Metazoa; phylum Arthropoda; class Insecta; order Hymenoptera; family Halictidae; genus Agapostemon; species Agapostemon virescens. The sequence goes on from CM052098.1 coordinate 5,430,487, forward strand.
ATCGGATGTGACTCAACTTCCCTTTTCACCCGACTGTCAGATATTCTCTTATCCGGCAGTAAACGTCCGGTTTTATTTATGTACTTCCCGGGGGGAGTCGTAAAAATGAAAAATAGTTACTTAGCAAACGAATGCGAAGTTACCTTCGAAGGACCGTGTTAAACCGTATCCGAAATTAGGATGAACGCGAGACGCGTGATTTTTAAAAGGTTATTCGCGAGGGTATGGCGAGGCCGAGGAGAGGAGCCAAGAACAAGGGTTGTTTAAGGTAAATAGACGAGCAAGTTGGCATAAATAACGAAGGAAACAACGTTCCAGGTGTTTTCGTCGTTTCGAGTGTACTTTGTAGTGACGGTCCGAGTGCTCCTCCACTCCAGGCTCGTTACTTCGCAATGCAACTCTTGGCCGCACGCGAGAAACGGGACTGACACACCTTTGATTGTGAGTACGCGACACGAGGGAAGACGGAGGCGTCGCGACGCACCTTGCCAGGCTGTGTTCGTCAAGTAGACGCCGGTGTTCGTGCCACGATGCGGTCGACGCCTCTCTAACGTTTAAACTAAGCAAAACCGACACAACGCGAAACGGCGTCGGCGTCGGCGTCGGCACCGTCGAAACGTCTGCGAAATGAGAAGAAACACGGGCCGCGAGAAAATTCCCGGATATCAAGTCAGAAAAGAACGGAACACATTAGGAAGTTTCTAAACAGTTTAATAATTAAGAGGTTCTCCGTGCTGCTACACGAGTGTTCTTAAGTATTACTTTGCATGTCGTTTCATTTCCTTCTTGGATTAAATGAAAACGATGCCGGGTAAAAAATTATAAACTGAATCCCTCGAACGTGTTCATTTCGCTACAGATTGCTTTCGCCGGGATACAGCCAGCCGCGAAAGTATTTCGATGTACTTTAACACTTTAACTGCCCAACAAACGACCTCAAAAATTCCACAAAATCAATGTAATTTATTTAACGAAGCAACAATTGAAAACTTAAAGTGTATAACACAATGTTATCCTTCAACCTTCTTCTATTCTCCAGATCTCAACTAAATTTAGTGCAACGAATATATTAATGTACAAATTTATTTTTAAACTTGCCCCAATAATTCTGTTAAAACGGAATGACATTTTTCAAATTGGATCGAACAACGTGTCTTTCGTTTTAAAACTTTGCCGTCCGCTCATCAGGATTTTTTAGCGCCGGCGGTTTTTGGAGATGATAAATCTTGAAATTTTACTAATATCATTTTCTATTCTGTTCCGCCATTCTCATGAAATTTTGTGGACAATTTTAACCCTTTGCGGACGCGTGGCGGATATATCCGCCCAAGCCGTTTTACCGTTGCGGACGACTGTCGGATATATCCGCCCAATTCTCGCGCTGCGGCTGGCGTATGTCTGTCGTCGAAAACGATAAGATACGCATGCAAGATCGCAATGCAAACGTGCGACGTGAATATTTTCTTTACTGCGCGATCCGATACCTGACGTCCACAGCGACGTTCGCTCGTCGGGCGGCTCCGTCCGCAAAGGGTTAAAAGTGATTTAAATAATGAAAATTTTAGTGAAGAAGTTTTTATGTTTTTGCTGTTTAATATAGAAATAAAAGTTAGGGAGAATGCAAGAAATGAAGAATATTGTCAATAAAAATCTGTTATGTGCGAGATGTAAAAATAATTATGCTAGATTGCTATTAATTTAATTTTAAAATTGAAAATACAGTTGGAACGATTTTGGATGGAAAGAAAATTAGTTTAAATTTAAAGGCGTAAAATTAGAAAACAGGCGTCTGGATTTATTACGGAAAGGAAGAATCGAATAGGTTTTTATTGTTTGTAAGGATTTTAAATGTGCACGGTACAATCAGTTGGAAGTAACAGGAAAAATTGTGCACAATGTATACACATTCGATAACGAGAAAAAGATTGCAATCGAATAGGTTCGTACGGTTTGAAAGCATCTCGAATGTTCGCCTTGCAAAGTTACGAAAATTTGTGTTCTCCTTTTTGCTTTCTAAAGATAGTAACACGAAAATCGGCTGCGTACGCGTATTACAGTTGTGCAGGGATTAACAGTGAAGGTGTCTGTGCTAATCAACCTGCCAGGGGCCGAGCGAAAACTGACGTATTCTACTTCCTTGTGGCCTTCATTGGACAGCGCCAGACGTAGCTTAGCTACTTGTTAGCACCCAACTTGTCCAATGAAGCTTGCACAGCGGACCAAGTGCAGGATTTTGCACATTCAAGTCCTGTCCAACACCTACAACGGGCGATGTCTTCGCCGACGTTGAACCAGAGAATAGCTGACAAATTTAGTCTGACAGGTAAAGTCGATTTAAGGTATATTCCCGAATAGCTGCACGTCGACACGCGATCAATTTTCTCAATACTAATTGACTGGAATGGTACGATATCCAGTTGATGGATTCAAATGGTCGATATCAGTTAAGGGACGCCTGTGAAGAAAAATTCCTTGGGGGATTGTAGAGACGAGGTTTTCTCTCTCAACCCTTGCGCACTATTTGGATCGTCCCGACACGGAACGAATACTTAATTTTTAGCGTTTCTTCGTGACGCAAAAACTTTTTAAAGATTTATTCGATCGTTTACGCATTTTAATGCATCTTAATCTTTTTCACGTTAATTTTAGCACAATTTCACAAGAAGGACGCGAACGATGCCATTATGTGAACGGAACACGAGAGTTAACCACTTGCTGTTCATTGGTACACACGTTATACCAGTAATATCGTAAGGTCCCATTTAGGGGATTTGTGAACTGACACCATGAGCGGGAACTGCTAATAACGTTATGTGAGAGCGTTACATTTTTGAAGAAAGGAGTAGCCAGATAATTATCTCTCGCTTCCAATCAACAATGTTCAGTTTAACTCTACTTTTTTCATGCCAGTCTCAAATATTATGTCTTGCAATTGCTTTACTTATATGCATTTGTATATGTTATAATATTCACCACTTTTACTGCTCATAAATATTTAACCGTACGTGGTCAATAAATCTTTGAAATTTAATATTTCCATGTATTGTGTATCAAAGAATTTATTCATGCTTTTAACCAAAGATTGAACATTTTTAGCTGTACCTTTAGCTACGTAAAACTATATTTTAAGTAAAATTGTGTATAGTGTGTACCAAGTAAATTGTTACAGGCTGAATCTTGCAGAACCATAATAGATATCTTTATTATTTTGTTTGACACGTTGAACACATAGCCATTTTGTGTAACTTTCACGTCACATTTTATTTACCTTTTAAAGGGAAAGAATATAACTATGCATACGTACGTTCACTAACAATGGTATTTTTAATCGTCATAATGAACACACATGGGCAAGAAGAAATCCATTCCTCAGGAGGAACATACATCACCACATAAGGTACACTATTAATGTATGGTATGGGATTTTAAATAAATTTTAAGTAAATTTTAATGCTCGGTAGGTTTAGTGTTAAAAGTAACACGAGAATAATAAATTCGAGTGCTAACAATTTTTCCTTAAATAGAAATATATTTCCAGAGTTAAATTGAAAGAGACATTTTTAGAAATCTTGCTGGAATATATATTTTTTTAAACAGATTTTAATGGCGTCAATACGAGTGCCAGAGGTATTCGCGTACGTTATAATTACAGGGATTTTGGTCAGTGAACTGTGAGTTGACAGAACTATTTCACTCTGTATACTTGAGCGACGCTGCGCCAAATTTATAGCGAAAACTTTAATACCATAACATTCAACGCTGAATGTTGAAATGATGGTCTGAATGCCGGCCAACTAAACAGTTACTTTAGCCGTAGTAAATCCTATTACAGTTTACGCCTTTACTCATAAGCTACCGGGCACCTGATAAATATAAAATAAGGATTTAACTTCTAACTAAGTACCAAACACCACGAAACACATAAACTGAGAATCTTATACTGCGAAATATACAAATATTTGATGTGGTCGTCACAGACGAACGCGAAGCTTTTAAATGAGCACGCTTAATTTCAGTCCGTGCATTTAGATAAAATTTGAATAACAGTTGGTACAGGATATTAAACTGCTTATTAATGCTGAGAATTATTTTTATATGTTCAACAATTTACACGTTGCTTATATTAATAAAAGCATTGTGTCACAAAAACGGACGAAATTTGAGGTATATTTAAAGAAACGAATATGAAAGGTTAATATAACAATTTATCTAACAAATGTTTAAACAATCCGTTAGATAAAGAAAAATTTAATACCATTTAGGTAAAAACGAATGACAGTTTTTTTCTACTTGAATTTAACTGTAATGATAAATAAGAATATAAAAATTGATATATACATTTTGTTTGAACATAAGTAAGCACTTTCAATTAAACAGGAAAAATTAATAAAGAAATTTTGTAAAAGATTGCATGGCACAGTTTGAAAAATTAAACCTATGGAATTGCTTGAAATTATTTTAAACGACGGAAACAAAGAAGGATTTTTAACAAACCCAGAACAACTCTAACTTAAATATTGCTAATAAATGCAAGTTTATTTTTTACAACTATTGTATCATATACAAATTATTAACCATATAATTAGATTCATTTTTATAAGAAAAGTGATAGAAATGAAATTTTTATACTTTGTATAATTTTCATTTTCAAGCTATTTACTAAGTATATCATTTCATGATTTTAGATGATAATCATACAGACATGATGAAAATTTGCGGTAGTAGCAGTACATTATCGATAGAAAATTCGACAACACCGGTTGTGTTTGCATGCACGACGAAACGTATTTTCCACCACGTGCAAACATTCCCATTTCTGGCGGCGGGCGAACATAACCCATTCTCCTCGACTCGAATATACACCAAGGATGCGTTGATCTTGGAAAAATTCACGAGTATAAAGCCCCGATAAACTTTTCCTACCGATAAGCTTAGATATTCTCCACGTCGCTCGTAAAGTCGCGACACAGAGGAAAAGACTTTACGCCATGCCGAGAAAGACATTTCTTCGAAAATTCCCAATATAGAGGAGCACAAACCACGCATACGCGGGCACGTTTGTGTATCTAACTAACTAAACTGCTATCCTTTATTATTATGCAAATTGAAGCGTAAAATAAAATCAGTTTTATTTTATTTTCATTCAGATGAAATGTCGTTAACAGCCATTTAGGATGTCTTTACGTCGTACGCTAGTAGACTACGGAGGTTCATGCGAACCTCAATACTTATAGACAAATACGAAAATATATTTGCCTATGTATGCGTGAATTATTGATACAGTGTATTTTAAAAGTATTGCACACATAACATTGGTATACAGATCGAAAAATCGTTCACCCTTTTTCAAATTCAAATTGCGTTTTCCGTACAATTCATTTCGAATATTTGTCTGATATGCATGCTATTCGATATAAATATTGGTTAACATTTCTTATCATGATTCACCACTTTTATTGCTCATAAATATTAAACCGTACGTGTTCAATAAATATTTGATATTTAATATTTCCATGTATTGTGTATCAAAGAATTAATTCATGCTTTTAATCAGAGATTGAACATTTTTAGCTATACCTTTAGCTACGTAAAACTATATTTTAAGTAAAATTGTGTATAGTGTGTACCAAATAAATTGTTACAGGCTGAATCTTGCAGAACCATAATAGATATCTTTATTATTTTGCTTGACACATTTTATTTACCTTTTAAACGGAAAGAATATAACTATGCATAAGCAAAAGGCTCGCATACCTCATATTGTGCTTTTCTTTTTGCATCACATCTATTAAAATACTTAATTTGTATTAAAATATTAATTTGTAAATTTGATACCGCCAGTCCTCAGGGACTGGCATAGAGTTTAACGTGTTAATTAAATGGGACATGGACGAATCGTTTAATGTATAACAAATTTATGTGTGTTAACAATAAAGAACGTTAAAGGAGGATTCCTTAGTATTTTAAAAAGTTAAATAATATTCACCCTTAGCACTTCAATAGCTCCTCTGAAACTACACTAAAAATTGTCAGACTATTATTCAATACAATTTTTACACTACAATTTTTGTATTTAAGAAGTTAGTAAAAAGTGAAGTGTTGCACGTACGATTAATACTAACAAATTTGATATACACGAAAGGAAATGAACCACGTATGATGGAATTATACTAGGACAAAGAATATCTCGAAATTAGAATTAAAATTGCTTGGAGTGCAAAGAGTTAACATGTTTCTTTATTTGAACAGTTTCACTGAAACAAGTAATATTTATACTTTATTCATTTTTTCGTTCTGTATCATAAAGAAATACGACGAAAATATTGAATAACCAATATTTCCAATTTTATTGGTCTCTTAATGTCATATTGGCAAAAGAAATAAGAAATAATATTAAAACTCATGAATAAGTAAAGTTGCACGTTCTTATAGAAAACATTATACCTGTGAAAAATGTACATGACACTACACTATCAGATTAGTGTTGGGAAATTATATGCAAATCTCTAATTCATCCACGTCATATGCGTGCCTCCGTGCAATTAAAAAGCCACGCATTCTTTCTTTCTTTCTTTCTTTCTTTCTTTTTCTTATTTTTATTCTCTCTTGTACATTGCTCTGTTGAAACTCAATTACGGTGTGTATAAAATAAAACATTTTGTCAACGTCAAGACATTCACGTTTTAAGAATTTTCCATTTTAAGGACTTTGCAAAGAAACCTTGACTCACGAAGATTCTCCATATTTCCTTGCTCTAAAATTTCTAAAAACAATTCAACCTTATAACTTTTATTTATGCAGTATCCTTATTTCTTTGGCCACGGTGTCCAATAAATATTAAAAAAGACTTTACATATTTAAATCACTTTTTAAACAATTTCGCCGGTAACGTGTCTTTTTATTTCACTGCGCCAAATTAATGATAATGCTGTTTTTAGTTGCCCACTTCATGTAACACTTCTCTCGGTTTTATAGTAAGCCAACTTTTTTCATTAGCATAGCTAAGTAGCTAGTGGGCACTTATTAACATGAAAGAGTAACGAGCAATTAAATCGTACTTGTTAGGGAGCGGAAAACGCGCGAACCGATAGTTCTTTTTACCGATCGGAGGCAGCGCACCGGGTTAAAAGTTGCGTAACAAACACAAGAGCGTTAATGTTGTAAGTCACAATCTTGCCGAGCGAGGGGGAAAATTAGAAAACTTCGTTCCGCGGTAATACAGTTACGATATAAACAACATCATTAAAACGTGATCATCCGAGATGGTAGCACCGGGGGCAGCGAGCAACCTTGAACAATATTTCCGCGATCCTAGGCAATTCTTCTGCCAGCGTTTCCTTTCACGACGATCAAAGAAAGCATGCACGGACGTATTCCTTTGCAGCTTCAATCGCGATAGCCGTTGAGACGCCTTCAGTCAGCAATCGTTTCCTGTATGTGTAGCAAAGAATGAGTAGGTATAACGAAATTGTTTCTGCTCTAAAGGAAATGTTAGAACGCAGCGATGGTAAGCTTTATTGAAGCAGGATTTTAAACAGATACGATCAAAAGTTTTATTTACAATTCATAGACGCAAACATTTCACCGTGGTTCGATGGAGGATCCACGTTTATTGTTTTATCCCAGATATCTTATCCTGCAGACATTTAGCACCAGGGAAAAATTTGTATTTCTAGGTTAGGACTCGATGCAGCGTTGAGTCGTCAAAATTATTATTTCCCCCTTTTCAGCTTATCAGAATATTGACTTTTATTTATGGTAGATGTATTTTTTAAATATATTTCTATATGTACAGTTTTCTAGATTCTTTTTTAACGGTTATCGTTGATATTTAATCATTACGATTTGTCGTTAGTATAGGAAATTATTTTTCAGTGGATTCAATATGTCCTTTGTAAATGTACTTTCTCAGTACATTCCTTGATATTACTTTTCTGTGGATTATTTTCTGTTTTACTTATACGGTGTACTTTTACTGATTCTTGCCATGGGAATACAGTAACGAGCAGTAATGTAGCATTCCACCAGTACGATGATTTACATAAATAATTATAAATACGTTCTACCTGAAAATAAGTCAACATTTCTGCCATATATCCATTCCATAATACTGTTCGAAATAGCATGGAAATATTTCAGGAATCACAGTAACATGTATACCACTGTCGAATATTTTAACGTTTTATAATATACATAATGATAATGCTGTTTTTAGTTGCCCATTTTTTTTCTTTTACTTGTTTCTATTCTCTCTTTTACATTGCCCTGTTAAAACTCAACTACGGTGTGTATAAAATAAAACATTTTGTCAACGTCAAGGCATTCACGTTTTAAGAATTTTCCATTTTAAGGACTTTGCAAAGAAACCTTCACTCACGAAGATTCTCCATATTTCCTTGCGCTAAAATTCCTAAAAACAATTCAACTTTATAACTTTTATATATGCAGTATCCTTATTTCTTTGGCAACGGTGTCCAATAAATATTAAAAAAGACTTTACATATTTAAAAACCACTTTTTAAACAATATTTAATATTTTAATGTTTTATAATATACAAGGATACAATCCACAGCGTCTTATCTGCATCGAACAACTAAAATTTAAAACATAAAATTTATTTACCTTCGAGTGTAGAAACACTATAGTTCTCATTTCTAAAATAGTGTAATTTAACAGTATAATTTAAGAGTCGAGCAGGTTAACCTTCGGAGAGTGGATAATTTTGTACACGAGCGCAACGGAATCGGGCATTTATTACCCGAGCTAACTACCTACTACTAAGAACACGGCACATCGATAGTTGGAACAAAGGTCGCGCACACGTGCACCAACATTAGTGCACACACACGCGCGTTATACGAAGATCGTCGAGTGGCCTATTGCCGAACCGACGCACACCATACACGCACACTTGTATAGCTCTCTTACACGGGCAAATATTGCCCGGTTCCATGCTAGCCGAGGGTTGATGTATTGATTATTTTGTACAGCTAAATGAATCTCATACGAGATTCCAAATGCTTAATAAAAAGGGAGAAAGAAAGAGGAGCCCCTCGATTTCTCTTCCTCCGCGACAACCCGAAGAACACTCGAGAGCGTAATGGCCTCAAGTTTAACCCTCCGCGAAGGGAATCCCCGAGTTCCCAGACATAACGCACGCGACAAACACGAAATCCACATTAATGTCCTCCAACGCGGTCCGCGACGAAGAACAAAAGGATCGCCTGAAAAGAGCGACAAACGTGTATCTCCCTGCGGTGGCGAAAAGAAACAAAGACAAAGGGCGCAGGACCAACGGTGGAGAGACGGAGAAAAAAAAGGGGGGGATTCCTCGAGGAAGGGGTAGAACGGTAAGCGGTGGGCGTGTACGGGTTGGCTAAAAAATCTCACGCACTCGAACCTCAAAGTCCCCTGAAAAACGAGACGCCTAAACGCACTACTTCCAACAACGTTTGCCGGGGACAGCCCGGAGTCTTTTCTACCATAAAAGTCTCTTCGCGAAGAGTTTAAAGAAGGGGTTGCGCGTCTCGCGCGCGTATATGTACGTATTATCTACCGTTCCTCCCTTCGGTAGACACAGAGGCGCCTTTGCCGAGGCACAATTTTGTTCGTAGGAGGAAAAGGCTGCTGACTAATGGCGCGCGCTAATTGTGCCGCCTGCAGTACACGTACACTAGGTACCCCTTAGATATAACCAGAAAACGGTACGGACGGGGGTGGAAGAGAACAGGAGAGGACATGAGAGGACAGGAGAGGATAGGAGAGGACGGAGGAGGACGGGGAACCTAGCGGATGGAGATGGGAAGGGTTTGGAGACCGGCTGGTTCAAGAGGACAAGGGAAAAGGTGGTAACGGGGCTCGATTACGTAGGTATACCGTACACTGTGCACACTATACACGGATACATCGGCCAACAGAGAGGAAGGAATACGGGGAGGAGGGCTGCAGAGAGGGGACGCTTGGAACCTGCGATAAATAGATTAAATTTGTCCCTCGACTCCCCCTTTTGACGGTGCGTTAAGCGGAAATAGATGGACGGCACGCGACCGGTATTATGTCGATATACTGCACCGTCGGCACGCTAATAATCGACCAGCGCGATGCATTTCGCAGCACACTATCGCGAACACACGGCAAACAGCCGTGTATCCTCTTCGATCTCCGACCACCGGTCACGGATACCGGCCAGCACAGCGATCAAACGAGAATCTTGAACGATGTCGAGCTTGCGAGACCTTGCGAAACGCTCTAACGTCTTCAACCACTCGTGCTCTGGCTACAGCTGAGCTGGCTTTTGCAGTACATAGTCACGGAATATTGTGTTATTTCAGTTGTTTGTTACCGGGAAGTTTTGCCATGGAATGGTTGTTATTACAAAGCACGCTCGAAGCGAAATAAATGTTATTACGGGATGTCAATGCGAACTTAAACGAGTACAATCATTCGGACGGGCTTGCATAAATTTTACGTAAGTAATTATGCGTGTAGCCCTATCCGTGAGTATTACAGTATTTATGACGGACGATGTTAAAATTACTTCTTTAAAATTACTGCACCTCGAATTCTTCTTTTTAAAATTATATTGGCTTGTTCGGAAAGTAATTTCGTTTTTTCCCGACGGAGGATTTAATTGTATTCTTTGCACCCAACTTCACATTTAAGCAGCATAATCATTATATGGTTTGAGAGCTGATATAGCAAGGCTTGTGCGTGAAAAAGTCCAATTAATTTTACGCAGTAGAATCTCTAAATTCTTTTACTATTACTCGTCCTTGCAACAATTCAATTTTTACGAATTTTTTTGACACGAGCATAGTGATGTGAAAAATGTTTTTAACAGTGCTGCGGCATTTTTAGTGGTGCCTCAGAGTCACCATTCGAGTGCAAAGGGTTAAGATACATTTGTGTCTGTCAACTATATCTGCCAATTTAGTATTACAGCAAACAAAATATATTTTCTCTCCATCGTAAATGAAGTTACAGTAGAACAAAGTAAATATTCAATCTGTAATGACCAATATTAGAAGGCTCCCTACATGTACAGTGACTCTTATTAATATTCGGACATAGTGCTATTCAAAATATTGTTGCTAGTTTCGATCGTTTGCAATAGTAAATTTGGTGTTCTTGTTTTATAATATAACAAAACATTCATTGTAGTTTGTAATAACATAAATTTTATTTGTTCGTTGCACATACTTTCCTTAATACGAAACAGTGAACTAAATTATGTCGAAACTTATCATCGCAAAAATATTCGGACACATAACTTATTCTCGCATTTCTTGCGAATAACGGCACACCTTTACCGGTTGTTTACAAACATAATGTCGAGCAATATGAAGAACACGTTTCACGATATTAGTTACTGTTCGAAAGCCGTTAGGATCAGTTAGAAATTCTAAGTATGGGATGAAAATGTAAAAATTCATCATTTGACGTACGACAATTAGTAATTTTATACAAAGAAAAAGAGAAAACGTATCGGGAAGTCGGTAATTTTCTAAAATTAAGTAAGAGCACCGTAGCTGATATTATATGGAGATATAACGAAGAAAATCGAATTGAATCAATTCCTCAGGAAGGCCGACCACAGAAGATTGACGACCGAGAGAAACGTATTATTTTGAGAAAAGTAAAAGTGAACCCTGGTTTAAGTGCTCCAACATTAAGTGCTGAATTATTTTAAGAGATAGGAAAGAAAGTTGATCCAGATACAATACTTCGGGTGTTGAAAACAGATGGATATAATGGTAGAGTAGCGCGTAAGAAACCGTATATCAACGAGGCGAATCGCAGGAAAAGATTTGCTTTTGCAAAACAATATGTTCATGAGGAAAAATCTTGGTAGAATAATGTAATTTTCGCTGATGAAAGTAAATTTAATCTGTTTAACATTGATGGACGAAAATTAGTATGGCGCAAACGAAATCAAGAACTTAACAGAATAAATTTAAATCCAACAATAAAGTACGGTGATGGAAGTATTATGGTGTGGGGGTGTATTTCATCTAAAGGAGTTGTACAACTGGTTTTTATAGAAGAAATTTTAGATAAATTTAAGTATCTAAATATGTTAAAACAAAATCTTAAGAAAAGTGCGATCACAATGGGTATAAAAGACACATTTAAATATTATGAAGATAATGATCCTAAACATAAAGCCAGAATAGTTCAAGAATACCTTTTATATAATGGCCCAAATGTATTACATCCGCCACCATAGTCACCAGACTTGAATCCCATTGAATATGTATGGGATTTTTTAGACAGGAAAATTCGAACAATACCGATAAGATCGAAGGAAGAATTAAAAAAATGATTAATTGAAGAATGGAGACGTATACCGCTAAGTTACTTACAAAAAGTTACAGACAATATGCCTAAGCGATTGCGACACGTAATTAAAGCTAAATACTATCCAACGAAATATTAATTATTGCTTATGTTAATAATTTTCATGTTTAAATGTTATAGTTTGTCAAGCGTCCGAATATTTTTGCGACGATAAATTTCGACATAATTTAGTTCACTGTGTAGTATTAAGAAAAGTATGTGCAACAAACAAATAAAATGTATGTTAATACAAACTACAATGAATGTTCTGTTATATTGTAAAACAAGAACTCCAAATTTACTATTGCAAACGATCGAAACTAGCAACAATGTTTTGAATAGCACAATGTCCGAATATTAATAAGAGTCACTGTATCTAAATCAACTTTGCATTTGTTGCAAACCTAATATAGTAACTACCAAGTGATGTATTAAAATATTAAATACTTATCCATTGAACTTGACTCAATGGTGTTGTGCGACTGGAGCAATTAATTTACGCGAATGGAAATGTGCGTACGATGTACGGTGCATAAACATTATTTTAAGCGATTTTTGTTTGAAAAGTGGTTCGTGATAATCAGGAGTAGTAGTTGATTGATTGTAACGATGGATTCGTAGAAACAAAACAATTAAGCGTTCCTAGAATTGCTGTGACAACATCTTAATGGTCGCCAAATGCGAGGGTTTGTGTCATTGCCCAGTCACTTCTACGTCGACAACGTGTCAGTTATTTAGCCTTTTTCACGAAGCATGATTTGCTAGTATTCCTCACTGGGAAGGCACAGAAACTGTCCAATAAGGCTGTGAAACGAGTAGCTCGGAGACCTAATATTGTATGAATTATCGATTCTCGTTGCAGAAAAAAACTGTATGACAATCTATGCTGTCGCTTTTTCTTTAACACTAGAACTACCGAACGATAAATCCAACGATATACATTTCTTTGTAATTCGAATTTCGTACAATTTTTATCGTAATATATGGTTTCATCAAGAAAGCACATCTAAAAATTTCTGATAAAAGCATTTTCATAACTTCAACAATTGCGAAAGAAAAAATTCGGGGCCAGTCATTTTGACTAGAAACATTATCTGAAGCGTTGTGCAAGAGATTTAAAAGTATAAACGATTTATACGTTTTTTAATTTTAAATTAATATTCCCACCACGTTTCACAATTTGCCACTGTTACGTTTCAATTCTTGTTTCTACTTTTTATTGTAGAGACTTCAATTTGGAAAGTAAAAGTTCTTTCTCATTATTAATAGGGATAACAATAGTTACATATGGAGAATTTCGTTCTCGTGTTTATTTTGATTTATATAGATTTCTTTCTAATCCCTCTTTTACGAATGGAAAACAATCTACACTGATTCCATTGTTTATAAAGAACATTACTACGACTGGGAGTAGCTGGTGCGTTGTATTATCCAACAGAGCATTGTTCAATATTATTAAATATTTTTGGAGCTTCTCCACTCACTCTTTATAGCGTACAAATCCTCGAATTTTACCAAGTACTAATTGTACAGACGGGTATTCTATGTCGATATGTTGAATTATATTTTAAGGCTATTTATATTTAGTGAGATTGCATTATTTCCATTTCAAAAGTAATCTTACAGATTCTGCGAGTTTGATAATCAACCAGTTCGTGTCCTCATAATGCCAATACCCATGCATTAATATTGGACAGTAAGTACTTAGTCCGAATTTAACTTTTTACTTTTGACAAATGTACATTCCGAATTATTCACTGATAATGAAAGGTGTTAATTTTGTTTCCAGCTGCGTTTCCACAGTAAGTAGCGAACAAAGTAGAAATAATTTAATTAATTGACTGAATGATTCGCTCACGATGAAACTATAGCGACGAGTCTTGTCCAAATTCAAACGAATTAACATAACATAATTTTTAAAATTAACATAACATTTATTTTCATCGTCTAGTTTCAGTGCTTCGTTCTGATGTATATATTAATGCGACCATTTTTCTAGTTAAGATAAAATCTAACCAGCACCTATTTTCTAAAGCGTAATTATTATCTTTTTGTACAAAAACGTTTTTTTTTTATTATTGAGGGAACACGTTTCGTGAAAGTAGAGGTCATAGTTGTTGATAAAATTCTAATGATAACAACGAGAAAAAAAAGAAAAAAACAGCCATCGTGTGGCATTAGAAGTAACAAGTTGCGTTCGCTGTTATGCATTTAAGTGAACCTATCGACGAATACTGAATAAATAATTCATGCTGAGTAAGTAATTTACGCTTAATTATTTTATGGTAACGAAGTGCTTCGTAATAAAGAAGTTTTTATGAAATTGTGCATGTTATTATAGAGGCAAAGGGAGGAAGTATTGATTGAAACTGTTTTTTCGCAAATAATCAAATAAAATTCGTTTCTGGAATACCGTGTATAACGTTTATCTACTATTTTATAATAATTTTGACATTTTATAAATTTTTGAAATGGTAAAAAGAGCTTATTCTTCTGTAAAATTGTCTAACAGCCGCATTAACCTTTGAGACTTGAATGGCCCATCTAAAACGCTACTAAAATTGCTATACCATTACTTAAAACACATTTTACGTCACAAGTATGGTATGTGCAGTAACCGAGCCAGGTCCACTGTAAAGTGCAAACTGTGACAAGTTTAAGAATGATTGAAAATATATTGTATATATTATATAATATATTATATAATAGAATCATTTTTCGATTGAAAGAATCAGTTTCAAGACTTTGTATCTTCTGCATGAGTAGATCACAATGCAAAAATTAAAAATTTGGTTTTGGCGAACCCAGTTAACCCTTAACATTCCGATGGCTCCTCCGAGGAGACACTAAAAATTGCCATACTATTATTCGAAACAGCTTTTCTATTACTATATTTGTTGTATACTTATTATATATTTATATGTTGTATATTTGTCATATGTATTATAGTAATAAACTTTCTGTGCACGAAAGAAAATAAACCATGTACAATGGAACTATTGTACATTGAAAAGTATCACGATTTTGGAATTAAAATTGTTCGGAGTGCAAAGGGTTAACTCAAATCTCCATCGATCCAAAGGCACAGAAATCCAACTGCGACAGTCTTTACATATCATTTTAGTACACCCTGTATATCGAAAGTAAGGAAGTGTAAATTCACGTTCGAGTAACAATGCGCTACATTACACTGAAATTCCTACCGTGATGCGATGAATTCAGTAATAATTAAGTAATAACTGGTGCTAACCTAGTATCCAGATCCGGAAATTTTTAATTAACCGTGAGACGCGATGTAATCTTATTGCTCGAACTGTATAAATTAAATTATAATATTAACGTTGCGAAGTTGTTACTAACATACTCCAGTAGTGTCTACCTAATCTCACATTAGACAGTACAATAAGAATCCGAAGCAGGTGTTCTTAACCTACGCTGTACCCTGATTTCGCATAAGATTCGTTTGTTATTCAACCCCCAGCAGCTTCATAACTTCGCATCGAATTGATCTGCATTTCTCAGGCAACCTCCCAGCAGGTTTCTGACTTCGTGTCAGGTTCGCCTGCGTGTCTACTTCCTGGTGACTTCCCGATCTCGCATCGGGTTCGTTCACAAAGTTTCTCGAAATCCTAGCAGCTCCATGAGTACACGTCACCTTCCTTTGTACGACCGCTATCATATTGAATACCATTTTACACAAACAAACCTCACTGGTCACACACTCTGCTCGTGGCCCTTGTAATATGATTTGCCATTTTCCTTCCGTGCTTTCGAAACATCTGGGTTATTTCCGGCTCGTTTTCGCTATGAAAATGATGAATTTATTAGACTTTATACATTTGCAACGAAAATAAATCGATCAAACATGAACCGGTAAAAGTATTTTAAAAAGTTTCAAAATATTATGGTATTACTTTTAATTCGCTAAAATTATTTAGGAAAGAATTGAACGTCTATGTAACGAAACACACTACTGATACATTACTTATAGAATTCAAATTTGAGGCAACTTCCCTTTGTTATAATTGACGTAGGCAATGTTTATTTTGTATATAGATCCGCGGTATATTTGTTACATTACATAATATATTTTATGATATTGTTGTGAGTTCCATAAATTTCACGTGTCGCGTGTTGCGGCATTCAAAATTAGGAACTATTTATTTACAGGTATACATGACCCGTGACAACCCCTATCTTCTATTATTTCTTTAGGGGTTGTACACCGCAGGGCAGTTTCACATTACGGCGACTTCATCTGGACAAGCCACCATAATAATGTATTATAATATGAATGACTAGCACGTTATTTAATATATCCCCGTCGCGAATATTTACACTTCGACTATAATTTATATTGACATAGGTCCGCAGAAGTTTTGTACGTGCATCTGCTAACATGTTAAAAATATCGAACGACGTTACTGGATTAAACATACAAACGTGTAAATAAATTCAATGATTATCTTTTTGTGATCAATGGGAAACGTAAACATTCTGAGCAGGCAAGGCCATTTACAAAAGTATTTGCTTGCATGATGGAACCGTAGAGAGATAAGAAAAAGGAGACAAAAAGCTATTTTAGCAGACGAGCCGGTAAAAGAAGCGTTGATACAAAACGAAAACGAAAGCATTGAACAAACGAAACGTTTAAGAGAAAATGGTTAAGTCAATTAACAAGTTAATTATCTCCGCAGACGAGGTTTCTTGACTTCTTGCTCTCGCTGATCTAACAAACGATGAAAGATACAACTTTAACTTAATTAAAGCGATTTTCAAAATGAAGACCGTACGCCTCGATAAATGTGCAAATTTTTAGTACGAAGCAAACTAATAAAATACCAGTGTTTCGTTTAAAAATTAAACAAGTAACCCTAACCTCCACAGTTATCCCTAATTTAGAGCTGGACAACTAAGGTTAAAATTTAAGAATAAATACAGAAAACATTATTTTAACACATTGTTTGTTAAATTAGATAAATCTAATAAACATCAATGTAAATGAAATTTAACCCTCCATGGGCCGAATTTTTGTTTGTAATAAAAAAAAAATTAGGGGAACGAAAAATCAGAAATTATAAACCTATACATATATGCAAATGAAAAAAAATGAAAAATGTGTTTATTTTGCTTTGCTCCAGACAAACTTTGGAAATGTAATTCTGATCTGTTTTATGCTGATATTGTGTAGTTGTATTTTTGCCCAATCTCTTGACTTTACAGCGAGTGCCACAATGAAAATTGATTGCTGATAAAATTTTACATGGTTGAAGCATGTCTGGATTTCGTAGTACGTCAGAGAAACTTTGGAAATGTAAAGTTTATTTTATACTGTTAATATGTGGTTGCATTTTTACCCATTTTACTGATTTTATAGCGAGTGCAGCAATAAATGTTATGGATTCCTGATGAAATTTAACAAGATTGAAGCATGTGTTTATTTTGTTTTGCTCCAGACAAACTTTAGAAATGTAATTCTTATCTGTTTTATGCTGATAATGTGCAGTTGCATTTTCTATCTGATTTTGCATTCATATTTTGGGTATATGATGTATAAATCTGAAAACAGGAGAAAACACAAGCTTTATCCTAAATGTACCGAAATCTGCCATAATAGCCCACTGTAACCTCAAAGTTACAAAACTGTATCATAAAAAGAACAGTAACAAATTGAAAATTGAAATGCAAACAAATAGCTTGTTATTGATATACGAACCCAGAGCTATTATGTGCACGATTTTTAGTTTGGTAATCACTGACAAAAGCACAAATAATATCAATTGTATCAAATGGTTTCGCTTATTTTTACTGCAGACAGTTTGCATAGCATTTATTTTGTTATTTCAGGTTGATGAGCCTAGGAACGGTCATAAATATTAATATTGGTTGTCCTGGCAACGTTATAGAATTAAGATTTATGCGGCATCTCATGAAAAAAGCTATAATTATTTGGTAAAATGTCGATAAATTAAAATGTGACCTGAAAGTTACACGGCCCTTTGGAGGGATAAAGAACGGTTAAAACTATTCTGGATTTATGCAACCGTTTGACCAAACGCTGTTGGGTATAACCCACACAGCATTCAACCTGTTAAATTCGAGTTTCGGCAAATCAATTTTGATATACATGTATAATGCTGTATATGTACATATATGTATATCTTCCCGTGAGTATTCAAGAGCTAACATCTGCAATCGGTAGGTAAGATATAGCAAGCTCGTAAAATTAACTCTCCGGAGACCGGTGTCGCTATCCAAGCGAGACTTAATCGTGCTGCTACAGGAAATTTGGTAACCTGAAAACGTCAGTTTTTCTGAAACGAAATTTAATAAATTCCTGTGCACTATGAATCTGTGCAACCAAATTTTAGAAAATGTGCATTCACGTTTCGTTTCCAATTAAAACGAATTTTCCTTATTCAGCAAAAATTGATGACGTTCAATTCTACATAGACTGTAATTAAATTTCTTCTAACAGTTAATTTGTTAGTCATCAGGTGTAGCTAAAAAGATAATATTTTTCATAACAATTGATAAGTAAGAATTCCTAAGGGATTTGACACGTCGTTAGTTATGCCAGTGCTGTTACAAATCAGTTGTTAATTATAATTGAATATTACATTACGGATAATACAATTAATGCGCATCGATTCACGAACCATTTGTTTTAACACATTTCAAATTGTTCCGTTACGCACTGTATAACGTGTCAATACCAGAGTGTCTATTTGTTACACGATTATAAATGTAAGACCACTGTAATTGGATTAAGAGATTACATTGCAATATACTCTGTACATTGCAACTTACAGTAGCTCACGAAAGTATTCGGACACTCTTTGAATTTGTATAACATTTTTAAGATTGAACCAAACGTCTTGATTTTTCTGGAGCAATTAGAACCATTGATTTACTAAATGATATGCGAAAAGGATTTTGTAACAGTTGCAATTGGTATGAATTACATGAAAAATATAAAAAACATTCTTTAAACATTTTTCATTTGAGTCACGTATAAAAAATTTTAAAGCCTCATTTTGTAGATCTATGATAATTATACATATGCAGAAAAATTCATTGAAATCGATCGACGTACACACGAGCTGCACGCCATCAAAAATGGTGCAAATCGCAATTTTTCACGATATTCGGTCAGTTTCTGTTTAAACTCCACAAATTCTTACAACTTTCTACGCGTGTCGTTTTTTTATGCGCTAATCGATTTCAATGAAATTTTCAGCATGCGTATAACTAACACAGGTCTGCAAGATGCATATTTTAAATTTTCATTACGAGTTAAAATAAAAATGTTTTAAAAAATGTCTTTTTTATTTTTTCCTGTAGTTTCTTCGAATTAGAATTGTTTCTAAATTATTCTTGCGTATCATTTAGTAAATCAATACTTCTAGTTGCTCCAGAAAAGTCAAGTCGTTTGGTTGAATCCTTAAAAAGTTATTTAGGACTGAAGAGTGTCCAAATACTTTCGTGAGCTACTGTATGTCGGAGATCATCTTTTTTGAGAAATGAAAAAGTTAGTTTGTATCAGCGACATTATTTGTCGTGAACGTTTCATGCAACATGTACGTATGTACCATGTTTTATCGTAATCTACTTTATTGCATTAAATCTTTGAACTACACGCAAGTGTTCATTTCCATGACCCATTCCTTATATAAATGCATCGATGTTATCAAGAAAGTTTCAAGCTATTCCTACTCATTAGTAAAACAATTGTCAGTAAGGTAAACAAAGTCAACAATATTCTAGATAAATTTGAATCTACATTGTGCATAATTTAGGAATCACCCTTAAAAAATTATTAACATATTTCGAAATTCGACCGAAACCACTTCAATTATTTTAACATTTAACAGTGTGTGCGTCGATTTCAATCAATTTCTCTGTATGTGTATAACTATCATAGATCTGCGCGTCTTTAAAATTTTTAGTGCGTGGTTCAAAAGTTCCTTTTTTATTTATCATGTAATTCATACCAATTGCACCTTTTTCAAAATCCTTTTTGCACATCATTTAGTAAACCATTGCATCTAATCGCTGAAGAAAAGTCAAGACGTTTGGTGCAATCTTAACACTTTGAATGCCACGGGGGTCACCGGTGACCGGCACCGTTACATCTTTTAAGAACGGTTATTAATAAATTAACAGCATTGAACATTAACGCAGTACTGCCAAAATTAATCAGATTATGGTACGAGGTGAAAACTTTAGTTTTTAGTGACTAACAATTTTGTTCAATAACGCTGATCATTTCTATAAATGAAACAAATGAAACTCAACGTGTTAAAAAAGGTTATTTAAATTTAAAAAGTGTCCGAATACTTCGGGGAGCCACAGTATATGTTCTCTGTCAAAATTTTCTTTAGTCTGCCGATTTGATCCACTAACCCTAGGAAAACTCTAATGGCAAAACTTCTTGTACAGTCATTAGCCGTACGTGTCAGTAGCAGGGAAAATGTTAAGCTGTGGAATAGATTCTCGTCAAAATGACCCACATATTATGAATTAAATTGCACGTTCGAACAAAGCGCGAACTCATCACCGTCGCCACAGGATAACCAACCGCAGCGCTGGTCCCTCTGTCGTTACGAAACAAGATCTCGAACCCGGTGGATCGGGTCGCCTACTTCCGGGAACCGAAAGACAAGATTCACCGTAATTATAAGCGTGATAATAAACCGCGGAGTCAGCGGACTCGTTAAGACACTCGCTAAAATAGATTTCCCGTGCACGCTGCGCAGGAGATAACGCCGGATTTCAGCGGTTCTACCGACTCGCTTCCATGTACGCTTTTGTTTAATCACGGCTCGAAGATCAGCTGGCTGACGGAAAGCCGGTCTCTGCCTCGGTAAAGAGGTCGCTGGTGACGAACGCGCTGAGAATGCAGTGATTACATTTGGAAATTCATCGTGGATGAGGAATTTTGTGAAACATTTTCTGGTCAGGTAATGTACGATATTTTAATGGCGAGTATTATGCTGGAATTCACGACAGCAACGAACGGGGAAAATTCACTCAAATGTTTCATTCTCACTTTTTGCAATATGTGCTCATAATTATGAAAGTGGTCTAAGTAAAAATTAAAAAAAAAAAGAGTTTATCAGTTATTTCACACCACATTATTTTAAACTAAATTTATTCAATGTAATTTTTACGATATCGTCAAAAATGAACCATCAGATAGTGGTTGTAATTTCAACATTATATGGAATTCATTTAGTGTTAATTATGAAAGTGGTCTAAATCAGTTCAAACTTTAAAAACAACATTTTCGTATGAAATTCACACAAAATTTCATATTCATAATAAATTTCCATTAATCAAGACTAATAAAATTATAAATTAAAATGTCGCATAATGTAAATATATTTTTAAATTTATTCAAATGCAATTCATTAAATATCTCGAAACAAGAAATATATGATTTAGACCACTTTCATAATTATGGACACATATATTGAATAGTCGCAAAAGTATTACATCTAATAGAAGTAATCAAATATATAACATGGTAATAATAACCTGTTTAGCAGGCGTCTACGTAGAAGATTTGTATAGTGAAAGTACTAAAGGAGAAAGTAAGTTATGGTCACTTTTATATCTTAATAATCGACCGTCGCTTATCCTCACAAAATATCTTTGAAACAGTCATTCTCATTCTCGACAAACTAAAGGTGATCGTTTCAAACATTTTCTATGAAGGTAAGACACTGCTAACTATTCAAATGCAAAAATATCTGTAACATTAAAAGCAGGTCGGCAACATATTGCAAATCACTCCGTATGTCACAAGCGACAATTTAAAAGTACATACGATCATATGCAATGAATGCTAGCTCATGGAAAATATTTATATTTACATATTAACTATGTATTTAATCATATCAATTTTCTGGAGAAATAGTATCGCCTACGTTAAAAGGATATTTGATTCAAATAATATTTTTATAAAAATACTAGACATTTGTTTAGTGCATTTTTTGTATGAAATGGTCGTGAAAAATAGGGTAGAAATTGTATTCATTGCTAACTGTGGATATTGGTAGTGCTATCGAATTGTACACAAGAAAAATCAATATTTTAAACGAGAAACCCAATACCATCAGACTTGCGAAAACACTGTTTGTTAATATTTCTACTTAAATGTAAACTGCGAAATGCAAATTGCGTTGTTGAATTGTTGTTGTC
The DNA here is from genome assembly GCA_028453745.1 of Agapostemon virescens. Lineage (NCBI taxonomy): Eukaryota > Metazoa > Arthropoda > Insecta > Hymenoptera > Halictidae > Agapostemon > Agapostemon virescens. The sequence continues at coordinate 5,453,030 of CM052098.1, forward strand.
GTCCCATTGACGAACGAATGCTGGCCAATTATCGTTCGATGCAATGTCTCTGACATTATTCGGTTATACACGGAAGTAGACAACTGCCATTATACGAACTGTAATCAGTGGACGCTCATTTGTTAATCAGACGATGAATATAGAACAATGAAAAAATATCTTTACGGTTTCCCTTCGCTCTCACTTGCCGCGAAGCAAAATTTTGTTTAGTAACTTTGAAACGTAACGCAAGTTTTCTATTCATGCTGTAAAAGATTGCGTGTTGTTCTAGACAGTTGGTCTTTCCGCGAACATTAGCGTGTTTTATCGGTTCCTATGGCGCGATTAACGCAGCAGACGAACCGAAACGTGCAAGGTTCTGCGGAAAAGAATGTGAAAGTAAATAGACCGTCCTGGTGTGTTTGTGCTAGAACGCATACCGCATCGATCATGTTCCGTGAACGGTTCAGCAATTCTTTTTCCATATGAAGAGATTATTAACACTTCTGTACAAGGTGAGTCGCCGTTTCTCATGAATCACAGAGAACGGCGAAAAGACTTGAAGTTGAGGTGAAAAGGGAAAAGCAGTAGTTTCTCATTGTTGACGAAAGTTTTCTACAGATTCCCTCCTGCTTTGGATTTGGCGACAAACTCTGTCATCGGCCGTGAAATGATAATTACTTCTTATTTATGTCTTTTGATTTACGAGAAGAAACTGAGATTTTAAAAGCCGTACTACGAAATCTACAAATATCAAACGACAATTAACAGTTTTCTGTGATCTATAACATTCTGGCATTTTCACAGATTTTCAATTGGACAGAATATGTTTTCTGCGATCTGTAAACTTTTGGCATTTTCACAGATTTTCATTGACACAGAATGTGTTTCTTGCGATCTATAAAATTTTGATGATGTCAAACATTTTCATTGTCACTGAATAAATCTTTTGCGATCTCTAAACTTTTGGCATTTTCACAGATTGTTATTGACACAGAATGTGTTTTCTGCGATCTATAAACTTCTGGCGTTTTTAAAGCTTTTCACTGATACAGAATGTATTTTCTGCAATCTATAATATTTTGATGTTCTCAAAGAGTTTCATTGATACAGAATGTATCTTTTGCGATCTCTAAACTTTTGGCATTTTCACAGATTTTTAATGAGACAGAATATGTTTTTTGCGATCTGTAAACTGTTGGCATTTTCACAGATTTTCATTGACACAGAATGTGTTTCCTGCAATCTATAAAATTCTGATGTTGTCAAAGATTTTCATTGTCACTGAATAAATCTTTTGCGATCTGTGAACTTTTGGCATTTTCACAGATTTTCATTGACGCAGAATGCATTTTCTGCGGTCTATAATCTTCTGACGTTCTCAAAGATTTTCATTGACGCAGAATGCGTTTGGCACTTTATTTTGTTGCAAGTCAATCAAACTGAGTGCCACATAATGATAAAGCAAATCGGAGACTCTTTGTAACTGTGTATTTCGTTTCATTGCAAATAAAGGATTAATAATAGCTGTGAGCTAGATAATTTTTTAAATGCCCAGCACATAATGAAAAAAGGTTACACGTTTCGTGATTCCACACCTATATCTCCTTGGTATCATACTTTATTTTTGCACTATCTTGCATGTTCTTTAACAGAGGTGAAAATGTAATTGCTTCCTTGCATGCTATCGTGTCTAATGTAAATATTCATAAAATGTACTACAAACTTCTACAAAGTACATTCACATTGTTACACAATAATTGCCTTGTCTCGTATTATACTACTTTTTCATTATTTTCTACCTGGCCGGGGAACGTTTTACCCTGAATATGCAATTCCGTAAGAAAGGGTTGTTTATTCGTACGTGTATTATGTGTCACATGTTTTATCTGATCGAAACAGTAAGTGCACAGACAAATATATTTGCAGAAATTATATAACGATTTCAAGGAACATAGAACAGAACTTTTGATTACTGTCTCGCTGATAGTGGGCTATAAATATCCACGAAATGAAACAAAACTGAACATTTGATTTTACGTATCCTTGTTATTATTATGTGAATCGATCATCCACGTTTCTTCTTCGCGTTTCTAACACGGAAACGTGGAATTGCGCGGATGATCTAAATTAACGAGAAACGTTCATTTAAACATTTTAATGAATAGAAACTTTCAGGGCGCCCAGATAGAGAGTAACTTAGAAAGTCGCCTGTGAACAATGACACAACAATGTACGTACGTATCGTGATTTCATTTTCATTTGAATAGAATTTTCCATCCCGTTATGTTCTTGTGAATGCTGCAGGTTCGCATTTTTAACGTGTATTTATAATATGAATTACGTTGAAAGCATGACATCTATTGTGTCGCACTAAAGTACAACATAGAACATTAGGAGAATCATTCTGTGAGAATGGAACCATTCTTACTGCTTCGCAGAATACTCGGATATACAGGGTGTTACCTCTAACTTGGCGCAAGATTTTTCATCCGGTTACAGTCAACCGACAAAAAAGGTTAGGGCAATGAAATCATTGGGAGCAGAAGAAATTGGTACTAAAGGTAGCTAGTTTAATATGGCTTCAATTTGAATAATGAAAGTATTCAATTGTTCATATGTGTACGCCCCATCGCCAATCGTATTGCGCAATTGTGTTTCAAAAGATTTTACGGCAGCTTCCCATGAACCTCCAAAATGAGGGGATCTAGGCGGAGAGAAATGCCAATTTATTTTCTCATCAGCGAAAGCCTTCTTTATTTTTATATTAGAATTTTCGGACGATAGCGCAGCTTGCGGTTTTAATAATTCATTTCTTGCCCCTAGAAGAATTTGTCGCGTTGTCAGTGTATATGTTTCTCGATTTCCCCCTTCGCAAAGAGAATTGTCTTTATGCTGCCAGACACGAGATCGATCACCGATTCCAGATGTGTTGCTTTAGTGGCAAAGCATGTAAACAGCGCAACGTAGGTCTTGACCTTTAACCTATCGCGGTTCGTTTTCTCCTTTATGTAAAAAGGACCACAATAGCCAATGCCGATGTTTTGAAACGGTCGGGATTTTCTGATTCTATTAGTAGCAAGATTTCCCATTATCACATTAACTGATATCTGATATCTATTCTACACCCCATACTTTGCAACACTTGTTGTAAACTGGTTTTTGTCGAGTAGCTGTAAATACAGTAGCTCACGAAAGTATTCGGACACTCTTCAGTCCTAAATAACTTTTTAAGGATTCAACCAAACGACTTGACTTTTCTGGAGCAACTAGAAGTATTGATTTACTAAATGATACGCAAGAATAATTTAGAAACAATTCTAATTCGAAGAAACTACAGGAAAAAATAAAAAAGACATTTTTTAAAACATTTTTATTTTAACTCGTAATGAAAATTTAAAATATGCATCTTGCAGACCTATGTCAGTTATACGCATGCTGAAAATTTCATTGAAATCGATTAGCGCATAAAAAACGACACGTGTAGAAAGTTGTAAGAATTTGTGGAGTTTAAACAGAAACTGACCGAATATCGTGAAAAATTGCGATTTTCACCATTTTTGATGGCGTGCAGCTCGTGTGTACGTCGATCGATTTCAATGAATTTTTCTGCATATGTATAATTATCATAGATCTACAAAATGAGGCTTTAAAATTTTTTATACGTGACTCAAATGAAAAATGTTTAAAGAATGTTTTTTATATTTTTCATGTAATTCATACCAATTGCAACTGTTACAAAATCCTTTTCGCATATCATTTAGCAAATCAATGGTTCTAATTGCTCCAGAAAAATCAAGACGTTTGGTTCAATCTTAAAAATGTTATACAAATTCAAAGAGTGTCCGAATACTTTCGTGAGCTACTGTAGGTGAGACATCGTGCGTCGCGTTAGAGATATCACGCTGTATACGGTAACGGTTCGGTCAGAAACTTGTCAATCTCGAAATGTGCGGCAAATCCCAGATGAGAGCCACCATAGGGGTGAAAATCCCATACCGCAATTACGACGCTTAACCCCTCGCCCTAAAATAACAAGTCAGACTCGTGATCAAGATTTCGAACGGAATCTTTTAAACGTGTGTTCTCTTAACTTTCTTTAAATCAATATAACATTCTATTCAATCTATCTATTTACTGGGTAAAATCTCAACCCTGTATCTCAATCGGGAGGGTAGTTACGGGATAAAAACGGATCATCCGTTTTTTGGCCTATTTTTCCTAATTAACGATGTTTAAAACTTCTAATAAAAATCTAAGACGTGTAGAAAACCTAAACACATACTTTGAAATTCGTTTCAGATTTTTAAATTGGAAAACCTGCTTGTGAAAAATCAAAATCCTAGGGTGACAGTTTTTATATTTTTACAGTACCTGTATATGGTTACAATAGTTGTCCACGAATTTTTTCATATTTTTATCTGATGGGCTTCGCTATTAAAAAAAATAAGAACTGATTTTTTTGACGTTTTTTCCGAGTAAAACTAACTTAACCTTACAATTATTACATGCTATTAATTCTACAAGTGTAATAGGGACTGGTAAACCTTTCGCATTTCGCATTTTGTTATTATAACAAAACAATGTATATCGTTGGATTTATTGTTTGGTAGTTCTACTGTTAAAGAAATTATATAATTTTTAATGCGTTAATCGATCCATTTCAGCAGTTCAATCGATAAATTCTCGTGAAATTTGGTTCCCGAATTAGCATCTTGTGTCTTCTGATAGAATCACCCAGTAGATGAATTTTGTAGCTTCGAAACGTCTAGTTCATTTGTAACAGAGGGGACTCAACGTGATTTCTCGAATTCGAGACCACCCCGCGAGATCCCTTGAAGCGCTCATCATTTCCGTGACATTCAAATGCATTCGTAATCGTTCAATCAATCAGCCAAAGGGACCTGCGAAGTGTTTAATTACTTCATTAAATAGAATTCATCTCTGTCTCTTCACTTTCAAAATATTCTGCCTTCAGTTCTAGTCGGAAAACGGTCCAGTTAACATAATCCTTATTCGATGCTAACTGCGAAGTTAGTGGAAAACTTTTTAGATATCATTCTTAAATAAATTCTTATATTCTTAAACGAATGAAACGCTGACAATTTTCATAGCATGTACATAAGATACAAATGTTAATGTCATTTTTTAAATTGTACTTTGTTTAAAAAAGAATAGAAATATATTTTACAATTATGAAACGTATTATATATATATATGGAAACGATAAAAATAGAACCATTTATTAGACAATTTTTAATATATAAAAATATATTTCAATGAATTATTCCTATTACCAATCAAAAAATTATAGTTTAATAATAATTTTTTTAATAGATTTCTGTGTCCCTCATTTATGCAAATAAAATTTGTATGTGTTGTAATTGGTGTATTCAATATTCAACCGACGAAAAATAGTAATAGGAACTATGGCAATATCAACTTGAATGATAGTATTTTTTGAAGCAATCATTTCCAATTATTCTTTGCAGTGCGCGTCTATAATTTGTACCTGAATAATGCATGAAAATTTCGGAGAGCCAACGTGACAAATAGATGAAGCTGGCGCGTCTGGTAATTTGCAATTTACATCGTATAAAAAAAAGTACGTTGCGTATTAATTCACATTACTTTTCACCAAAAAAAAAAAAAGAAAAAAAGAATGAATGGAGGAGCAATATACCTTCCACGTACTTTCAAGTTCATACATTCCTATTCTTCGTGTTTCCCCTTTTTTTTGTTTCTGTTACAATATAACGACCAATGATTCTGATTTCCAATATCGAATTTATTTCGTTTCAATTACGCTCAACTTCGCATTCCAGTTCTATTTGTACGAGAGAACTTCTATAAACTTCAAATCAATACAAAAATGCGTTCACGATTGCTTTTAATTATAACGGAGAATAAAATATTGTTGAATGTTTTAAATACGTTTACTTCACAGGAATGTTTTTAATTTATGGTACATAACAAATGGTGGATAAACACAAGCAATATTATAATCTACAAAGCCATTTCATGTATTCTGGACATTTTTATCTCTATCTGAGAAATAATTGATAAGTAAATTTCAGTTTCTGGTAAAGCTTGTTTAAATAATCTTATCTGAATGTTACATCCATATCCAGAGGCATCGGCTGCAGCTTTCAATAATTAGAAGAGAGCATCTCTTAAGGTGTACCCTTAATTCGGGTAAAAGCATAATGCAGGTACTCCTACCATTTATTTTAATCCGTTATAATTCAGAGATTATACTGCACATGAGCTGCATATTCTCGTATAAGATGTTTACTTTACGTTTCACTCTCACAAGGAACGTTACCCAACAGCCTTCGCCAATTTGATGAAACTTTGCAAGCTTACATGTGGGAAAGCCAAAAATAAGGGACACGTATATTCGATAGGTGGAGACTCGAGTTTAAAGGGTGAAACCATCCTCGGGAAATTGGTAATCTCGAAACTGTCTCAGCAACCATAAATAAAAACATAATCTGAACTGCGAAGGTGTTTGATCTTTTTCGTACAATACAATAATTTTACAGAAAATAAAGTACGTAGCAAATCAACAGCTATACTTAACGTTAATTGTACATATTTGTTAATAACGAAGTGCGTTTAATTCAGGATTGAACTGTCTAGTGGATCGGAAAAGCATTTGGCTATTAAATTTTTGACTTGCGAAAAGTCGTGAATGTACAAAATCTTTTAATTACATAGTGGAACACATCTTTTAACACACGCTAATGAAACAAGGAACGTGATACCTTCATAATTATTGACAAAATTGTGCTAAATGTAGAACCATTCAGTGAACTAAGATGATTATCCGGTTATGCATTTTGTTAAATTTTTTATTTAAATGTGTAACATATATCTTAAAGAAAACCCCACACTGCTACATTGGCAAAAAATACCAACTCTATATTATAAATAAAATGTTACACCATAAAATAATTTTCAAACAAATTCGATCATATTTCTGCAGTTTTTGCGTACTGCACACAATTTATATAAGAAAGAGAAATTAAAGCTGATGAAACAAAGCACTACGAATTATTTAAAGCTTAGATCAGTACTTACATACCCAATACATAAGATAACAAAGAAACTGAAGTCATACCTGCAACAGAAAAAAATAAAGCAAATTAGTGAATTATATCAGAAAAGATATAATTAATATTCGGCGGCAGATAATATAAGTCAGAATTGTTGTTTAGTGCATACTTTCTCATGTGAAATAATTAAAAATTTAAGTCCTCTTTTTTTTAACGACATAAAAAAGCTTCATACGTGATTTTATGGGACAGTTTTATTAAGCTTTGGATGAAACGTTATATATTGCCAAAATATGTATAAGGTATTACCATATTTGTTGTATAAAATAATATACAAAAATTGTCTAACAATTTTTAAAAAGTCATGACAAAGAGAAGGCTTTAATACTTAAATCTGCGGAGGTTTCATCATAGAAAACAATTTTACAATGTTTTTACGAAGGTTTCGGTGCATAACAACTTTTTTTTAGAAAAAAAATGTGTTTTCATTCTCCCGTTGTGAAAATTTCTTAGAAGAAAATTAACAACGTTAATCAATAGAAGAAGCTTCAAGCTTTAAAATGAATCATTTATTTCTGTATCTATTATTGTTTCAGACAAAATCGTCATAGGTAAAATGAAATACCAATAATATGATACAAATGTTTCCAGAATCAGAAATTTAGTGTTCATATATTTTAAAAATTATATTTAAAAATATAATTTTTAGCATGGAACATGCACACGTCTAAGCGCTATTTATATAACGATTCACTTTATATATGATGCAATTATGCATCTACCCAGGGCATAGATTTAAAAAAATAAGAAAGTAGAAATAATTATTTTGACCAAGTACAGATACATAATTTACTTGTCAAATTTATATTTCTCCGGTTAAAGAAATCAATGTTAAGTTTATTATATCAAATGTTTAAACTAGTTCATAGATATACATGTTGATTAGATTGTTTGAAATACTTGATTTTCACACTGCATTAAATGGTCCTATTTGAATATTGGCTTTTTCAAGAAATATCAAAACATCATTTCTATCTTAGCGATTTAAAGAAATTGCATACACTTTTAGATGGATATTTTTTTTAATATTTCAAGGATATATTATTCTATTTTGCTCTCGCTGACACTAGAACTATCGAATGTGTCAAAATGACTCGTTAATGATTTTTTCTTTCACAGTTATTAAAATTATAAAAATGTATTCACGAAAACTTTGCAAAGAAACTTCTCCATTAAAGCACATATTAACTTAACAATTATAGAAACTTTGAATAAATGCATTTTCGTCATTATTATATACCGTGGTATATTAATCCAGTTCAATGCTCGATGGTTCTAATGTTAAATTATTCTTGTTCTACATGAAAATCTCTGTGAGCACTTAAAACTTCTATTACAGAAAGTTTTTCGAAAACTCAAGCAATTATCTTAAATCAACAAGTAGAAACTTATCGAATGATACGATTCAATGATATTTGAATAGTTAAAAAAATCCAGCATAATTCAAAATTCGTATATGATTTAATTCCCAGTTTTGCAACGAATGCAAACAATTTACAGGTAACAGAAACACAATCTAATTACCACAGATGCAAACGTGTAGAAATATATTCAAGTGCTTTGCACATTTCAAAATCAATTGCAGTACCACAAAATCGAAAACATGTCTTACCATATACGATTCTGCTTAACAACTACAGATATATAATTTAACACTTTGGCAGTTAGAGGATAACTTTGGTTCTAATAGTTAATTACACGAGGTGCACAAGGTATGTATTTTGATCTTCAGCAGAGGAGGCTTCGCGTTGCGAGTAATGGTTTGCAGAGTGACGGTACAGAGAAAGTTATTTCGCTAATTCCATTGATAATCTCGAAGGTGGGCTAACCAACAATGCGTGAAATAATTCCAGTTTGTTTGTCAGACTGTTCCCCTCTTTGAAGCAATAACTTGTTGACTGTAAATAGACATAATTAGTTCACAATGAACTTGATATTTCTTAACCTCTTAGGCACGGCTGAATTTTCCACGGGACTGTTTCTCTGTACGGCAGAGCACATTGGAATTAAGTTTTTCATAAATAAATTATAATTTTTCTTAAAGATACGATGCATATACTTTAACTCTAACAATTTACTTTAATAATGAATAATGCAATTGAGCGTGTTCGAGCCACTATAGCGACCCACGTAAACACCACAAATTTTTCTCCCTTTTCGTAATAAAATTGCAAAACACAATTGCAAATTTCACTAATTTTCACATTCATATTACTTTTGACACGATTGACAAAATACAAAACTTCTCTGCATGAAAATTGTAGACTGAAATGTCACCTCCGAAATGCGCGTCAGTATGACGCAATCTGATTAGTATTGACAAAAATCTCACAATACATTTCTGACTATCGAATATAATTAAAAACGCCGGTATTTTACCGGTATTCGAAATACCGATTCAGTCTTTATTCCGAAGAAGAGTTAACAAAACGTTCGAAGAATTTGTTGAAACACATTCTTTTCGTGACAATATTTTATTTGAAGTGCGGTAGTATGTTCAAAGATGGAGCACGTTTAAAGACACTTTTATTAGCAAACATTATTCTCCGACTTTATTTACAACACGGTTCGACCGAGTAGCTAGAATCACCTTGTATAAGGCTGTTTGTGTTTATGGGATGTCGGAGTTTATAGGAACATACGTGTTTGTGAGCGATAGCGGAGAATTCGCATTTATCAAGTAGTCAGTCGAGTGTGAACCGTATAACAAGGAGTTTGAGAACATTGATCTGCAAGGTGCGGTCTTGTTCTATTGTGTAAGGAGAAGGTAATACGCTGTAACTAAGTTCGTACCTCGATTATGTTGTTGTTCCTTTGTAATTGGCTTAGTCGATGTAAGAATGTACATTAATTTTCAAGCATCGAGAACAATTCATACACGAAATGTTGTACTCGGAAATGGATAACGGAGATCCGAAAAATATTCAATTCTATTGGGTAATAAATAGTACAATGAATATTACCATTTAGTCCATTAATCAATCTTAACCTTCTTAAGTTGAAGCGTAAAATTACAAAATGATATTCAAGAAATAAATGGGCCAATGCCCTTTTAGATTTCGTTACGTAAACATTTAAACAGAGAATTTCACAGAAGGCAAAGAAGAAGAAGAAAAGTCTTTTAAACGGAAAAACGATTTTTCAAATGTAATCTATACTTTTTTTAAGTATTATTAAGCTGCACCTAACCCAGAACCTAGTATAAACTTAAGAAACAGGATTACCTGTAAGACTTTAAATGAGATAAGACTGAAAAGGATATTCAGAATTCATGAAAATTTGAATTATCTTTTTCACAATTCATCTTCATATTTCTCACGTCGACAGCTATAAATCATACAGTAAAGTCTATACTAAAACTTTTTCGAATATGAAATACTTCTGTATTTCATTCACTATGGGCAATAGTAGCTTGCTCATCGCCACTATAGGTATTATACAATTTGTTCTATGTACATGGTATGTCGAGGTTTAGCAATCAAGCTTTGCAATTGCGTTCTAAAAATAAAAATAACACGAAAATGTTACAACAATCGATGTTTATGTGAAAAGAGTCAAGCTTCGTATTTCAATTCAAAGTGCATAGCTTTTGGTTTGTTTGAATAAAAACACAAATTAATGAGGTTTAATTAATAATTTTTGTTCTTATGGTGTTGTATTTTTATAGCACCACTTATATGTATAGGGTGAAGCACTTGAAACCACCTGAATAACGTAGCTGCTTTTGGTGGTAAAAAAACGGCATGCAACCAAAATTATTTAACAAACTGCTTTTACATTGTAATTTGCAACCAAATTATTAGATAACGTTACTAAGGATGTCATGTTGATTTACAATAAAAATTGCTGTCAGCGTTGAGAGATCCATTAAAAAGTTTGCAATCATGGGCTATGAACTTTGAAAAATTCTGAAATACTCGCCGGTCGATGAAGTATTAATGACAATCGACATATCGTAGACTCACTCGCAGCAGAAAGGCGACATCAGATCCTTGGCGAAGGAATCTCCGTGCAACGTGGCCCACGTGAGCAAATGCAATCACGAAAGCAGTAGGTGTTGGTTTACACCTCAAACAGGTGATTAGTAACCCTACCAAAGGAATGATCCTTTTACAAGCTTTGATAGGGACAGATCATTCAGAGCCTTGGACCAGCAAACATTGAATATTCAGATCAGTTAGAACTTTAGAACAGATCAGTGCACATTGAATATCCAGAACGCATAGAACTGTACAAACTTCGGTACAATTGCAATGCGAACGTGTACCGAACTTTTTAACTATTCAGAACATTGAATGTATTTTGTCAATGCGAAATGGAGTACTTTTACCGTTTTAAACTAAAGGGCCTGTTTAGGTAAACTAACAGGCAATGTCTTAAACGCTGGAACACCGAAAGAAAGTTAACACTAGATTTGCGGGACGCGTCCTAATATTCTTTAGTTACGATTATTGAGATTCTAAAGATATATCGACGAGGAACGGGTTACCAGTTTTATTTCTTTGGCCATAAATGATTGTTGAGGCGTCCATCTTGAGGCATCCGTGTGATGCTTTTTAAGAGCACGTACCAGCTCCAGCTCAAATGAAAGAGAACCCAGTCAGAAGCTTGTATTTTTGTATAGAAGTTTATTCTGCGTATTTCAGCGTGTACAAGCGTTTGATGTGTATGAATACATTGGCTGCTTATAATAAATCGAAGGCATATCAGAAAATAGCGAGGAAGTCTCGTCCAACTGTCCATCTGTCGGTGAGAGCAGGAGATACAACTGCCATAGGATGTATTCCCTCCCCTGGCGAAAAAAGAGAAAAAATTGGAACAAAATTTTGGATCCCCGATTCTTTCGTAATTTTGGTTGCACGTTTCTAGACGCGCAGTCAGAGTGTATGGCAATTTTCAGGTCGATCGGAATCGAATTGCAGCCGTGGCGCAACATTGAAGTTTCGGGGCGTCTAAATCGCGAAACTGGGTAAAATAGGGTTGATAAAACGAAGCCTCCTGGATTTCCCTCATATGCTAGCCCAGATTTTGAGAGCTCTGCTTAAAGAGGAAGGTTTGGGGAAGATTTTAGCGTTTGAGTCATGTCGATAGCTCTAATAGTTTGGCAGGGGCACGACTTCAAAGATTTGCCAAATATTGGCAAATATTGCTAAATATTGAAGGTAACCCCCTTCTTAAAATCGCGGAAAATCTTTAGGTCTCCGATTCTTGTGTAATTTTGGTTACACGTTTCTAGATGGGTAGGCAGAGTGTATGTCAATTTTCAGGTCGATCGGAATCGAATTACAGCCGTGGCGCGACTTTGAACTTTCGGTGCGATCAATGATGAAAATGGGAAAAATTGGGGTTGATAAAACGACGCCCCCTGGATTTCCCTGAAATGCTAGCCTAGTTTGTTGGAGCTCTTCTTAAAGAGGAAGGTTTGAGGAAGATTTTCGCGTTTGATTCATGG
>CM052098.1:5482120-5496625 GCA_028453745.1 Agapostemon virescens
ACGCAGACTCGACGGATTTTCAAACATACTTTTCTAGTAACCGAGGCGTTAAACAAAGAAATATTATTCTTCCTTCTCCAAAATATATTTGCACATAGAAACAACACCCGGCTACATTGACTGTAGAAACAGCCACACAATTTGTATAATTTGCAATATTAAATAGTTCGACCCACCGATTTTACTTTCGGTAAACGCGAGAGTACGCAGACTCGACGGATTTTCAAACATACTTTTCTAGTAACCGAGGCGTTAAACAAAGAAATATTATTCTTCCTTCTCCAAAATATATTTGCACATAGAAACAACACCCGGCTACATTGACTGTAGAAACAGCCACACAATTTGTATAATTTGCAATATTAAATAGTTCGACCCACCGATTTTACTTTCGGTAAACGCGAGAGTACGCAGACTCGATGGATTTTCAAACATACTTTTCTAGTAACCGAGGCGTTAAACAAAGAAATATTATTCTTTCTGCGCCAAAATATATTCGCACGTAGAACTACCACCCGACTACCATGAGTTTAGAAACAGCCAGACGATTTATATAATTTGCAATATTAAATAGTTCGACCCACCGGTTTTAGTTCCTGTAAACGTAAGAGCACGCAAACCACGAGGATTTTTCGAACATATTTTTTAAACAAAGAAATATTCATATCTTCCTTTTCCAAAATATATTCGCGTATAGAATCACCACGCAGCCGCTTGTACTATGACTCTAGAAACAGCCGGACGATTTATATAATTTACAGTATTAAATAGTTCGCCGCGTGCATGTTAAGAAGAACGAAATTAAAATGAGGAATATATAGTTTCATGAATAAAGATGAAAAACGTTATTCCGACGTGTTGACGTGTTTTTTCATATAGATCCAGCTCCTGTCGAGATCAACGATCAGTTCGGTGGCACACTTTATATCGCTAGAACAATCGAGCAGTGTGAGAAGATGACATACGAAGGCTTTTTCCATCCGTTATATATCACCGACCGCCGTCGGACTGCCACGATTGCAACATTGTTCTGGCACGTCTCGCGCGAAAAATCATCGTCGAGTCGGGTAGACGGTCCTAGCAATTTTTCATTACAAATTGTCAAGCGGACCGGCCTGTCCGCCGGACTCATGAATACGCAGAGGATGGAAGAACGCTGGTGTCGCTGTTCGACTGGGACAATTTGTCTAGCGCCGAAATACCAGTGGAAAACGTGTCCCGCGCGATAATGCAAATTGTTTCGCTTTGAACGGGTTACTTTCTCGACAAACCGAGCCCCGTGCGACCAAACAGACCGTCCGATAATATTCACTCTAATTAACGCTAATTCCGACAACGAAAGCCGGGCAACTTGCTCGCGTTACCACGATTTCCATTAAATTTGCTGAACCTCGCAGAGATTTCGCAACTTAACGATTTTTCATTGCATCCCTGGAAATGTCCGTTTCTAGACTCCAAACTAATTTTTACCAAAAAGAAACGAAAGCACACGTCGCGAGAAGGAATAATTAATTTTTTGATAGATCAAGCTCAGGTTCCTCGCTGATAATGTTTCTGAAAAAAATATAAATCTTCTCCTTTAAGAAGGATACAAATTTTTAATAGATTTAGGAATATTTAGGAAAATTTAAGAACGATATATCGTCGTTCGCAACACTTGCGAAAAATGCCAACAACGATATATCGTTGCGTATCCTATGGCGCTTTACTGTTCGCATTGGGAGCGAACTCTAACTCGAAATAAATTTCTAAAACGTTATAAATCGTCTAATTTCATTGCAAAAGAATTCAAAAAATTGTTTTTTAGGTTTAACTGATTAGAAAATACAGTTTGCTCTATGAAGGTTCTGGGATAAGTGTTATGGGTTCTCAAACCTTAGCAAACTCGTTGAATTGGCCCGGCATTCTTCGCATAGGTTACCATACTTTCTCTCTAAAAGGATTAATATTTCAGAAAAAATACAACTGTCTTAATAGAGTCTTATTATGGTCTGAGTTAGATTTTTTAACAGTTTGTACTGTTCTTAAATAAATTTTTACATTCATTTGTAACAACGTTGATGATTGTACAGAAAATGCAAGAAGGTAGGGGGACCACTTTACGACATACATTTTATTTTTTCAATTTTTATTTCAGTCAATATCTCATTTTGATTTTATAGAAATTTCGTGGCTGCTAGTTTGGCAGTCAAAGTGTTAAGCAGGAGGTACAGGAAACGAGCCGGAGTTCCTCCTTGGCCTGAAAAGTCGAGTTCGATCAGTGGGAAAAGACAGAGCTTGCTGTAGTCATCCCAACAATTATTTGCGAATATCTAAAAATCTAGCAACGATGATATCTACGAGGGAAAGTTCTTAAGAACGATGACTTTGAGAATGTACTTCAAAATCGTTGAGATCCGTCAGGATTCTAATGATCTACTTGATAAAAACAATCGCCATAAAAATGAAATTGATAAAGAACGGAACAGGAAGAAATCGAATTGAAGCGGTTGCCTCAAAAAGGGCGTAACATAAAATAAGAAACAGTCAGGCAGCGTGGTTCGATTCATTTGAATTGCTAAATTCGAAAATAGCCTGAAGCTTTGATATTAATCAGTCTTGAAATCCATCTTCGCGGGTTCGCACCGCAGAAAAATAAGGAAACGCAGGGCGACAAGATTTACTTTGGTTCGGCGCCTTATTACCATAGCTCCGGCGTGTGTTCTCGAACTCAACGTGCGGAAATTTACTGCGGAATCGAACGAGAGCGCCGTATTTTTTTGTTTTTTTTCTCTCAAGGAAAGTCGTTCGGTCCGTCTGGTCGGACTTATGGTTACGTAGGAAACGAAAGAGCCGGCGAAGGCACCACGGCGGGTTACCGGAACGATTTGTCTCGAGTCGAAATATCTGCGAAAAATCAAGTGGACGACCATGTAAATCGCTCTCGTCAATTTTATTTTACGGTAGCGCGCCGTCCGACTGATCTCCGAGCGGGTCGACACCACGATTTATAGCGTGCGAACCCGCTTAACATTTTTCCTAATCAACAACCCCGTTCGAGCTTTTCACGCAGACTTTTTGCTTTCAAATATTGTGGACTACGCTCGAATGAACGCTTAATTAACCCCCCGCCTCGTGATTTATCCCCTGATGAGACCTGCAGGAATTATACCGTCGCCAATTATCTCCGAATAGAGGACGGAACTATGTAGGACGAATTAATCATTCTGCCCTCCTTTAATAGTTCTAATATCTGTAGACAAAATTCGCAGAGCGTAAAGAGGACGCCATATCGCCATATTATGGAGAATATTTTACGTTCGATTTTCTCTCAAGAATCTATCGCTAACTTTTGCTTAACTCCTTGTACAAAGGACCAGACTGTACTTTGACTTTTATTAGAAATTACGAAAAATTATCTATTAATCCTTCCTCCATTTTCGGTTCAAAACCGTATAGTTAGGCGTAGTGTTACGTCGTATCACAGTCGAAAAAGTAATTTCTCATGAGACCAAAGTTCCCCTTCGAATCAGGTTTAATCTTTAAAAGTCCGACAATCGGTAAAAGCTTCACTTGGAATTTTCTAATTACTCTTTGAACCCGCATCCGCCAGTATGCCAACACCGTATATATCATTTTATACTACATATTCAATTTGTTCAGTCCCTGAATCAGTCCCTCAGTCCCTCGTGGAATCGATGTAACAACAATTACGAAGCCAATTCATAATCCTCGTGATTCCCTGATTTTACATCAAGCTCGTTCGCGATATAACATTTTCCAATAAAATATTTTCCCAACCTAATGGTCCTTGGTTTAGCATACGCTTCGCCCACAATGTTTCAACTTACAATTTCGCATTGGGTTCGTCTGCGCTTAATTCTATTTCCAAAGACTCCACAATTTCACATTACATTCGTGGTCGATGTCTATAATCGTAGGGACTTCCCAATTTCGCATTAGGTCCATCTGCACTTGGTTCTATTTCTAGACGTTCCAAAATTTCTTTTCATAGTGCTCGTCCGCAAAATTTCAACCCCTTGCAGCTCCTTAATTTCGCACAGGTCTCGTTTGCACTTAATTCTATTTAAGGAGACCACAATTTCACATTACATTCGCGGACGATACCTATAACCTTAGAGGTTTCCCAATTGAGCAGTAGATTCATCTTTGTTTGATTCCATTCCTAGACGTACTAAAATTTCGCATTAGGTTCATCTACGTTCGATTCCATTCCTAGGGGTTCCATAATTTCGCATTGGGTTCATCTGCGCTCGATTCCTTCCAAATTTAGAAGCGCCTCCATTTTGCATAGTGCTTGTCCACAAAATTTCAACCCCTTGCAGTTCCCAATTTCACACTGGTCTCGTTTGCACTTAATTCTTTTTATAGAGGCTCCACAATTTCACATTACATTCGTGGTCGATGTCTATAATCTTAGAGGCTTCCCAATTTAGCAGTAGATTCATCTGTGTTTGATTCCATTCCTATACGTATTAAAATTTCGCATTAGGTTCATCTCCGTTCGATTCCATTCCTAGAGGTTTCATAATTTCGCATTAAGTCCATCAGCACTTGGTTCCATCCCTAGAGGCTCTCTATTTTCGAATTGCGTTCGTTCACAACATTTCAACCCCCTGCACTCCCTAATTTCGCACTGGTCTCGTTTGCACTTAATTCTATTTAAGGAGACCACAATTTCACATTACATTCGCGGTCGATATCTATAATCGTAAGGGCTTCCCAATTTCGCATTAGCTCCATCTGCACTTGGTTCCATTCCTAGAGGCTCTCTATTTTCGAATTACGTTCGTCCACAACATTTCAACCCCCCGTGGCTTCCTAATTCCGCACTGGTCTCGTTTGCACTTAATTCTGTTTATAGAGACTCCACAATTTCACATTACATTCGTGGTCGATGTCTATAATTTTAGAGGCTTCCCAATTTTGCAGTAGGTTCATCTGAGCTTAGTTTTATTTCTAGACGTTCCAAAATTACAAATTGGATCTATCTGCGCTTGATTCCATTCCTAGAGGTTCCACAATTTTGCATTGGGTTCATCTGCGCTTGATTCCTTCCATTTCTAGAAGCTCCTCCATTTTGCATAGTGCTTGTCCACAAAATTTCAACCCCTTGCAACTCCCCAATTTCACACTGGTCTCGTTTGCACTTAATTCTTTTTATAGAGACTCCACAATTTCACATTACATTCGTGGTCGATGTCTATAATTTTAGAGGCTTCCCAATTTCGCATTAGGTCATCTGCACTTGGTTCCATTCCTACAGACTCTCTGTTTTCGAATTATGTTCGTCCACAAAATTTCAACCACCTGCAGATCCCTAATTTCGCAC
This sequence comes from Agapostemon virescens, assembly GCA_028453745.1. NCBI lineage: Eukaryota > Metazoa > Arthropoda > Insecta > Hymenoptera > Halictidae > Agapostemon > Agapostemon virescens. The sequence continues at coordinate 5,487,453 of CM052098.1, forward strand.
TGATCTCGACTACATTTAATTCTATTTTTAGAGACTCCACAATTTCACATTACATTCGTGGTCGATGCCTATAATCGTAGGGGCTTCCCAATTTCGCATTAGGTCCATCAGCACTTGGTTCCATTCCTAGAGGCTCTCTATTTTCGAATTACGTTCGTCCACAACATTTCAACCCCCCGTGGCTCCCTAATTCCGCACTGGTTTCGTTTGCACTTAATTCTGTTTATAGAGACTCCACAATTTCACATTACATTCGTGGTCGATGTCTATAATTTTAGAGGTTTCCCAATTTCGCATTAGGTCATCTGAACTTGGTTCCATTCCTACAGACTCTCTGTTTTCGAATTACGTTTGTCCACAAAATTTCAACCACCTGCAGATCCCTAATTTCGCACTGGTCTCGACTGCATTTAATTCTATTTCTAGAGACTCCACAATTTCACATGAGATTCGTCGTCGACGTCCATAATTTTAGAGGTTTCCCACTTTCGCAGTAGGTTCATCTGCGCTTGATTCCATTCCTGGAGGCTCCGCAATGTCGCATTGAGTTCATCCTTGCCGTTTATAATCTTAGAGCCTGCCCAATTTCGCACTGGGTTCATCTGTGCTTGATTCCTTCCATTCCTAGCAGCTCCCTAATTTCGCATTGGGTTCGTCCTCGTACCTAGCTGAGAAATTAAAACCGCATTCCAAGGGCATCCAACCGCTTAACGCAGACTATTCCCTGACTCGTAACATTGTGTGTAAGGAGTAGAGTTGTACAGTTTCCAGACATTTCGAGTCGCGTCGGATATTTTTCGGATTGGATAGGCTGGAAACACGAAAGTTTCTTCGACTCATAATCCTGGTCTACGGTTGTCCTCCAACATTGCGGGTTCTACGTACTCCACACATTACATGTCGCGACATTGCACTACACAATTTATTTACACAACTTTACAATTTTAAACTAGAATGCACAATTATAGCATATATATTGATTTTACGTCTGTTTCGGCCGGCGGTTAGATATCGACGTCTCGATTGTCTGTCGGCTGAACAAATCTGTCGACAACCTCTGTCTCTTATTATTCCTTTATGAATTATTCACCGTAGGACAGTTTTATTGTACGGCGACTTCATATAGACAGGCCGCCATAACAATGTAATCTAGTACCCGAGAATTTTAGGACCTGAAAATCAATTGAAGCCCGAGACTCAATTGGGAGACCCAATACTCCGTCAGGACCTGATATGTGCCCATAATTATGAAAGTGGTCTAAGTCATATATTTCTTGTTTCGAGATATTTAATGAATTGCATTTGAATAAATTAAAAAATATTTTTACATTATGCGACATTTTAATTTATAATTTTATTAGTCTTGATTAATGTAAATTTATTATGAATATGAAATTTTGTGTGAATTTCATACGAAAATGTTGTTTTTAAAGGTCGAACTGACTTAGACCATTTTCAAAATTAACTGAATGTCCTATAAATGACTTAAAGCAATAAAGAACTATGAGTTTTATTTGAAACAATAACTTTAATGAAATAATTCATGAAAATTTATTAATTATTTTTAAAAAGTAATCCATTTTTATCATTTCGTGTTTTTAAGATTCTTAAAATGTTCCTGAAAAACTGGAGGGATGTATGGCAGTAAACACATAATATCTTTATGTTTTTCTTCCGTTACTGGTCTAGTGGTGGTGTATAATAGAAGTAATTTAATATTTCCATATATTTTTGGTCTTCCTCTTTTAGGTGAAAGATTCAAAACGTGGAATTTAGAATCGTCTAAAGAAGTATTATAGAACATTTTATAAGGTTCATTTTTCAAGAATCTCATCCATTGAATTTGCAGCCAAGAGACAGATTCGCCCGCGGTATTTTTTAGTCTTCTTGTTATTGACTCTTCTAGTGATTTCGTTGAAATAAAATCCGGGTGCGACATTCGTTTTATCGAAAATGTATTTCTTTTTCTACACTTTTCTATCAATTCATAATAATGCTCAGGGTTGTATAAGTAATTTGCTTTTTTTATTTTCATTTCCAGCAACCCAAAATCACGGTCATTCGGTAGAAAGGAATGACCCAGTACCAAAAATTTGTCCTCTACTGTTTCAATATTATTATTTGATGACTGAACAATTTTCATCCATGTCAATGGTACTTTAATGTTACGATTTTGGCCTGAACAAGCATTACTGTAAGCTATTACGTGTTTTTGAGTAGTTATATCCTCCATATACAGAGGGCCACGCACCATTTTCAAGTTATGTTTATATAATTTCTTTAAATTTTTCACTTAGACTACTTTCATAATTAACACTAAATGAATTCCATATAATGTCGAAATTACAACCACTATCTAATGGTTCATTTTTGACGACATCGTAAAAATTACATTGAATAAATTTAGTTTAAAATAATGTGCTGTGAAATAACTGACAAACTCATTTTTTTTTTAATTTTCACTTAGACCACTTTCATAATTATGAGCACATATTTGATTCAAGAACAGAATTTCTCAAACTGATCTATTAATTTGAAAGCATTCGATTTTGGTACCGTTCCTTTGTTACTAGGATAAATTGAATTGCAATGAGTGAAAATTATGCTCTTTTAGACCAACCACCACTCTTCCCGAGACTTGGCATCATCAGGCACACCCCAGCCCTCACCGCACGCTGATTGATCCGTGTTTTTCGTTAATAACTCGAAAACAAAGCATCAAGTTGCAAATTTTCAAAGGAAAATATTGAAATTCGCCTCAGTGATCACAACAAGATTTCTCTCAACTTTGCGGGACACCCCTTAATAAAAATATACGCTTTTGCAATTTCTGTTACTTGTAACTAATTAATTTTTATGTAAACTCGTACCTGTAATGCTTTTATAATGCTTTAATTGTTACTATTTATTTGAATGAACGATTTTCGTTATTGGTATACAACCACGTGCACTTATATTTTAAATTAAATTGGACTGAGCTTAAAATGGTAGTTTTATTGATTTACGATATGAAAGGAGATTAAAATACTCTTTGAATATAGAACTCTCAGTAAGATAAAAAGGTTGCACATACTTTTCCGATTGAAAATGTAGGTAATACGATTTGCACCTGAAATAATAATAAAAACGTAATCAACAGTTACCACGTCAGTTGTAAATGACAAATACAATGTTTTCATCGAACTTGAAAATCACTTTTTACTATAGTGTATCAAGTAAATACAATACTAATAGAATCGGCTAGATGTTAGAAGATTCCTTTTCCTATTATACTATTATTTACTATTATTACTGATTAAAACTTGATACAATTTTTATTGTAAGAAATGGACAACAATAAATGATAACTATAAATGATACTACTTAACACTAAAACTTTTCTTCACGAACAATAAATACTTAAATAATAATTACAATTGTAATAATAATTACAATAAAACCTGAAATAAATACATTGCTTTGTAATAATAACGAGACTGCATCTACTAAAACTGTGTACTTCATTAAAGAAGTACATCCGAAAATTTCTGATGGAAACATTTTTGTAACTTCAATAATTGCAAAAGAAAAAACTAGGGACCAGTAAAAATGATTGATTTGGTAGTTCTAGTGTTAAATAACTTGTTCTGATTTTATATGTCTTTTGTGGTTATCGGAGCGGAGGTTAACGTGTTGACGACTGTTTCATACGTACAATCCCGAAACGAGTGAGATAATTCAGTATTATAAAGTTTTAATTTTGCGGTTCACCAATCAAATTGGTGTAGTCGCGCTTCTTCCCACATTGCGGTCCGTCAACGGCTCCGCGTCGTCGTGTTTACTTCTATTTCGGTTCGTAGACGACTTTGTATGTCTCTAATTAAACATTTCATGTAGTTTCAAACATATGCGAAACCTTGTTACGGGTCGTTAAATTTTAACACTTGCTTGCGTCAGAATTTACATACGCAAGAGAAGGAGTAACGATTTGAAAAACTGCGTTCCCCGTAAAAAGAACCTTTCACAAGAGTCTTCGCGATGCTCGCGTCTACCAATCGCGAGCGATAGAAATTTCAAGTGAATAGTTCAGAATCCTTCTATATTGGACACACAGTTGATCCACGGAAAAAATTCGACGAGAGACGGAAACTAATTAAACTACATAGTACCAAATTAGATCCGGTGAAAATGTCAAAGTGACATGGGAATGACAGCTATGTATAAATTATTTTCTCTGGAAACCGATATTGGAATACCGTTCCGAATAGGCGTTCTATTTTTGTCAATGTTTATTATTTTAAAAACGCTCGGGTTGTCCGATTTTCATCTCCGGTAACCACGAAAGACAGGATATTTAAGGAAACGGATCGTGTTTGCATATACATCCGAACTTGTCATTATGAAGTAGAGGAAGAGTCTACGAAAATAATGTTTTGATTTTTCAATGCATTTTCGAAGCATTTTTTAAATAATTTCTACGTTAACTCGAGAGGTATATCGAACGACTAAGAATTTAGACATCAGGTGCTACAACGTTTGGAATCGTTAATTGCTACAAGAGCAACGAATCGACCCAGTTTAGGACCACGAAGATACACAACGTCCGACTAAGCAACCATCCCACACTGCATATCCAGTAATTCGTATGCTGATGGTATGTCAACTTTGAAACTTAACATTTCGGAAACAAACACAAAAGACACGAATGTCAAAAGTTTTCAAAACATTCGGGTTTGTGCAAAGACGATTTTACAGACGGCGGTAAGATACCCTGCAGAAAGTGAAAGTTTCGAAACTTCCACATGGCTTTTGAAAGTCGTCGTAAGATTAAATGCTCGTGAACTTCATTTGTCATGAATATTTCTAGTACCATAGCCTTCCATATTCTATATGTGGAATGTATATATTTTTTGCATATACTATATATATTTTTCATCATATTTTCATTATATTTCATATATCATATATATATATAATTAATACTATTATTATATTTTTATAACAAAATATATATATTATATATATATTTTATAAATATGATATAGATTTTATGAACATTATTATATACATTTTATAAATATTGTATACACATTTTATAAATAATATTACATACATAGTATGAATATTATTACATATATTTTATAAGTATTATTATATACATATTGTAAATATTATTATATACATTTTATAAATATTATATACACATTTTATAAATAATATTACATACATAGTATGAATATTATTACATATATTTTATAAGTATTATTATATACATATTGTAAATATTATTATATACATTTTATAAATATTATATACACATTTTATAAATATTATTACATACATATTATAAATATTATTATATATATTTTATACTTTATACTTGTTTTTTATACTTCGTATTTTATACTTACACTTTTATTATATATATTTTATTTATATTTATAGTATGTACATGTATATATAATATGTATTATATTATATGTATAATATAATCACTCGTTGTTCTAAATTTACGTATAATACTCCATTTTGTTTCAGCGCGAAGAAAATACGAGATGCTCTGGGGCAACTTAACACTTAACAGACGAGTGGTTCTTCCTCCGTCTTTCTCGGTTTCCGGGCACTTTTTAAGAGAATTAAATAAAAATGTATGTATGGTTTTAAAGCGCTGCTATTTTTTATACAGTTTTACAAAATTATTTATTTACATGTCTAGTATCTCTTACGAGAGTGATATTTTGTGAAGCGATAATAGCGTAATAAACATTCACGTAAGTTCAAATTCAAGTAAATACGTTAAGTTAAAGAAAATAAACATTTGTACAAATTAAAATGCATTACTGAGTTGTGTGGTGCAGTGAATTTGAAAACAAATGTTTTTTCTTCAACACGAACTATCGAACAATAAATCTAACGATATACATTGCTTTTTGATGTTGAAAATTTCAGAAATTCCGCGCAGAGAATTATCAGTTTCAATCCGGTATAGCGAACAATAGCAAGAAAACAAGACTCTCGATTGCTGGAAACGAAAGAACTACAAAGATTCTATCGCCAAATAATGATACCCCGAAATTAGTCTTGGTCACGCGAAGCTCGTATCCATCATGCGCCCGCGCGCGTTCACGGACACTCACCGGTATTCAAAATATCGCGATAGAGAATAGAATAGGATGATCCGGCAATTCGCCCGCGGTTGCAGAAACCAAAAAAAAAAAAAAAAAAAAAAAATACAGAAAAAGAACAAAAAAGTAGAACCGCAAGTGGAAACACCGCAAGCCGATATTTCGTATGCTACGTATCAATCGGGTGGCGGCCATCGTGGGTAAGGAAAAAGGAGTAAAAAACAGAGGAGGACAACGGAATTAATGGGTCTGGTATTCGCGGGGATGAAAGGATTAGCGCGGGTGCATTATATTCTATCGAGCGTGCGCTGGCATCGGCCCTAAATTCGATACAGGTGAAAATTCACCGGCGACGCGGACCGTTTCTCTATATTTCTTCACGACCGATGGACACGGACGGAGAGCGCAAAGCCGGACAGGCTGTCTGCGGCGAACTTATGGTTGCGGTCAGAGGAAAGAGGAGCGCAACGGACTCCGCTGTCGTCGTGTCGCCGTGCGAGAGGGACCGATTTGTCTCGTACCGAAACGGATCGCGCGCGAAAACTCGTGCGAGCAGGATGGGACGGTCCAAAGCGGACTGGAGCGGACTGTAGCGGGCCAAGACCGGCTGCTCCCTTACCACCCCCGCCGGCAACCCTTCCATTGCGCATCTTCGAACCGCGATGCTCTCGGCGGCCCTCTTTCTCGCGCCCTGCTGCATCCCTTTCGTTCTCCATCTATCATACGTGCACGTAGGTATACGCGCAACATAAAGTACACACGAGGAGAGCGCATAGAAGGTAGCTGCAAGTTTTTACGGGGCCGGTCGGCTCGAGTGAATGACCGGTCAGAGATGCCTCTCACTCTCGTCTCGTCTCGCCCTGATCCGTTCGCGTGTTTCTCTTTCTCGCCCGTTGATCCTCGACTATGCACCACCACGCTGCACCGGCACAAGAGAGAAGAGAGAACCGAGGACTCTACTAGACTCGAACGGGGTGAGCGGCGAAAGGGGTATATACGGGACGAGGGGAGGGCCGGGGTAGAACCGGCAGAGAGAAACAGAGAAATACCGAGCAGATAGAAAGAGAATCGAGCAGCCCGGTCGACTGCAACGCTGTGCAACGTGGCAAGTCGGGCCACGCAGCTCGCGATGCATTAGGCGACGTGCACACTAAAACACCGTCGGGATCGACAAACGTATATCCGACGTCAAAGCTGAAACGGAGCCGACGGTTATAGCTCGACCAACCGGAGCCACCGCCGGCTGGCTCTACGTTACATCCTACGGGAAACCCATTGTTTCCGTATTTCAATATTTCCTGCAACAGAGTCCTATTTTTTTTCCTTCACTCTCTACCCCCGAAACCTCTCCGACAGTCGTTTTTATCGTTGTACGTTCGCGGTTCGACGCCGAACAAACCCGACCCGCCACTCTTTACCCTCTCTGACACGCTGCTCCTAGGATATGGTTTTGTACGAACCGACGATAACGACGAACCCCTGTCGCGGATGATATAAGAGATTACTGTTTCTGAGCGGGTACTAATGAGTCCCCCGTGTGCACGGAGTCCGCGTGACGTGCGTTGTTATTAATGAACTGAAAATCCGTGTTCTGGGTGCGTCGTTGCTGTCCAGACGTGTTCCAGAGAGTGTCCTATAATTTCGATAGCTTTCGCTCGTTTGTTCGCATCCTTTTGCAATCTCAACGTGTTCTTAACCCCTTTGCGTACGAGTAAAATGGATTTTGACACGTCCGAAGAATACTATTGGATTGGCAACTAAGTGATTGCGGATTTTGTAGACAGATGGATTTTACACTTTCTTTTGTTTCGTTAACGTGTTCAAAGTACCTAACCTATATTTTTTTCTTATTGTTTCAATTGGTTCTTTAGTTTTGTTTTTATCGCAATTTAAATATGAAAGAACAAGACATGCACTTCAGACATATTTTATTGTATTATTTCCGAAAAGGCAAGAACGCATCGCAAGCACACGAGAAGTTACGTGTCGTGTATGGGAATAAAACCTTGAAAGAAAGGCTGTGTCAAAATTGGTTTGCCAGATTTCGTTCTGGTGATTTTTCATTGAAAAATGCGCAACGATCTGGCCGTCCAGTTGAAGTCTATGAGACCCATATCAAGGCCATTATCGATTCAGATCGTCATAGCACAACACGCGACATTGCAGAGAAGCTCAATGTATCGCATACATGCATTGAAAACAAAAATTTAAAAAGCTTGGCTATGTCAAGAAACTCGATCTATGGACCCCGCATCAGCTTAAGGAAATTCATTTGGCGCAATCCATTAGCATCCGCGATTCGCATCTGAAACGCAACGAAATCGATCCATTTCTGAAAAGACTAATTACTGGCGACGAAAAGTGGATAGTTTATAACAACATTGATCGGAAGAGATCGTGGGCGATGCAAGATGAACCAGCCCAGACGACATCAAGACCAGAGATTCTCCAAAAAAGATTATGCTGTCAGTCTGGTGGGATTATAAAGGAATTCTGCACTTTGAACTGTTACCAAACAACCAAACGATCAATTCAAATGTGTATGTTCAACAACTCGCCAAACTGAGCGATGCAATTCATGCAAAACGGCCAGAACTGGTAAATCGTAAAGGTATTGTTTTCCACCATGATAATGCAAAGCCCCACACATCTTTCGTAATTAGATCACATCTTTCAAAAATTATTGGATCTGGGTTGGAATGTGTTTTCACATCCGCCATATAGCCCTGACCTTGCGCCTTCAGACTACCATCTATCGTTCAGTGTCGCGTTGAAATTCAGCCGTGCCTAAGAGGTTAAGTAACATCGTAAAATAATTAATTAGTAATTCTGTAAAGTGTGGGTACATTTCAAAACATTTTGGAATATGTAAAGGAACTAGACATTTTTTACACTGCCAAGTTGTTTCTCTTATTACATTATTTTTTTACACACACGTGGCATCTCTTTGCAGGATGTTCCTTTTTGTTAGTGGAAGGTATAATACATTATTATAGTATTATCGTGTTTCATGTAATACATACAGTAGCTCACGAAAGTATTTGGACACTCTTCAGTCCTAAATAACTT
>CM052098.1:5512374-5529240 GCA_028453745.1 Agapostemon virescens
CGAGTCACAAATTTCCAGAACCGTTTTAACTATCGAGTCACAAATTTTCCGAATCGTTTCGACTACCGAGTAACAGATATCCAGAATCGTTTTGAATATCGAGTCTAAAGCATTAAAATCGTTTTGACTATCGAGTCACAAACATATAGAATCGTTTTGACTATCGAGTCTTCGCACCCTGTAACACGGTCCACCGGGAAACTTTGAAACAGCCGTTCAATATTAATTTGGCCAACCGCATTGGCGAGGATCGAAGAAGACCGCGAATCCTGCGTCGCTTTACTCAGATATTGAGAATCACCACCCGTTTTGCGTCTTACAAATGCAATCGCAACATCGGAAATTTACAAGTTCAATCGAATCACGACCGCAAGGAACGGAACGTTACAATTGTCATCTTATCTTTGTAATTGTGGAACGAATGCATACCCGAGATTCTTCAGATTCAAATCAGTCCAAACACGACGCAAGTACATAATTAAGGTGCAGATCAGGTCTAGGCAACAGATTGCTCATGAGCTGCAGACGCTCGAGTTGCTGCTACCGCTACCGCACTCCTACTTGCACGAGCGCTAACTGAGAATACGAGCTCGCCGAGTAAACTACAACGCACAACAAACATAAGCAAACACAGTGTTTGTACTAAACAAAAGTGCTAGAGTAAATGAATGAAAAACAAATTCATTGATATTTCCATATATTCGGTAATACGACCTACTTGTTTGCCACCATCGCTTACTTAGCCTCCTTGTATCAGTTCAGCTGCCAAAATTAGAAACATTTATTCTGTAATCTGTACCTAAACGGCAACAGACGATCGTACAGCGTTTATTGATATTCAGCAGCATTCATTCGACATTTAACAATAACAACTTCATTTTTCTTATTCTTTACAAAACTCCGCAAACCGATGCAGAACCGCCTCCCTGAACTCTTCGCTACATAATTGTGCTCTCTTTTCGCAAGTCGTGACAATAATTACCCTTTGCACTCCGAGCAATTTTTATTCCAAAATTGAGACGTTCTTCGACATTCGATTGTTTAATTGTACATGATTATTTTCCTTTCGTGCACATAAATTTTATTACTATTAGTCACACGTAAACGCTTGAATTTTTGCCGATTTTTTATATGCAAATATAACGATGCAAAAATTGTTTTGAATTATAATATGACAATTTTTAGGTTGCCTTTGAGGCGCCGTTGGAGTGCTAAGGGTTAAACCATTTAGCCCATCCAGACTAAATATTTTGTCATCGGTGAATTTCGAGATGTATCCTTTTGCAAATTGTAATTTAGCTTCCATATGATGCTTTTTCAACGTTGACGTTTTCACAAATTTTTTATACTTAAATTTATCAGATTTTGTAGTTCGCTTTTTGATGAGACTGGGATGACATTTTAAATTAAATTGCTTTGGAATGTTTGGTGATGAAGCTCCACTTTTCCATATTTCTCTCAAAACTGCGCGCTTCACGGTAAAAGGAAATTCTATCGGTCGTTCTCGTTATTTGTTATTACTATATTTTCCAATTCCGATCTTTAGGAAATTCTTTACTTCAAACTGCGATCTGTTAACAATGTTTGAAATTTGCTACTGACTCTTTCCGAGACACTCTATTTTCCTACTTTATTCAAACTGAAAACCAGGAGGTGGCACGGTGCGGATACAGAACATTTTGTACAGCATTTATAAAGAAATATGTTTAAACACCTATTATAACATTATCTCACTGTACGAGTTTATAAATGTTCACAGTCCCATTCGTCTTTATAATATAAACATAAAATTTCCTTCTGCGCGTAAATTATTACCATTGAATACTGAACATAAGCTAACAGAAGATTGTCGAAAGCATTGAGGAAGGAATCTCGAAAAAGTGTTTGTATTTAGCGTTATTCGTATCAGTGTATAAATAAATATACAATTAGAAACAGGTATGCTACTATTATGTTGCCACAACACGACGGGAAGGTTTCTCAAAAAACATTGAGGGTTCTCGTTCCGACTGGAAAATTACAAATACTCGTTGTTAAATTTGTTTATTTGTATAATATGTTCGGCAAGACGAGGTGACGGTAATAGTTCGGTGTACGATTGTAGAAGCTGCTTCTGTCGCAAGCGCTCGAGAAGATCTCTTCGTAGAAAGAAGTATTCGGAAAGAAGAAGACCCAAAACCCCTTTCCAAAGAAAACTAAGAAATGGTGGAATTTTGGCCCTGGCCAATTATGTACATTTACGGTGGTTTACGAGTTGCGTAACGTCCACAATCCGGTGTGTTAGTTGGGATAACACAGTCAGGAGGATATGCAGAAAATGACACGAAGACCCTTTTACATTCTAAAGGACCAAGCCATAAATTATGGGCCCTGGCGCTGTAGGTGGGCCTACGGTACGGCCAAGTTTTCCTTTACGAAAACTCCGTGATACTTTCCAGCCGTACCCGCAGTCGTAAGGTAATAAATTTGCAGAAGAGGCACTGAGAGAACTTTTCAAAAATGACAAACCCAAAATCGACCGTAGCCTAAACCCAGACTGTAATTGGAGATGACGCGACGCAAGTGGTGGTTGTAGAATGATGTTGTGTTATATATAACACTGATATTAACACTTTCACATCCGCACGGTTCACAAAGATTTTCTTCTCTGTCGCCGGAACTTTTTGCAAAGTTGTTCATTAACCCTTAGCAATGGCGCCTCTGAGGCGACACTAAAAATTGCCATACTATTATTAAAAACAGCGTTTACATCACTATCTTTGCATTTCAAAAATCGGTGAAACTTGAAGTTTCTGTTCAAACGAGTAAAAATAATAAATTTGATATATACGAATTATTCTAGCTTCAAAAATATTTCGATTCGGGAACTACAATTGCTTGGAGTGCAAACGGTTAAAATGTACAAATATAAAATTCATTACAATATAATAAACCTAGCTGCTTTTATTAAATGATACTGTCGCTCTGAAAGGCTTTACAAATAACTTTCCAATAGCACCACGTTGAGATCGTCGCAAATAATAAACGGGATGCGAATGACGCCACGTTGGTGTCACCGGACGTGAAAGTGTTAACAATTATCATGATACCGATAATGACCATGACAAAAATGATATTAATGGTGTATCTAATTAAAACAAACGTATACTAGCAGGATGTAACACGACCATCGTTCAAAATACACTAAAATTGAAGGCGATCACCTCGAGTCTTGCAAGCGCTGCGAAGAAAATGGACGCCTCTGATTTGAGCAGTGCGCCACTGTATTGTTATCGAGATCGAAATTAGCGAGACGATCCGCGATTACATCTTTTTATAACGCTGGAATCCAACGCATAAAGATTGATCGAGCTGCTGTCGCTTTTGCTACTGCTTCTGCCGGCTCGGAATCAATATACGAAAAAAGTTGGCGGAGGTATCGTCGAGTCGGCGAGGAACTCTGTGACTTTTACTATTCCATTCTAAGCGGAAGAACGTTAGCATGAGGAGACCTGTCTCCGATCGATCCAATACCCCCGATATAACTACGTTACGTCTTTTCGAAGCCAAGATCTTTGCCCCACCACTCCATCCGCCCGTTTCCATCCACGTAACTTCATCTTCTCCCACACCTTCACCCGATTTTCACCCTTTTCACGAAACCTCCTACGAGACGATCTCGCACAGTTTCGCGACTCGCGTTCTGACGGGATCAATACGAAGTTTGCGATCCTTGGCTCCTTTCTCTGCGACTCAATCGCAACTCGATCGATAGTGTGATGTATGACTTGCCCAAAAGTAATTGCACCTGTGTCGACGCATGCATAAAGCGATTTGTCATGGTTTTACTGCTTTCATTCCTATTGTTTGATTTTATTCTTTCTACCGCTTAGAGATGCTTTCATATTTCGGAAAAGTCAAAGATTTTATAATGTAATAAACGAACGGACAACATAGAATTTCAACACTTAACCAACTGAGAATTAACCCTTTACACTCCGAGCAATTTTAATTCCAAAAACGAGACATTCTTTTTACTTAAATTAGTTAGATTATACATAGTTCCTTTTGTGTATAGAAAATTCATTACTATTATTCGTACGTGCAACACTTCAATTTTTATCGATTTCTTAAACGCAAACATAGTGATGCAATAGTTATTTTCAATAGTATTATGGCAATTTTTAGTGTGGCCTCAGAGGAGCCATTGGCATGCTAAGGATTAAATATAACTCATCCATGTTGCCTTGTAAAAATTAAATGATTGTATTTATTTAACGTTTGCGCGATTTTATGACAATAAGTACTGAAATGAGCTAAATTTTGTGAAATAAAAAATTTTACTTAAATAAAATTTCATTTACTTTCTGTGCTGCTATGTTATTCTGCATTTTCATTATCTCTTAAATGTATCATCGATTTAGAATACATCTCAGTACTTCCTGACATCATCGAGCTATTTAAACATTTTAATGATATTTATTATTGCATTATATAAACACTGAATGTATAGAATATACGTCATGTTTATGATTATACACGTATAGGTATTTATAGACAAAATATACTAGCATACATATATCCTTTTTTTTCTCCTATAAATATTTTCAATATAGGTACGTTTGTATTAGCTCAACAAATAAATAATTATGATCATGTACGTGCATACATTTTTACGATATTCGTATAAATATGATGCACAATCTGTATAAATAAAACCATTAACTTTAATACTGTCGATTTCTAAGAGAATATTGTACAATTTAATTAGTATTTACCTAACTTTCATTAAATTTATGTTTCTTCAAACGTGGTTTTTATGGGAATTGCCAATTCAAATGAATGTTTGCTTTGCCTCGGAAAAACATTTATACCACGCAGAAATATTCAGTTAATTTTTTTTGCAACCTGTGATCGAAGCTTAGGGTTAAAAAAAATTCGAAAAAAAATATAACTAAATTTTTGGAAAATTTCTCTATAGAATATTTCACTACGAAAGTTGAGTAATGAACTGTTAATGAGTATCTGGGCTACCCACTCTAGGCGTACCGTTGGCTGGTTGTAAAGCATAGAAGCAGTAGTATTTTAATGAAGTCTATAAATGAAATTAGGAAATTTTCCTTCGCTTGAATGATTATTTAAACATTTTAGTGAAGAAAAACCGAGGCTCGTGCTTACAGAAAAGTGAAATGAAATTTAGATTGAACGTTTCGTTAATGGTTTTAAATAAATAGAGCATGCCTCCTTTTCACAAATCATTTAGAGAGGCAATGGAAGAATAATATGTTCTTTTAACGCGCATATATTATTATTTAGATTTTTTCATACAATGTGCTCAGCAACTTAAAAATCACCGTAAAAAGATCGCATACCCTTTACTTTTGTAGACAGAATCTGAGTAAACAGACAAAAGCTGCGACTTTTCAGAACGTCTTTTTGAGGAACAAAATTAATTCTTTTATACCGTTTTTTCCTACCTAACCGTTGAATCGAATGGTTAATTAAAAAAATGGCCAGGAAGTAGATGAAAAAGGTACAGGAATAAAAATAGAATTTATTATTTATTGTCGGATGGTAAAATTCGATTTTTGAGAATTCGAATCCATTAACTGTTTTCTAATAACTGAAAATGTAGAAAATTTTAGCATTCGAAGTAACAATACAGAGAAAGTGTAGATTTTCTGAAAGATAATATTCGAGCTACTTCACTGAAATGGTTGTTTTCCTTTACGACAATCATTGGTTCTGTTACAAACGTTTAATTGTAATAAAGAAAATAGTAAACATTAGATAATGCTGTAACGGAGGATAATTTGTTTTCTGCAGAAGTAAAACGCTCGGAAATTCTAGTTGCGAGGGTCATAAACCACGCGGTTGTGAACCACATAAATCGCTAAAGCAGTATCTACAGCTTCCCTAGTAAGACATTTACGCGTGGTTAAATTACACCGATACTTCACACGACAGAATTCAAAGCCTCGCGAAATAGTCCGCCGATAAATAGGTTGATACAAAAGTATCAATTCCGTGTACAAAAGCATCGATGGTATCAGAAAATGCCTCGATTCTATCGGGCCGTTGAGCGAAACGAACGTGCCCACGGTAGACGTTACGTGGATTGTCTCTATTCTCTTAGCCCCCTTTTGATTGATTGGATGTTGAGAATGGCCGGGGGAAACAGTATAAATACGCCGGCGAAAAGGGAGATCAAATTTTCGGTAGCTCATCGAATAATCCGGCACTTTCTAGCTGAAGAATCGTGGCCAGTCGCAAAGGTCGATCGATAGTTCCTCACTGTTTGCGATGAGATCCGGGAAACGTGAATTACACACGGAGCTCGACAACCTTCTATTATTATGCAAATATATTCACGCTTCCATTTGGCCAGCCTTAGATTTGTCAATAGGAGTTGACATTTCTACTTCGAACATTTTTGACGTACGACGCGTCGTAGATCTCCCGCTGAAAGACTTTTCCATTTCTTCACTATCGTAAAAACGACTGCGATTTTCATCAACTTAAACTTCTACGATTTTTCTGGAACGAAGTTTTACTTCTATCTATATGTAGTGCGTACAGTGGCTCGCGAAAGTAACTTAGAATATTTTCATTTCACAGTAATTTTTCTATTACTCGTCCTTGAGGTAGTTACATTTTTACAAATTTCTTAGAGACAAGCATAGCGATGTAGACATTTTTTTAAACAGTGTGGAATTCATGCATTCTAGTACATCTAAGTCAATTCTTGTATATTCTGCTGCATTTTAGAATATTATTGTACCTGGTATGGTACTGGTACCTCCTAGTCTATTCTTGTATATTCTGTTATGTTATGTCATATGTTGGTATATTCGGCTTTATTCTACTATATTCTTGGTTATTCTAGCATATTTTTGTATATTCTGGAATATTGTGGTGCATTCTAGTGCATTCTAGTCCATTCTGGTATATCCTGGACCATTCCAGTAAAATCTTGCTTATTCTGTTATGTTATGCCATTTGTTGGTATATTCTGCTTTATTCTAGTATATTCTGGGATAACCTAGTACATTTTTGTATACTCTGGAATATTATGGTGTATTCTAGAACATTCGAATCAATTCTTGTATGTCCAGGTGCATTTAATATATTAGCGTATATCCT
This sequence comes from Agapostemon virescens, assembly GCA_028453745.1. NCBI lineage: Eukaryota > Metazoa > Arthropoda > Insecta > Hymenoptera > Halictidae > Agapostemon > Agapostemon virescens. Next base: position 5,519,497 of record CM052098.1, read on the forward strand.
GGTAGATTCCAGCATGTTGTATATTCTGGTATGTTATGTCATATGTTGGTATATTCTGCTTCATTCGAGTATATTCTGAGATATTCTTGTATATTTTTGTATATTCTGGAATATTATGTTGCATTCTAGTGCATTCTAGTACATTTTCGTATATCGTGGTTCATTGTAGTATAATCTTGCATATTCTGTTATGTTATGTCGTATGTTGGTATATTCCTGTGCAAAGGGTTAAAAAATTTATTTAGATCTAAAGAGTGTCCGAATACTTTTGTGAGTTACTGCATAAGATAAAGTCGTAGAGAACTGTTTCCAAATATTTTAATAAAGTAATAACAAAAGTTATCGTAGTTCGTCTCTACTTCATATTTGTCGTTGACGCAAGAATACAGAACAATGTTTATAAGAATAACATAGTGCACAAGCAAAATAACTACAATAGACGTGTTTGTTCCTCATAGCTTTAAAATCGAGCCGCAATTAGAGCAAGCTTTCAAAACAAACCGATGATTAAATCTCGAATGAATAGGTAACAAGAATTTTGTTTTATAGTAACTTTCGCTGTAACTGTTTATTATTGAATTATGTTACTTGTTAAAGTGAAGATGAAGGAAATGGAAATTTGTGAGATTTTATTATACGAGTTCAGATTAGGATGTAGAGCAGCCGTAATTGCTCGCAATATTCCACAATCCGTTTGGTCTAGAAACTATTAACCCTTTGCACTCGAAGCAATTCCATTCTAAAATCGAAACAATATTTTTACCTATAATAGCTCCATTTTAAGTAGTTTATTTCCTTCGTACATATGAAATCAATTGCTATTACTCGTACTTAAAATATTAACACTAGAACTACCAAACCAGTCAAAATGGCTGGTCCTTACTTATTTCTTTTGCAGATACTGAAGATACAAAAATGTTTTCATTACTACTTTTCCGATGTACTTCTTTAACCTCTTAGACACAGTTGAATTTTGTGCAGGGCAGTTTCTCTGTAGGGCAGAGAACAGTGGAATGAAGTTTTTGATAACTAAATTATAATTCTTCTTAAAGATATGATGCATATACTGTAACTTGAATAATTTTGGAATGTGGTTTTTCATAATTAAATTGTAATTTTTCTAAAAGATATGATGCATGTATTTTAACATTAATAATTTACTGTAATAATTAATAATAGAATTGAGTATTGGTCGTTCAGAGAGATGGCATCCGCAAAAGCCACTATAGTGGCGCATAGTGCCTAAGAAGTTAAGTGACACGTTACAGAAACATTTACACACTATCCAAAACTAAAAATGATTCTCTTTTAATATCAGATACTCGAGTGGCGCTGGGTTATTGCCATAATTATTTCTTGCTTCTGCGAAATTAATGTATAAAGTTACTTTTAGAGTTCGTCATTTCTTTACCGAGATTATACGATATTCTACGTTACATAGTATTTTATATTACTTGTATTTACCGTATATTTTCCATTACATATTTTTAATAAACTTGGTAAGATCTCGTGAAGGGTACCGATAGCATGTTCATTTAATTTTAATTTGACGTTGAAACGTAATCACGTACGTGTGTCAAAAAACTGCGAAAGTAGTTAATCTGTTGAACGACGTATCGATTGAAATTTCAGTAGTTTGAAAATATTTTTACAAAATAACCATATTAATGGAGTTTATTAAGTCTATTCCACCGATAATTAAATGTTTTTCATTGCAGCTGCAACCAACGGTTTCGTAATTACAGCTTAAATTAATAAAATCATAAGCTCGTGAAACATTTATAACATACAAACGAATAACGATTTAATCTGTAATGAGTTCTTACCTTTCATAAACATCGCTTAACATCCACAGATTGCTTCATTTTTTAACTTTCGTGAAATAGTATGTACTCTTTTACGAAAGCGAGACAGAGCGTTAACGAAGCCAGATCTTAATACAGTAAAAATTTATAAGCATAAAATAGAAATATTCGACTCAACACAGCAACAATTTGTACGTCGGTGCCTTTATTAATTCTGTAGTAAAATATTATTATATTTATAATAATAGTGTTATAATAGCGTTTGCGTACATTTATTAATATTGCAAGTGAAATCGAGCAATTATTAGTTTGTTTGCAGTTTAATAAAATTACGGCACGTTCGACATCGAAATTGGCGACATACCGTCTTGAAAGGCATCTCCGGCATTTATTTTCATAAATCAAAATCGTCATCTCGTTTGAAAGTACTGAATTCCAGTTGCAGAAAGATCAGCGTTTGTAAATCAGTTGGGAGGAATGTAAATTTGCAGTCGAGTGTCGGTTCTCTGTTCGCTAATTGATTTGATGCATCAAAACCAAAGAGTCGAGCCAATATGAATCGTATTAAAATTCGATGTCACAAAGAACAAATTCATTTGCGGGGAATTGTTCCTACGGCCGTGTCCCCGAGGTTCCCATTCCGAATTGAATTTATCGCTGCGAACTGGTTTTATTATTTTGCTCCGAAATGCCGATAATAATATTCAATAAATAAATATTATCCCTCGGAACGTTTTATTCCCCCGTTTTCGTTACAATCCCGGTGACGGCACACGGCCGTATTTCTTCTCTCGAATTAAAAACACTCTCGCAACATTTCCGAGATAAAATCGGTATAGTCTCGCGGCAGAATTTTCCCGATTTCAGATAGCCGGGCGCGTTGTTTTTAAAACACCGTCGGCTCGCGCAGATTCGAACGGTATAACGTAATCTAGATCGTTCAATCATTCTTTATCGAGCATTCAGATAGCGGGCCCAGCGTACAGGGCTTTTTTAGCGTTGCACTCACCTGGTCGACGATCTCCGTTAGGTCGTGCAGACTTATGTTGTAAATGGCGTTCCTGAAAAACGAAACGAGAACGTTAAGTCTTGCCCCGTAAATCCTTCCCCGTAATCTATCCGCATCTAGCCTTCTCCACGAACAATTTGAGCCGCGCGCGCCACGGATAAGCATTAGTAATTACGGCATGCGCGACAGCTTGACGGAACAATCGAAACCGGATACTCGCAAAAGGAACGTTTCATCCTAAACGAAATGATAATCAGCGGTATTCGCTATTTTATAGGAGGAGTTCTTCCACCGGCGAACGCATAAGGCTTTTCTTAAATTAACCGAAAGAATAATCATTTATTTCCACTGTCCTGTGTTAGACGCGAACTGGTAACAGTAAAAACCAAAATAAACGGAAATATAATCAGCATTTCCGTGATAGATAACTGAAATTACTATTACACTTCGGTTGTATTGCATAATTTTAACCGGTTAACCGGGGAATAAACTTTTGTTCGACTCGTTTCACAATGGGGACTTCTTTCTTTTTTTAACCCTTAACATTCCAATGGCTCCTCTGAGGAGACACTAAAAATTGTCATACTATTATTCGAAATAACTATTACCCGACCATAATTGCATTTAATGAATCGTTAAAAATTGAACTGTTCTGCGTACAAATAAATGTGCGTATAAACAAACGACATGAAATTGATTTTATAAAAACTATAATGCATATTCTGTACCCTAATATTTTGAGTTTCTCTGCTGTATTCATTGCACGATAAAATTATTATATTCTTTTTGGATATAATGTTCCAGGAAGATATAATAAAATGAAAAAAAAGAAATAGATGTGTAAAAGGTGACATACAAAGTTATCAATATTTTTTTGAGTTATATACGCAAACTAAATATGTGTAAATATTAACATAAATATAGAGAATTTTTAAAAAAATGGCAAATACTACAATAAGTATTCATTGTGATTAGATTTAATATCGAACTCTGTACCGAACCTATTATTCTAATGATTCATAAATATGTAGTGACAAAAATTAATCTTCCCTACAATATCCCGATATGTAATATTATTGAGCCTTCGCTGCACAAAGTTGATTACTTATAAGTGTTCTACGAAGCTCAGGTAAGTACCTGCTGCATATTCGATAATAACTTTCGTACTAAATTAATTAAGTTCAGTATTAAGTTAACTTGGATATTAAGCCTCTCCCGACATATCGCTTTTAATACGTCACACGTAGCATAACTTAGAAACTTCGTTTATGCGCACTCCCTGACAATTAATTCGTTTAATCGTGACAAAGCCTCGCGCTACTCTCCCGCGATGTTCTAATTAACCAATTTCATATTTCAGCTACAGTTTGCAGTACAAACTGCTAAGGGCTGCGTTCCTGTCGAGACGTATGCACTCGTAAAAAACACTATTCATAATTATTCTAATGTTACAGTGTAAATCACAAATAAAATCATTTTAAACAGTTTATCCATTGAACACAAATTTTATAGAATGAAACATTATAGAATAGTGTCTTTGTAGCAAACAAAATTATTTATATAGGTTTTATTTAACTGATTCTTATTGATAGGATGTTCCTGTCCTTCGATTTCTGCTTAAATAAACTGTTCAAATATTACAAACAATTTTTGTTGCTACATATTCCTAACAATTTCAATTTTTACGCTGCACCCAGGACTCCTATAAACGGTATTATATTTCAAAGTGTTTCACATCGTAGAGAGTATCAATTATTTCAATTAAAAACTCATTTATGCTATCATTAACGCGACGTATTCATACTCAAGTTTAAAATGATAATAATAAAAGTGAAATGTACATAAATCTTTGTCATAAATAATTACGAATGGTATTATTACTGCACGTGTAAGCAGATATACTGTATGTAATTTGAACAATGATACGTATTATTAAAAAATCATTAAACAAGAAACATTTAAATTAGCAGGAAACGTGATTACTCTCGATTTTTGTTTTACGACCTACATACGCGTCCAATGCTGTTTGTTTTAAAATTATACGTTAATTTAAAAAAACTAAAAAAAAAAAAAACAAAATGAAATCGATCATTTGACCACTGAATTGTGATAAACGATATTTTATTATTAACCTATGTATCCATACAAAAATTCACTGTTTTGCAATGCACAAAGAGGAGTTATTATCGATTTCCATTATCCTTTGGAAAAATGGGGTCTGTTATGAATGAAATGATCCAATAACCAGTATGGATATCACCCATCGCTAACTAACAATCGATCACGATGCATAGTACGTAGTTAATACAAATTTACATGATTCTGTTATTTTAATATTCGATTCACGACTTTATTTTTCCATGGCAGCGCCATTGATTGGTTTCTAAAGATAAAATAAATCTTTTGTCGCGAATGCGTTATCCGACGCTGACACTGACGAGAAAAAATTGATCAATATTTCTCTCTATTGGACGGGTCTTTTTGAAATTCTGTATAAGACATTTTTCGATAGCTCCGACAATGCAATTATATGGTATAGCCGCGATATAAAGTTTCACTTTTTTCTTTTTTTTTCTTTTTTATCGTGCTCGCTTCCTTCGGCCGTGGAATAATTAGTTTTTCTCTCACTGATTTTGTAAAAAAAAAAAAAAAGAAAAAAAGATGCCACTGACGAGATAAGCAACGCCGATACAGCCGCAACCTGTGCGAATCATGCGACAGTCTGGAAATACAAAGTTCCACGCGAAAGGAAATCCGCTGAATGCAATTGCCATTCTCTCCTCCGCGAACGATGTTTCGATAAACAGACATAGAAATCAGACTTCTCACGGAAAATTTATTCAAACGCAATGAACATTTTTATTTGAGTTCAACCGCCGAGAAATATCCGTTGAGAAAACCGGCTGTCGGAAGCACCATGGTAGAAACATGAACGCAATTTTATCATTTGATGGTAAGGGGTGGAGGATGAATAATATTTCCTCGACGTAGAAATTAAAATTTTTCTTTCGCATTTAACACTACAACTACCGAACGATAAATCCAACGGTATACATTGTTTTGTAATAATAATTTCATTGCAAATAAAAGAATTCAAAAAATTGTTTTTAGGTTTAACTTGTTAGAGAATAAAGTTTGCTCTATGAAGGTTTTGGGATAAGTGCTATAGGGTCCTAAACCTTAGAAAATTCGTTAAATTGGTTCGGTATTCTTCGCATAGGTACCATACTTTTGAACGGCACTAAAAGGGTTAATGCTTTCCTTCAACAATTATATCCTAGAATACTAGAACTTCAATTGTTAACACTGGAACTACTGATCACTAAATCCAACGATATACATTGCTTTGTGATAATAACAAAACTGCATCTATTCAAACTTCATTCAATTTTTTTGACTGCATCTATTAAAATTCCATACGATACTTATTGTAAAGTATACGTCGTTAATCCCTTGGCCTACGACTTATTTTAATTAACAGTGACTAGATTTTCTTTGTCTTCCGTAGAACGACAAGTCTTAGTAGTAAAGATAAGTCTCTAGTAGTAAAGATCTAGTAATAGCGTACAAGAAGTAGTAAAATTGTGTGTATTCAAAGACAAGAAAGTAAATAATTTATAAATTGATTTTATTCAATACATACTGCTTCATTCAATACCCTTTTTCTGTTTAAATTTTATATCATGATAATAGTGTATTACAACAACTTCCAATTTATTGCATGTCAGACTATATATATTATATATTATTATATATATAATAATATAATTAATACAATAAATATATTATATATAATAATATAATTAATATAATAAATATATTATATATATATAATTATATATATAATATAATAAATATATAATATTCAATTAACGAAAACATTCTTCACGTATCTCTGAGAAAGTCACGTTCAATAAAATAATTTTATAAGTAAAATCTAGAGGGTCATACAATTTCTCCTGCAAAATTATATTTTCCGAAGTCTTCGTAAATGGAAAATAACCGAAAATTGTATTAACTTCTATGAAATCCCGCGACCATTAATTCTTGAAAAATTCTTATTCGTGTATTTATTCGCTATTTCGCTCATGATATCGAAAATATCTATTATTGCGTCAAGCACACGGTTTCGTTAATTAAAATAAAGTTTTTTCTTTCGTCTCTGGTGTTGAAATTGTCAACGTATAATTTCACTCTGATATGGAAAATTTTCTCGACGTTGAGTTGCTAATCAGAAAATTGTCGTCCTACTTATTCACAAAAATAAGGACGGAATTTCCATTGAAAACATCTGAAATTATTTGTACCTCGTTCAAATCTTCGGTTGACGATAATTAACTGGCGAAAGGGTTGAGCTTGCTATTAGAGTAACATCGGTTAGCCAAGCAACTACCCGAAACAGTAATAACTACAGACTACTAATCGCGGTTTACTTCAACCACGGGACCATCCTCGACTGTAAATAGTAATTCTTGAATGGAGCACAATATCAATGCGACAAATAGACTATTATGGTAATGGATCAAATTATCGAACAGAAATCTGAAGTTTACCATACAGAAACATCAAATATTCATAGCAATCGCGGGGGTATTGTATAAAGTGACGATCGAACTGTATAAATACTCGCAAATTCTTATAACGTTAACAATTCTTGATCTTTGTAAACACGTAAATGTGTACTTCTGTATAAAATATGTATATAATTCTTTATGTGCATATTAAGCAAATAGTATTGTACAATTTTTTAGCACAACATTTGAGCCGTTTATTTTGAAAGTGGCCTAAGTCCATTAAATATTCCTTGATTACTCTGCAGTAATAAATATCCACGTACAAATTCTTCAAATACAGTATAAAAATTTTAAAAATAGCGTACAATAGCCTCTGAATAATATTCGTTAATTACAGTTCAAATGCAGTGGTTTTTATATTCTTTTTTAGTAACAAGACGGCACCTTTCCGTTTTTGTAAAGAACTGAGGATAATTTGGATAACACGTATTAACGGTAAACCCTTTTATACGGTTTAAACCCTGCCAGAGAGAAACAAAACCGTTTAGATAATTGCAATAAGATGCTGACATTAAGCGGATGATTCTTGCCAGCACGACCATAGGCCAGCCCAAGCATTAGCGACGAAACTTATCGAAGTACTATATTCCCATAATTCGAGTCCCACTTGGTAACGATATTCGCGATAACGAGAGTTTAAGGGCTCTTTCGTAGCAAATTCGGTAAATCGGGTGTTTCGTAAAATTTGCCTGGAATAAATGGAGTAGCAGATACTATAATGTGTTGTCCTCGGCGACCCACATAGCATGAAACCTCTGTTAATGAAAGTAAACAGAAAGCAGAATGATATTTGAACCGTATTTGGATTTTCGAGCGAGTGATTAACCGTTTCAAAAAGTGGAAATTGAGTGTAAACTTAATTGGAAAATTTTGTAATTCTACTTCGTGTCACAGTAATTTTATTATCAACGTGAAATGGAATTAAATTGAATTATCCTAAGAGATAATAATATCCGAAGTCTCTATTATCACAACAAGCTTCAAATTTAAATAGTTCGATTTAAAGCAACATTATTTCTCATGCAAATCAATAGAGATTGAAACCAGCAATTTAATCGAGTTACGGTTCCATTAATTCTTAGGTGTTTTCCTTTAGTTCGGATAATCGAAAGTCTACTGTAATTTATTTGTTTTTTTTTTAAACTTCTATGACTTCCCAGTGCTAATGTAAAAATTATGCAATGCAACTAACGCTTGCCGATTAAACTAAGTAATCGCTACGCTCATCGTGTTAATGGCACTGTTGGATGCAAGAAGAGTTTCTGTGCCAAATGTAAGTTTTAATGTCTCTGAATATTGCGGAGTTAAATACTTATTTTACGTAAAGTTGTTTTAAAATTGCCCATAATATTTAAAAGTTAGTATTTCCCTTTAGCGGCTTCGTTACTGTAACAGAAATAGTATCTTCAATCACTTAGTACGGTTAACTTTAATTATATCTTCTTGCATGAAACAGAAAAGTACAGTGAACACTCTTGTTTATTGAATTTATTTGTTATTATTTATCTGGCAGACGTACGATATTGAAAAATAATGGAATTTAAAAACTAAATCTATTGTTTATTAAACTAAACTAATATCCACTGCTTTATAACAATGACACGGTATTTCAATTATTCAAATTTCGTATAATTTTTATGTTAATGTATGCTTTAATGAAAAAGTTCGTGCAAAATTTCTTTATGGTAACATTCTAAATTATAATTACATATAATACAATATATAATTATCATAATTAAATATAATATGTAATATATTGTATATATGTATAAATTTAAATATACATGTAAATATTATATTTATAATGACAATAATTGTGAAAGAAAACATGAGTAACAAATCATTTTAACAGGACCGGTGGCGCTACTGTAAAAAAGGAGGCCAACAACAAAGGTTTTAACTAATTTATTTTAAATAAAATCAAATTAATAAATATTTTATGTTCAACCTTTTGTGTTATAAAAGATCAAATGAAAACTATATTTCGTTAAAGTCAGTTCTACATGCAACAATTAATTGTAGAATATCGAATAATAATACCAGTAAAGAAATAAAACGTATATTAGTAAATCTTAGCAATTTTAACATAAAACAAACAGAACTTTAACAGCAGAGCAATGAATCCATAAAAACGTAAAGGTTCCAAAATCTTTGACATCCTCTAAAGACTGATAACTTTTTGGAATTAATATTTTCCTCAGTTACATTTTAATTTCCTACAGGCATTTTCTTTAACGATCATTATAATAGTTTGACGTCTTAACGAATATTTCAGAATGATATTTTTAGATTTCGACCGTGTCAAATACTATGCCATAACAATTGTTTTAATTTAACCCTTAACACTCCGATGACT
>CM052098.1:5549068-5567240 GCA_028453745.1 Agapostemon virescens
TATTTCAAATCGCGCTAAGTCTCACCTATCATTATACAGTCCACTAAAGTCCACATATTGTAAATAAAGTTTGTTCCACTCGTTTTCTACAAAGTTAATCCTGGTGATCAGATCCATTTCATTAGTAACCCATCCCGAACAAGTCTCGCATCATCATCACCATTCGGCGCGATCAATATGCAAAAATAATTTTTAAATAATTCTGATTGGTAGAAATTACGTGGGAAAGTAGAAAAGACATTTTTTAAAACATTTTTATTTCATCTCGTAATGAACATTTAAAATATGCGTTTTTCAGAAATGTGTTAGTTATACACATGCTGAAGAATCTCACCGAAATCGATTGACGCGGGAAAAAATGGCACGCGTAGAAAGATGTAAGAATTTCTGTAGTTTAAGCAGAAACTGATCAAGAATCGTGAAAAATTGCGATTTTCACCATTTTCGATGGCACGTAGCTCGTGTGTACGTCGATCGACTTTAATGAATTTTTCTGCATACGTATAACTATCATAGATCTACCAGATGCGTCTTTGAAATTTTTTGTGCGTGGCTCAAATAAAAAATATTTAAAAAGTTCCTTTTTTATTGGTCATGTAATATAATATTTACAAAATTTATTTTGTATATCATTTATTAAATCAATGCAACTAATTGCTCAAGAAAAGTCAAGACGTTTGGTGCAATCTTAAAAAAGTTATTTAGGTTTGAAGAGTGTCCGAATACAGTTTCGTGTTTCGAGGATACATAGGGTTAAAATTTGTAGACTCGACTGTATATGTTAATTATTTACCATTCCTTTATCGTAATACTTGGATAAAGAAAATGAAAAATGAAACGGGAAAGGGGCACTACTAGAGAAACGTTCTTTTTCCTCTTAACTGCTTGTTAAATATGAATAGGATATATCCAACGGTTGCGATGGTCAGAATAGGTACTCCGTTTCTGCATCATTTTGCTCGTGATTATGTATAAATATAATAACTAGAGTCCAAATCTGTCGGTATAGACTTGTTCCTTTCGAAGTACGGTAGAATATGAAACAACGGTTCCGCTCCATAATCGGCAATAAAATATTCAAACTTTGAAAAGCAGTCGTATAAAATGTTAAAATGTACGTGCAATGGTTATTGGTGTGCATCAGAAAAGTACAACAAGGCTTATGAATCTTTTACTGTTGGCAACAAATAAAAAATTTATATTCCTTGCGCCTGGTCGCAAGATGTTCGATGCGGGGAGGTTTCAGCGGTTTATTAACACGTTCCGTACTAACACGGGAACATATTCAGATGCGAAAATCCGATTTTGATGAAACTTATGGGAGCTTATAGTTCTTTGAAAGATATTTAACACGTGTTTCTTTTATCGACAACCATCCACTTTGAAGGGGTAAAAACAGCCCTCAAAGTTGGGGTATTTTTGAGATATCTCGGAAACGAGAGGTCGAAAAAATTTGAATTATTTTTCAAATTGTATGTTTTTCAATCGGAAATGTAGTCGCGCAAGAAAATTTTAACAAAAGAGTTTTGTTTAAACAATAAAGCTATAAGCTCCCATAAGTTTCATCAAAATGTGTAACTAAAAATTGACATATTATTACAAACTTATTTGCTTTGTTCTGTACTACATTTTTTATAATGTTTCACTCTTTTAATCTGGGTTATATACGCTACAGTTATAAATTTATTACCAAACATATCTTTTCAGCGCATTAAATAAATATGTCATCGTGTATCGCCGGTGGTACACAAGCGGAAATGTAGAAATGCTTAGAATATACCAGGTGTCTAAATTAAATATACAGAAAAATGTGTGAATATACTTGTATACCTAAATGTCGTTACGATGTAACAGTCTGCGCAACATAAATCGATTTCTTTATTGCAACCACCGTAGTTTAGTCGAAGCAAATTATTTCAGGCTAGTTCCCTGAAAAGTGCCTGACGGCTTGCAGTTGGCAAACACATGCATCTTCAGTGGCCTACCTTTCAAGTAGTAAAATAGTAAAAACTTAGAGAGCCAGGTCATCAGCAACACTTTGTTGTGTTCGACCGTGAGCTACCATAACGGGCCTTCCGCCGGGAAAAACTCGGCATTTTCTAACCGCCTCGGGCCCTCTTGGACCATCTTCTACCCTCAGAAACTTCGCAATGGGTGATGACCATGTCGCCAATAGGGGCACTACCCCCGAACAAGTTATTTATAAGACAACTGCGAGTCTTCCCACACCAACAGTCTTGCATACAAGCATGACACCGAATATGCACGACGATGACTCGCTCGGTACAACTACACGTTGCCGACATTTTACAGACATGCTTAGGCATAAACATAGTGCCTTTGATTTGTACTTTAACATACTAATATTATGACGACAACACCAAATGTTAACTAATTAGACGTTGTATCTTTCGTTTTTGTTAACAGGATGAGGGAAATGCATTTATGCACGACTCCTCCCTCTATAAAATGAGCAGGGGGAGGTTTGGGACTCATCTCCTCCCCCGAAGGAGTATAATGGTGTTATACCTGCAAAGGACGCGGTATAATATAAAAATCGACGCCGAACTGGCCGATTACTTTACGACCACGGTACTCGGACAATTTCAACCCCAAAAAATGGACACGATGTGTGATAGACTCACCGAAACGACGGACAAACAATTATAAATCACGTCATATTTTAGTTTTATACATTTTTTCTGTCCTTGACCTTGAATGACCTTGCAATAATATAGTCACTGAATTCCTAATGAAAGGGACTATCATTGTAGGTGTTTAGAAAAGGGTGGTTCCATTTAAAAAAAGTTAAGGTTTAAGTTTATAGCATCGTGTCAGCCCCATTGTACATTCAACTTTGTCCTTACCATATTTTACGTATCATTAGAAACAACACGGATATTTGAGGTGCTAACGTTCAGTGACTCTACTAAAGGAAGCTACTAAAGTGTAGTCTTCATTTTGATACAACTCGTGTGTTTTTGTAAAATCATTCGCACCGACTCATTAATATTCGAACATTATTACGTCAACGTTCGAAGCGTACAAATGGATTCGGTTCGGTAATGTTAAGACCAATACATTATTCGCGTCGCGTTGATCAGGTTTTGACAATAAGAATACAACAAAACGCGTAGAGTGGTAATTTTCGGAAGTACCGAAAGTTCTGCTAGAAGTACTCTAAGTTATCGAGGCACGTACGAGTAAGTCGTTAAAACGGGAAATACGAGTTTTGTCCTGCATTGACTCGACGCAGCAAAGGCCGACGAATACGCGCCGGTGCCTCTACCACTGCAATTTCCGTTTCCCCGTTCGCCGATCCGAACAATTCAGCTCGAAATGATAATGTTGCTGAATTTACGCGCGCATATTTACGGTGTATCTGCAGGAACGCAATGGAGTGCGAGGCGAACGAGACGTGTATCCAGGTGAAAACGAGCAGAAACTTTCTAACCCATTTGCAAGCCACTTGTATCCTCCTCGACGCTGGCATACCTTACCTCCGTTAATTTCGCCACCGTTGTTCTTTACGAGCGGCCGATGCATATGGATGCGGTTGCCTAGCTATGAGCGAGCGCTATGAGCGTATTCACGGTACAACGTCGGGCCGGGTCGGGCCGGGCCGACCGATGTATGTGCCGGACTCGGCACGCGCCGACCCGGACAACGTAATTTCTTATTCCCGGCGTGGTCGCCGCCTCTCATCGGCACGCGACCGATGCCGATGCAGATGCCGATCGATCTCTCCCGTGAGAATACCTAACCGAGATCCTCTGACTATCGCCGACAATTCGTTTCCCGTTAACGCGGTCTAATTAACCCGTTCACGTCCGCGGAACGAGACATTCAGAGAGATGATCCTTGCTCGCCCGATACTCTCTCCAGCACTGCGGACCTATCAAAGGTCGACTTTGTTCGTTTCACGCTTTCAGCGAGATGCAATTAGTCGCAAGGATCGATTCGCTTAACATGCTTCAAATATTCGTTTTGTCCGCGTTAACGCTTTAACCCTCGGCTGACGTTGATTGTTCGAAATCCGCGAATCTCATTTACCAGCTATGTAAATACAAAGCTGGAATTTTTTCTTTTTAACCCTTTGTCCTCGAGGCCTTTTTCGCTCTGGCGAACCAGCAACTCGAGACGATTTCGGCTATGTTAAGGGATCGTCTTATAGGCACTTTGAAATCATTTTACTAGGTGTATGCATAAGTTTTTTCCGGTTTTTTGATCAAAAAGAACACGTAATTTTCAAGGGAAATTAATTTTTTTTTTATTCAAAATATTGGCCATCGGCTTCTACACATTTCGTCCATCTTTCAGGTAATTTATGAATACTATGCCAGAAAAACTGCTTGTCTTTTGCGGCAAACCATTCGTCGAGCCATTTTCCAACTTCCTCGAAATTGCTGAAGTGCTGCTCTGCGAGCGCGTGCCCCATTGACGCGAAGAGGTGATAGTCAGATGGTGCCAGGTCTGGGGAGTACGGCGGGTGTGGTAGGATGTCCCATCCAAGCGATTTCATAGTGTCTTTCACTTGTTTTGCTGTGTGAGACGGCGCATTGTCGTGTAACAAAATCACTTTGCCATGTCTTTTGGCCCATTCCGGTCGTCTTTCAATTAATGCGTCGTTTAAATTAATCATTTGTTGGCGATAGCGTTGTGTATTAACAGTTTCTCCGGGTTTCAAAAGTTCATAATACACAATACCGGTCTGATCCCACCAGACACAGAGCATGGTCTTCTTGCCGAAGCGATTTGGTCTTGGTGTTGATGGACCGGCTTCGCCATGTGAAAGCCATGATTTTTTCCGCTTTGGGTTTTCAAAATAAATCCATTTTTCGTCACCCGTCACAATTCGATACAAAAAGGATTTCCTTTCGTAGCGTTGAAGCAGCATTTCACAAGTGACTTTGCGATTTTCCATTTGACGTTCATTCAAATTGTGTGGGACCCATTTACCGAGTTTGTTGATCTTTCCCATTGCTCGTAAACGTCTGCTGATTGTTTCTTGTGATACTTGTAATGCTTCTGCTAATTGCCGCTGAGTTTGAGTTGGGTCATCATCCACTAACTCCTGCAATTGCTCGTCTTCGCATTTTTGTGGTCTACCAGAGCGCTCACTGTGTTTCACATTGAAATCACCACTTTTAAATTGTCGAAACCATGTCTCACATGTTCTAATCGATGGAGCGTGTTCACCATATGTTTCTACCAACAAACGATGACTTTCGACAGCCTTTTTTCTTTTGATGAAATAAGAAAAGCAATGCGTGCCGCAAATGTTCTTTTTCAGGCACAAAACTCGACATGATTACTGAACGATAAAACAAAGACGCCAGTTCTTGGCAGACTCAACTTATGTGTGTTTGTAGTTTTATGTTAGACGAACAAAATGGTATATGTGTCAAATTAATACGCTGCGTACTTTTCACTGGCGCCACCTCTTAGTCAAACCGGAAAGAACTTATGCATACACCTGGTATAATCAAAAAACGTATACAAATATTAAAATTTCGGTAATTTATTTATTTTTACGTTGAATACAACAAAATCTGTTAAATATTACACTCTGTAATTAGCTTTTGTGTGATATTTAGTGAAACAATCCCCAAGATGCATCCTCGGTTTGTCAGAACAAGTATCACAATAATACGAGGTTTCTCGTCTACAGGCAGGCTTGTTACGGCCAGAGCAAACCTTGCAGTCCCTTTTTATCCCTTTTAGCAGAATATGGAGCTTTCCATTTAGTCAGGGTTCATCGGTCGACGCCGACGTCGATGCTTGCTCACGATGCTGGCGATAGGATCCTCTCAATTGCTCCACAAGCGTTTTTAGAAAGCGCAAATGACTTTTTTCTAGTTTATACAGTATGTAAGAATTGATTAGGCAAATTTCCATGCCCCAAAAAAAAAGATTTCGCCACCATTTTACCGATTTTCGGAGAAAACAATATGTCGATGCATACTGGTCTGCCCGATCAACACCACCCATATATTTTATATAATCCAATATAATGTTTGGTTTTTTGATCATCATTTCCTCTTCACCTCGTGTAATCCTTCTGACGGTCTCCTTTCCTGTGTCACCTCTAGTAGTCAAACAAGTGACGGACCTTTTGTCCTTCCATGCTAAAAGTAAGGTGTTGTTTCGTCGGTAAAATACCGTGGGTTCTTTTACAAATTTTGGCTTTTTTATTGCACTGGGCAATTCTTTCCTGTTCGTTAGAACCGTTCCGATGATATTACATTTCAATTTGGCTAGTTCTTGAGCTAAACTATAGTAAAACCGGCGCCGCTCGAGGGCAAAGGGTTAATAGAAACTGCACATTTATTGTATGAAAGTGATACAAAATTCATTGGAAGTATTACCCATCGGTAGCCACATGTTTTTCAGTAGTTTTCTTCAAATGGTAACAGAAAATCAATGCTGTCCGCAAATCGTAGTTTCCAACCACAAAATTCAACATGTTCAACGCTTTTAGAAACTATGGTTTCGTATGAAACTTATATGGTTGTGAGTTGAAAATCTTTATCAGATGTCGAAACAAGAGAATGGCGTCAATGACGCGGTTCGACGGTGACTACAGCGACAGCCATCGCCACATATCGGCAAATTCCGATTTTATATTTACAGACCTGCTAGTCAAGATTAATGCGAATGTGGTTTCTTGATATTTGTCAGAGAAAACTTCTTTCCAAGCATCATCAACACGGCTCGTTAATGCGTATTAGCGACGACTTATTGTTGAGAGAAATTGTAGGCAGATAGCCCAACGCTATTTCACTTCCGGTTATTTTATGGCAGGGTCAAGGGTTGGTTTCGTGTAACCTTTCAAGACGCATCTGGTCAACGGGTGGCTCTTTGCCGAGGGCTGACGGCTTGAAGTTGCGCAGACACTGTTTAGGAAGTTAGGATCTTTAATTATGGCAGGCGACCCAACGTCGTACCGCTATTTTAAAGAACAAGGATAGCATTCCTGAAGGATCTAGCCACGGAGTGGAGAAGGCGAGGATGCCTTCTAGTAAGAGGACTGTGTTCGACCGCTCAGCACTTACCCCAAAATTGTCGAGGGGTGCATCTCTTAGACAATCTTGGTAAATTTCTAACATGCATTTAGGTTTATATTATATTATTTTGTGGGAAGGAAAGAGAAAGACTTTTTCTGGGAATGAATAGCAACGATGCATCGTAAAACTTGTTATCTTCCATCTCCATAGTGACCAAGTTGAGATGGACTTGGCAATCTTGCACTTCGAGATTTGGCAATTTCCTTGCTATCAATATTTTACAAATAATTCGCCAAAATTCAAACTCTCTTGAGAGGGAATTGCACAGGAAGGCGCCGTGCTTACGACTTCCAAGCGAGCTTGGATTAAGGTAATAGTGGTTTCGAAAAGATCATTTTGTACGTATGTATTTCGAGCATGTACTGTTACATTCGATAAATTATTAACTCTTTATGGGCCGAATTTTTGGTTTTAATCCAAAAATGGGGGGGAGGGGTCAGAAATTATAAACCTATATATGCAAATGAAAAAAATGTTTCCGTTTAAACAATTTTAATGCAAATGCATTCGTTATACCGTGCGCGATGGGTTTTAATAGAAAGCATTACGCAATTTTTCAAGATTTCACTGGATACAAGAAATTTGAATAAATCCAAAATTATAGGACTATCGATCGGTTCAGCAATAAAACTTGTACGATGTATGAAATTGTACGTTGTGCTCTATTTCGAAGCATATCGATACGTTTTAAAATTTAAGCGACGTTTAAATTTAAATGGCGGCTAATATTTTACATTATACTAATTTCATTTTAATGTCATAGAAAATGCAAGAACTCGTAATACCATTTAACTAATTATTTAAGTAGAATGCTAAGATTGAAATGGTATTCGGGGTAGCTCATAAGGATTAAACAATTTTAGTGTTCAACGAATAAAGTTCATTATCAGTTTTGCTATAATATTTACTTTAACATCCAATTTCATTTCGTAAGATATTAATGAAAATCAAATCGGACGCATATGATAGTAAATGTACGATTAAAAAGTCATTCACGCCAAGAATAACGTAGTACACACATACTTAGATTTCGAAAGTGGGTTAAAGCGTAAAATCAGTCGGCAAACGTTCAGAATAGAATTAACCTTTAGTACTAGGGTGGTGACTCTGAGGCGCCACGAAAAATTGCCATATTATTATTTAAACAACTTTTACATCGCTACCATTTACGGTACACATTAAACTTGACTTTCAGGCCACGTGTACCATAAATGATACATGCAGGCATCTTTATTTAATGCGCTAAATACATTTATTTTATCACAAATTTAATTCTGTGAAATATATTTCCTCCAAAAGAATGATGCACTATAAAAAATGCAATATAGAATAAAACGATGAAGAATAAAATCGATGATGTAATGAAATATTTTGTGATACTGTATATCAATCTTTAATCAAAACATCAAATGGCCTGAACGACAAGTCGGGCAAAAATGAAGAAATCGATCAAAATTTTAATGTCCTAAATACGAGTAATAATAATTAATTTCATATGCGTGATAGGAAATAAATGATGTACAATGGAGTTATTATAGGTAAAAATATTGTTTCGATTTTGTCATGGAATTGTAAATCGTAAATTAAATCATGGAGCCCGATATTAACCTTTACCATTCCAATGGCGCTTTTAAAGCGCCACTAAAATTTGTCATTTAATATTTAAACAACTTTTACATCGCTACGTGTGCAGTTAACAAAATTGATACAAATCTTAACACTAGAACTACCGAACAAAAAATCCAACGATAAACACTGCTTTGTGATAATAACAAGACTGCATCTATTCAATCTTCATTTCCAATTTTTCTTGTAACATGTGGCTCCTTAAAGAAGTACATCGGAAAATTAGTAATGAAAACATTTTTATAACTTCAGTGATTGCGAAAGAAATAAGTAGGAACCAGTCATTTTGTTTGGTAGATCTAATGTTAATATTCTAAGTACGAGTAATAGTAACTGACTTCATATGTACGAAGGAAATAAACGATGTGCAATGGAGTTATTATAGGTAAAAATATTGTTTCGATTTTGTCATGGAATTGCTTCGAGTGCGAACGGTTAACTGCGATTACTAAATCGAACGAGGCACTCGAAATCGTATCTTCACGTCCCTGTCGTCGATGGAAAGGGTCTTCGTAGCATAAAGGGTTAAAGAGATCAACGTATACGGTTCTTTGATCGTCGCCAGTATTGCAGAATGTTCTCGGCGCGGTAGTATCGAGTCTATAATGTTGCTGTTTACAGAACACTTATCCATTGAACTTACAAACCTCGCCACTTTCATCCGATCCCCTTAGCTCGATTCCGTTTCGCAACGACGTCGCACTTAAACCCGATCGCACAACCGAGACAGTTTAACCGGGTATTCGAGCGGTCACGGGTTAATGTCATGGGGCCGCCATGGTTCCGACGCGAGGCGACGCGGAGGCTTCAAAACACCGGCGTGACCGCCGCGAGAAGCCCGCATACATTTTCATCGCGTTCTGCCGCATCCTCCGGCGGCCATTTTTTCCCCAACGATTCCGGCCTAATAGGATCGCTGTATAATTTCACCGCGTTATTTCACTTAAGCCACTAAATACGAGATATACCCACTTCCTCGCATTTACATTTATATTGGCTTATTATTCGCGCGACCGGCGCGTTACTCACCGCGCTCGCGGTTTCTTCGCCACCATTTTTTTTTCTCCTCCTTCCCTCTTCTTTATTCTATCTCCCGCCCACCCCTTTCTTCATTTCTCTCTCTTTCTCGGGCTATCCCCTCTCTCTCTCTCTCTCTCTCTCGATTTCCCTCTCCTTCTCCCGCTTTCTTCGTCGCGAACTGTTAAATATATGCCGCTCTTAAGAGCTTACCGGCCGGAAGCATAGAAGATGAAATTTACTCAGCACTCTCGATCGCCCCTAATATTCACCGAGCGTCTCGCCTCCGGCAGAATTTGAACCGCTCTGACGGTACTCCAGAGTTGATTCGACTGGCGGACGTGCGGGGCCTATCTACCGATCTGCCGCTGCGGTAATTAAGTCAAACAAAGGCAAGCGTGGCGATCGATTCGGCCGTCTACGACCGACAAAATGTCACGTGGCTGCTCGAACGTCCGTCCCTTTCCCGCTACTCTTTTCTAGTTGCCATGCACATCCCTCAGTCTACCACAATTGCCTCTATCACTTTCCCTCTCCGGACTCTGTATCCTCGTGTCTACTTTCCTCCCTATCTGGCCGCCGATAGGTTTATTTCTTTCTCCTTTCAACCGGCGCCCGTACACACCTGTGCCTTGTTTTTAACCCCCTTATCTTCCGCTCTTAATCCGCCTATCGCGCGGCTCCACCTCCGACGTGACCTATCGTTCTTTTCGGCGGGATAAAACGATGTTCCTTGTTGGGTTCAGTCCTGTTAACCCTTTCGCGATTGAAAGATTCAGTTCGACGATCCACACTACCGTGGGAAAGCGTGCGCTGCGAAATACGGTCGAACGCTTTTTCATAGACTCCGAATGGTTAACTGCTTGCGAAACTTATTTCCTTCGTCGTTGTTCCAGTGATTATGGTTTCTTTCTTTTTAATTCACTTTCTCGCTGATTGTTTCTCCGAAGAAAATGGAAATTTCTGTTTATTATAGGTTTATACTTATTTTAACATTTTCCTTAAAGATTAATGACTTTGCTACTCCAAACATTTTTAATTCCTAACTTGGGACATTTTTCTGTCCTTCAATAATTTCATTGCATGTGGTTCATTTCATTTCGTGCATGTCAAATTTGTTACTGTTAATCGTACGACAATGCTTCGATTTTTACTAATTTCTTCATTACAAATATTTGTAATGTATAAATTGTTTTGAATAATTGTTTGATAATATTCAGTGTCGCCACAGAGGAGCCATTGGAGTGCTAAGGGTTAAGAACGACCCATTGACATCGCTATGACAACCTAATAACTCTTGTGAAGACACTATTCTTAGTTACATTATATTATACTAACAGAAGAAGTCAGAGTAAATTCTTTTATAAATTAAATGTAAAGCGAGATCTATTTTAAATTCTTTGTGTCAGTTATACCGGAAGTTTTAAATAAATGGAACTGTAAACATTTGTGTGATATAATAAAATATATAAAGAAATACAAATAACAGAAAATGTTGGATTAATTAATTCAGAGTAAATTCTTTTATAAATTAAATATAAAGCGAGATCTATTTTAAATTCTTTTTGTCAGTTATACCGGAAGTTTTAAATAAATGGAACTATAAAAATTTGTGTAACATAATAAAATATATGATATAATACAAATAACAGAAAATGTGGGATTATTTAATTCTAATGGCACTGCAGAAAAAATGCTGTGAAGTTGAAAGTTTTATTGAAAATAGAAAAAATTTTTGTAGTGGATGAAGTTCGTCAAACGAATATTGACACTCAAGGCAATAACTATGTTGTCTACTTCAAAAGAATAACCACATAAATGTACGTTATTAGTTTATTAATAATTGAAAGAATAGAGAGAAAATCTATTTCGAGGATTATATTCGACGAAATGGATATCAAATTCTGTTGAATATTTTTCAGGAATTTATTATTGCGATTAATTAACATATAACAGAGCAGGCAATTTTTAATCTACCATTTGCACGTATCGAAATTGTTAACGACCATGTAAATGTAATAACGGAGATCAATATATAATTAATATTATTTGCCAATGTAATTTTATAACTCACTGCATGCAAAGTTCATTAATCAACTGTACGAGTATAAGATCAGTTATTATTATGTGTAGAATCTATATATATTCGAAAGAAATCTTGTGTTATACATTATAGATTATTATGCAATGGATAAAAGTTTCTTTAAACTATTGGATGATGTTAAAATTTACTTTTATGATCGAAATAAATAGTTCTATTGAGAATTAAGGTAAGGTGTAGTAGATGTACATAATACTTAATTCAGCAGTTGAAAGTAGGGCGTATGAAACTTTTACTATGACCGAAAAATTATTCAAATCAAGCAGATTTTTGCATATAATTATAGGTTGAAGATTAATAAACCATCGTTACATCTAAATGCATAATGCGTACGATTGCATCTTTAATTACATAAATAAGGCAAGATAACAAGCTTCGTGCAAATGGTTAAAATAATTTTATCCAGCAACTTCGGTAATTATAAAATAATTTTTAAAAAGGAACAAACAACGTTAGAATTCCGGCGAGTTTTATACTCAGCATCAAACGATCTAATAAAATTATTTCTACGACTGTTCCACAAAGCAACATTTCTTACCTCGACATTCATTTAAGATGTAAAATCGTTTACACTTGTAACAATCGCGGTGTACCAATTTTGAAGCAAAAAGAAAAAAAACTACAACTTTTAGCTATAAAATAAAAAATTAAAAGGGAATGAAACACGCAAGAAAATGGAAAAAATATGCACGGTTGGTTAAAAATGTTTGACCACTTGATAAGCTGAAAATCATAAAAACATACGTTATTAAAATTATACGTTCTACCACATTTTCTTATAAGAACCCTAATTAGCGTAAGTAAGTTATCAGACATATTTTATCGCTAGAGTACCACGTGTATTGCCGACGCCCATGCGAGTTCATACTTGCGCATGCTATTTCAGAAGAATGAGAATTAGAGAGAAATTCGTTCCGCTGACATTGTAATAAAAAGCTATGTTAAAAGAGCAATCTCATGTAAATAGTGCAAAACTGAACCATTCTCACGAGTTTTGCTTCGCAGTGATTGTACGTTTCAAATTTCCGCTTCTCACTGCAATTGATGTTGTTATGCTTTCGCCGTCCAGAACAATTTTTTAAATGCAATTTTAATAATTCGTTTCTTAGTTCAAGTTTTCCGGCAATAAATAAATACGTTTACGTTACCAAAGGTGAAGAACAAGGCGCCATTGGCTTGAAACTTACCTGAAACAAAAAGAACAACAAAATTATTATGTTTGCTACAATGACCGCAGACTGAAATTACGTCAGCAATCAACACGTGCGTATGATGAAATAAATCATATGAAATGAAAATATCCTAAACAGGAAACATATTCACTTGCGAAAATCCGATTTTGATGAAACTTATGAAAAATATTTAAAACACGTTTCTTTTTCTCGGCAACCATCCACTTTGAAGGGGTGAAAACAGCCCTCAAAGTTGGTGGTCAAAACCACATTTTTTGAGATATCTCGTAAACCAGAGGTCGAAAAAATTTGAATTTCTTTTTAAATTGTGTGTTTTTCAACAATACAAGTTTACGATACAAGTTTACAAGTTTAAGCTCCCATAAGTTTCATCAAAATTGGATTTTCACATCTACAGTAGCGCACGAAAGTATTCGGACACTCTTCAAACCTAAATAACTTTTTCAAAATTGAACCAAACGTCTCGACTTTTCTGGAGCAACTAGCAGTATTGATTTACTAAATGATATGCAGAAATAATTTTGAAATAATTCTAATTGGTAGAAATTACGTGGAAAAGTAGAAAAGACATGTTTTAAAACATTTTTATTTCAACTCGTAATGAAAATTTAAAATATGCGTCTTTCAGAACTGTGTTAGTTATACACATGCTGAAAATCTCACCAAAATCGATTGACGCGGGAAAAAATGGCACACGTAGAAAGATGTAAGAATTTCTGTAGTTTAAGCAGAAACTGATCAAGAATCGTGAAAAATTGCGATTTTCACCATTTTCGATGGCACGTAGCTCGTGTGTACGTCGATCGATTTTAATGAATTTTTCTGCATGTGTATAACTATCATAAATCTACCAGATGCGTCTTTGAAATTTTTTGTGCGTGGCTCAAATAAAAAGTATTTAAAAAGTTCCCTTTTTATTGGTCATGTAATATAATATTTACAAAATTTATTTTGTATATCATTTATTAAATCAATGCAACTAATTGCTCAAGAAAAGTCAAGACGTTTGGTGCAATCTTAAAAAAGTTATTTAGGTTTGAAGAGTGTCCGAATACTTTCGTGCGCCACTGTAAATACAGTTCCCTTGTATGTCAGTTAGAATGTCTAGGTTTCCGTGTGAAAGAAGCTCCGAGTGTAAAGGGTTAACTCTCGTGCAGTTTTCGTTCGATTGAATTTCCTACGTTTCTACTCGGCAGATGCAGTCGATAGACAATGTCGGGTTAGTCAGCCGAAAAGCAGGTTCAGCCAAAGATATAGTTATTTAAGAATGATCGAAGAAGTACGGTCGACTCGAGTCCCCTTGCGCTGAGCTGGGAGAGGCTTAGTGTTAAATGACCGTAATCCGTGGATGACGGTCGATCGGTTTTCATTAAGATCGAGGTGGCGCGCGATGTGGAAGCCGCAAACGTGGCAGAACTTCCCGGTACGATAAAAATACAAGTATCCTGGCGTTCCGTGCACCCGGAAATCGCCATTAAACGCGCGATAAAATGCTTCCTCTTTACGCAGGCGTGCAAAGTTTCACTTGCCGCGGCTGTTCCGCACGAGGCCGCGATTCGCCGCGGTGTCGGACATTTCGCAAACTGATTTTCTTCCGTTCGAGATTGCGCGAAGTAGCCCCAACGAATTCCGTCAGCAAGTAACTAATGGGCTAATGAGATACTTAACATTGTTTCGGTGAACGCCGGATTCGTTTGGTCATGCCATTTGCGATGCAGCGCAAACAGGCGAGAGTTTCCGCGACCGCTAATACAGCCTCAAAATTCATGAACTTCTTGGACAGACTCTGCCAGGAATGACAAGTTAGCTAGATAAAGGAGAGCTAGTCTAATTGATGTTTAATGGCTTCAACAACGTTTAGAGTCTGATAGACTCTTGTCCCTTGTTTGGATATTGCCGGAATCTATTACATCTACAAATTGAATTGTTTGATTAAGAAGGCACACGGTGCTGTGAAAGTGTCAAAGGTAGTGTCGGTGTTTTCTCATTAGGTCTGTGTCCCTTAATACGTAAGACGTGGCTCGATATTATCCTCTGTTCAAATTTTAATAGGGCGCGATATGATGGCTCCTTCCTTGCACCAACGCGGCGAAACTGATTCAAGTAAATAACAAAATTATTTTATTTTATTTATTTATATATAATTTATATTCCCAGTATACATACGGTTTTATTTGCAACGACATGTAACTATTTATCAGGTAGCTCTTCCAATAAACGAGTCATTATATTTTATACTATAATTTGTATTTTTGTAGAACGCTCCTATGAGTTAGAAAATTTTAATATAGATTGGTCAATTAATGTTTAGTAAATGATATAATAAAGTCATTAAAACAGTTTTTGAAAGACGTGATTCAAACTGTTCTAGCAATGCTATTCTTGTTTCATATTTTACAATTGCTTATTTCATTGAAAATCAGTTACACATTTTCCATAGTGTTCATCTTGACAACAAAACTTCATAGAAAAATGGTAATCCTTTTTAAAATCACGTAAAAATTAGTAAAAAAGTTAGAATATTTTTTTTACACGTGAGTCTCATGAATGGACGCATCAGTCGATACATATTCGCTAACACATATATTTTTATGAATATTTATACTTGTTCATCTTAACAACGAAACCTCATAAAAACATTGTAATTCTTTTTAAATTCTGCATTTTTCCTATCTTCGATTAGTTGACAAAATTGCGTGAAATCGTTAAAAAATATACCGTTTCTTGCCATGTTAAATAAACGTATGCTAGAAAACAGTGCAATATACTTGAAAACTTTTATTATAGTACTTTTTGCATAATACAAGTAACATCAATAATTTCTTTTATTGCTTTCTGTGTAAGTATGGAAAACACGATAAAATAAGCACGGAGACCTCATTTCTTTCATAGCTAAATTGTGAAATCATTTTCTGCAACGATAATCTTCTATTTGAAACAGATTTTTTTTTAGTGTAAATTAGTCCACAAGTTGAAGCTGAATAACCGTAGTACATTTATAGCCGCGTGTTTAAAATACAGCCCGCTTGTGATGCAATGAAAGAATGAATTTTGTTGATTTACGCTCCACGAATATAGCCATTTCTTTTGTCCATTGTGTAGTAATACAATACAAAGAAAAGAACTTTTTCCTTTCTTCGTGTCGCGTCCTCAATGGCCTCCTTTAAGCAGTCCAGTAACTAATGGGACACACTTTATGACAATAATTTCCAGTCATACCAGGTGAATCAAGATAAAATACGAGTAAATTAGTAATCTCCTAAGTAGCGCAAGCGTAATCTAAATTAGCGCTACTAATGAAGCTATCAACGTATATTTACGATTTTTTAATCTGTACACTGTGATTCACAGTGTCGCCAAGTGATTTCAGATATGCAACTCTGTGGAAATAATAGGAGCATACATTTAATGGTTAATCGTACAATCAGTTTTCGTTTTTAAACGAATTCGAAATAAAACAGTTTCGTTTCTATGTGTACGATTCTATCTTAGCCCTTTTAGAATTTTTATTTTATCAGTGATACACGGTTACGCCTTCAAGAAAAATAAATGCATATGCACATGCTTGAAAGCCGTGTATAAAACAAACAATATTCCATTCAAATTAGATACAGTTTAATTCGACGGTTTTCATACGTTTCGTTTGAAAATAATTTATAATTTGCACCGGGTTGTCACACATGCGATCGCTCCTCTACTTTTCCAATTGCACTGTGTTGCTTTTTACAGGGATTTTGGCAAACTCGGTGGCATTTGAACAGTAAATAGAGAATCTAAATGGAGAATTAGGTGCACACCACACACGATAACATCGATCGTTTCAAACGACAACTCTATTTGCAACGGAACCCATTGTGACCCATAATCAAGTAATTTAATTAGGTAATAGTACTTGTACTCTATGTCCTTCTTTTACACCATTTGCAATAAACAATTCCTTCCGTTTCGAAAGCTGCCACAACGATTAATTTACTGTAGTAAAAGCTTTACACCGCAATATGATCGTGAAATAAAAATAAGGAATGCAAAATGACAATTTAAACAGTTTGTTATATCTTTCCCGCAAATTTAAAAACAGTGGCTTCTGACAAATTGGCTGTATCTCTGAGACTACTTCGAATTTCTATTTGTAATTTCATAAATATATTCTCCAAGAGGATTACTATCGACTAAAAAGTAAAAAAATTATTGATTCTTTTGAATTTTGAATGCAGCTTCTCTGGTAAATTGTAAATAAAAGTATCTCGTAAAATACGAGTGTAATTACAATAGCGTTGAATCTGTTTTACCCTGACGACCACTTAACACACGCGACGCTGGCGTCGTAGAATTGAGAACGGTCTGCCAATGGAAGGGAATGGCAGCGTCGAATAGGAAGGGGAAGAAGGGATTTTTAAAAGCGGGCCGAAGTAAAAGGAACGAGCGCAAAGGTGGTCTGATGAGCGCAAAAAGAATAAAAGGGTCTATGGTAGGCACTTGGGGCGACTCGACGTGTAGGTAGGTCATGCCTTTGCTCCACGGTTTGTATACAGGATAAATGAGCTCCATGCCGGTTCGATTCCGTCAACAATAAATATCTGTCGCGCGTGCAAACGTAAAACAAAGAACTACTGTGGAACACCGATTAGACGAATTAACTCTACCGGACCTGAGATTGCTTCTGATCCGACAAATTGTTGTGTATTGTAGCTTGCGTTGTTTCCGCAGATTATGATCTGTCCTAAATTAGTTTGTAATTAATTCATGTTATATTTCATTTTTAACTTCTGTCAACCCGTCGCACTAGGGGCTGCTTTAACTCCAAAACAAAGGCATTTTTCCTGACTTAGAATATTTTCATTCTACACGATGCATTTCATCTTATGCATACGAAGTTCTTTTACTATTACTCATCCTTGAAACTATTCAATTTTGACGAATTTTTTTATACAAGCATAGTGATATAAAAATTGTTTTAAACAGTGCTGCGGCTATTTTCGAGTCACCATTCGAGTGCAAAGGGTTAATAATTTTATGGTGGAGAGAGTTGTATTGAAAATGGGGTTGATAAAAGGAACCTTCCTGCAGTCCCCTGAAACGCTAGCCTAGAAAATGGTGGCTCTGCTTAAAGAGGAAGGTTTGGGGAAGATTTTGCCGTTGGTCCCATGTCGATAGCTCTAATAGTTTGG